>CM052891.1:47141008-47205291 GCA_028534135.1 Potos flavus
TTTTTTTTTTAATGAATAAAATCTTAAAAAAAAGAAAAGAAAAAATCTTTAAGTCTTCTTGGCAAAAACCGCAATAAACATAGTCAAAAGAGACAACTAACTGGGAAAGTTATGTTTGAACTTATAAGACAGATAGAGGGTTAATTTCACTAATAAAGAGTTCCTGTAAATCAACAAGAAAAAGACCAATAACCTAATAGAAAAATAGGCCAAGGATATCAAGTAGACACATCTCCAAAAAGGAATATAAATGTCTCTTAAAAATGCAAAGATGTTTAACCTCACTCAAAGTAAACAAAGTGCCAATTAAAATCACACTGAGATATCACTGTTTCAATTATCTAATAAGCAAATGTAATAACACAATATGTTGATGAGAGTGTGGAAAACTGGCATTCTATACATTGCTGGTGGGAATACACATTTGCACAACTCATTAGAGGACAATGTAGCAATTTCTATCAAAATTACAAATGCATTTCCCTTTATCACGTTAGGTGATTACCTCTAGAAGCTTATTCCTGCAGATACTCTAATGTTCACAAAACCTCATATAGGGCTATTGAGTACAGTATTTTTACAACAAAAGATTACAGTCACACAAAATGTCCTTTAGTAGGTGAACAATTAAATAATGCAGAGGGAACACTTTGCAGGAATAAAAATAAGAAAGCTCTTTATGGAGTGTTATGGAATGATTAACTATATATAATGTTAAGTGAAAAAAGCTAGATGAAGAACACCATGTTAGTATATTGCTATTTGTGTGAAAAGAGGGAATGTATATATTTAATATATGCATACTTGCTTAAAATATATTTGGAAGGATACCCAAAAGACTAAAAATATTGATTGTCCCAAGGGAGAGAAACTGGATTGGGAGAAAATCTTTTCGTTATATACTCTTTCGTAGCTTATAATTTGTGAATATTGTGAAGGTAATATCTGAAGAAAATTAGTTAATTAATGTGTAGCTAAACCAGGAATAATGGCTATCTTTTCTTTTGCTGTTGTAACAAGCATTCTTATAAAACAGTTACAAAATATTTATTACTGCATATTTATATTTTTAAACAGTTACATTTTAAAATGACTCAAAAACACAAATTATTTTTGAACTGTTTTATAAAAAGATATGTCTTTTCCTTATACATATATACTATTTTACTTACAGAAAATGTTTCTATTTTTCTTTTTGTTTAATCAGAAATGTACTGAGTTATTATTCTCTCTTCCAGTTCTACTTGAATACCAAAGAATTGTAAGATAGATAGATGATAATTCCTGTAAGAATTCATTCAGTAGATATTTATTAGTAGATTAATATAGCAGAATTCATTGATAGTACTTTTTTTACTTAGAAGTCTTCACTGCTTCTCAATTTTCACACAGGTGGTGCGAATGGCTCTAGGAGGGGCCCTATAGTTCCTAGATGCCTAGTGCCTCAGACAGATGAGGCACTGTAAATGTACTCACTAGGAATAAGGCTCTGACAAGGGTAGTACTCTGCCCAGTCTGCAAGTACTCAGCCTTGCCTTTCCCCCTGATTACCCCCCGACCCTCTGGCCAGCAAAACTCTCAGGCATCTCCCAATGAGCTCTAAAACCCAGAATCCAAGGTGGGCATCATTAATCTCTCATCTCCTGTGTTCTAGGTAATATTCCTGAGCAATCCTGAGCAAATGCCTTCAGAGAAGCTGGGTAGTAAAGTACGGTGAATACATAGAGATCTGATTTAAAGGGATGGTCAGACTTAGGGTTAGTGGGAAACCTGCACCATAAAAAGCATTCCCATTCAAAGAAAGAATTGTTAAAATTGTGCTTGCCACACGAAATACTGGCTGCCCATTTAGAGCAGCCGGTTTGGGGTGGGGGGAGTCCACACTGACATCAGAGAGAAGGGGTCTTGGATAGAATTATGTAAGCTATAAAGAATACATTCCAGGGGTGCCTGGGTGGCTCAGTCTGTGAAGCGTCCACCTTCAGCTCAGGTCATGATCTCAGGGTCCTGGGATCGAGCCCCGCGTCAGGCTCCCTGCTCAGCAGGGAAGCTGCTACTCCTTCTCCCTAAGCCCCTCCACCCTCACTCTCTCTCTCTGTCTGTTTCAAGGAAATAAATTAAATCTTTAAAAGAAAATACATTCCATGCCTAATTCTTGGTAACCAGCTCTTTCCAAGATGGGCTTTGTGTGTGTGTGTGTGTGTGCCTCTGGCTACATGCTGTTTCTTCTGCACATCTCCATGGGCAAACTGAATCTCTCTGTGGTGGCCCTCTTCAAGACTTTCTAAGACAGGCTACCACTGCTGATTAACTTCATTCTCTCTCTGTTCTCCTGACACTACATCATGAATAGGCTACATTCTGGGAAAACAGTTTTGTTTTGTTTTGTTTTGTTTTTAAATGAACCCTGGTGTCTGGATAATCCCAATCCTTCTTTCTCTGTGTGTTCTCCAATGTTCAGACCCTTTTGGCTAATTAGCAGTGACAGATGAGTCACCTGTCTTGTGATCTCCCCAAGGGAAGAAAAAGCTTGCTTCTCTTATTGATCTAGGAGAACGTCAGGAGTCACCACATGCTCTGGAAGCTTCTGTCAGAGAGAGGAAAGTTCCGTCTGAAAAACCCAGTGCAGACAGAAGCTCGGCATGGGCACATGTCCAGCCATCCCTAGCAGACAGATGGGGCTTCCCACTGTTCAGTGCTGATGGGATTTTCGGGAGTCGTGGTCATCAAGTAGAGGTAAATGTCACAGACATAGCAAGGGCAAGGTCTGGTTGTCCAATGTTGGCAGGCTCATCAGCTTAGCAAAGGGTCATGCAGCCTAAAGCAAAGGAGATACATGAGTGCCAAAAGTGATCATATCAAAAACAGAGGTCAGTTACCAAAGGCTCAAGATGAGGCACTTACGGGGACCACAGAAGGAGAATTCTGGATGGTGGAAAGTTTAAGGGGGTCTGAATCGTCTTGCTCAGTCCTCTAATGTTGTTACCTGAGTAGAACTCCCCAGGTTTTCAAGGGGGCCTGGTCAGTTAATGAGATGAAGAATCACCTACAGAGTCAGATGCTTTCCAATCTGCATTTTTCCAGAAAAAAAAAAAAAAGGCTCTTTTTCTGGCATGAACTGAAATTCAAAAGGGGAGTCAACATATGGAAAGAGTCTTGACCAGGTTTGAGCCCAACATTCAGTGAATTTTAGACCTAACTCTCTTCTTAATGGGGGTAGCTGAAATCTTGATATCTACAAGGATAGAGATTAAGCTCAGAAGCTGAGGCAGACCCTAAACAAACAGAAATAAAATAGAATCAAGATTGGGCCTGTCACAGAAAACAGCATTAGCAGTGGATAGATGGGTATCTCTGTGAGACGACATCCATAGTTTTCTTTGGGGATTTCTTGTGATCTTGAAGGAATAGATGATATTTATTACACTATGCAGACTGTCATGTTTTACACAACTAAATCCATTTAGTTGAGAATTTTCACATCTCTGATCATTTTGAACTGTGTTTTTTTTTTCTTCTTGGATATTTAGGCATTCTGTTGAAACACTGTGGCAAAAGAGCTTATGCTCAGATATAATAATTTTTAATTACCATTCTTTTCACGAATCCATTCTAAAATGGGTGGTACATAAATATTAGGGTATCAGTAATAGCGAGATTTTACAATGTGCCAGGCGCCATCGTGGGCTTTTCACACACATCATTTCAGTTAATTTCTCTTAACAATCCCAAGAAGTAGGTGGTATTATATCTCTCATGAGGGGACTGAGGTACAAATGGATGACTATGCTATGACCCTAAAGAGGTTTCCATGCTAAGAGTTTTCATGGATAAAAGTCAGCACTAAAACTCGTTCTGTATTAGCGTCCCGATTACCAGTCGACCGTGTGCCTCCCTGTGCTGTGTTATTATTATTCCTGCCCAAGTAAGTTCTGGAAACTCACTAGATCTTTTTGTCTCTTGAAGTTTGAGTTCATAGACAATCACCTATACTGGGTGCTGGAATGCTTCTCCTCAGATCAATGTCAAAAGCATCCCTTTGGAAATTTGTTTAAAAATCATATATCCAGGGGCACCTGGGTGGCTCAGTCTGTTAAGTGTCTGCGTTCAGCTCGGGTCATGATCTCGGGGTCCTGGGTTTGAGCCCCGTGTCAGGCTCCCTGCTTGGTGGGGTGTCTGCTTCTCCCTCTTCCCCTGCCCCTTTCCCTGCTCTTTCTTTCAGTTGCTCTCTCTCTCTCTCTCTCAAGTGAATAAATAAAATCTAAAAATAAAAATAAAAATCATATATCCAGAGATGCCTCAGTGGCTCAGTTGGTTAAGGAGCCGACTCTGGATCTCAGCTCAGATCTTGATCTCAGGGTTATGAGTTCAAGTCCCATGTGGGGCTCCATGCTGGGCAGGGAGCCTACCTGAGGGGGAAAAAAATCATATATCTGGGTCCCACCTCTCAGAGAATCGGATTAGGGTTGAAGGCAAGAAATCTGGGTTTAATATGCTTTCTGTGGGAGTCTGATGGACAGCCGGGTTTGAGAGGACTGATTTAGAGCAGTGGGCTCATGGGCTCATGGGCGCTAGTCTTTTCTAATCAAGCACTCCTTACTAGTAAAAAAAATTTGGGGTTAGGTAGCAACTATTCATAGGTGTATTATTCATAAATAAATACATGTATTATTTTGTCTTTATATTCTAGATTATAAAACATATGCAAAATAAAAGTCAAGGAAGGCTGAGGTGAGAATAAAAAATATTTGAAAAATATTTATTTTTCTCATTGAGTAATGTTCTCATAAAAATATAATGAAGAATGAAATAAATATGCCGCATTCTCTGATCAAATCTTGGTTTACACTCTGTAATACAGAGATTTTTCAGGTCTGGTTCTAAGTTTATTTTTGACATTAGTTTTAATTGTTGCCATAAGTGAAAAACCACACAAAACCTCCAAATGGAAAAAGTACATCATTGGCAGTACGTATTAATTTTTCAGTACCATCTGCTAATTACGCAAAAGTTTTCGATGAAATGGGGCAACTAATTTCCATAGTCCCTGGTGTAAGTCGGCACCTCTTGCAAACTAATTGGAAGATACATCACATTTTTAAAAAAATATTTTATTTATTTATTGAGAGAGAGGAAGGATGAGTGGGGGAAGGGCAGAGGGAGAGGGAGAGAGATAATATCAAGCAGACTCCAAGCTGAGCACAGAGCCCACTGCAGGGCTTTATCTCCTGACCTGAGCTGAAATCATGAGTTGGATGCTCACGATAGCTTAAGCAAAGCTCACGGATGCTTACCTGACTGAGCCACCCAGGCACCTCAATACCTTGCTTTTTGTTTTTTTTTTTAAGATTTCATTTATTTATTTGAGACAGAGAGTGAGAGAGCACAAGCAGAGGGAGTGGCGGAGGGAGAGGGAGAAGCAGGCTCCCCACTGAACAGGGAGCTGATGTGAGGCCCGATCCCAGGACCCTGGGGTCATGACCTGAGCCAAAGGCAGATGTTTAACCGACTGAGCCACCCCCTTTGCATTTTAATAATGTTAACCTGCAGGTTTAAAATGAATAGCACTAAAACTTTTTATATGGAACATTTTTGTGTATTGATTTTCATTCATTAGGACCTCATAAGAGGATACCAAGCATTTTTCTTTTCTTTTCTTTTTTAAGATTTTATTTATTTATTTGAGAGAGAGAGCGAGCAAGAAAGAGAGCACAAGTAGGGGAGAGGGAGAACCAGGTTCCCCACCAAACAGGGAGCCCAACGTGGGACTGGATCCCA
This sequence comes from Potos flavus, assembly GCA_028534135.1. Taxonomy (NCBI): domain Eukaryota; kingdom Metazoa; phylum Chordata; class Mammalia; order Carnivora; family Procyonidae; genus Potos; species Potos flavus. The sequence goes on from CM052891.1 coordinate 47,146,787, forward strand.
GAACCCTGGGACCATGACCTGAGCCAAAGACAGATGCTCAATGGACTGAGCCACCCAGGTGCCATTTTTCATCAGACTTAGAACTTGATAGGATATTGTATGACCTTAAACATTGCTGAAAAATTATCTTCATGTTCTGGATATATATATTTTTTCTGGATATATTCTATATATAATCTGTAGGTATATAATCCCTTTCTCTCTATATAATCTATATTATATAATCTTTATATATTTAGAATTTGTATATATTTAATAGTCTGTATAATATATATACTGTCACATATACATACATATTTACATAGAATATAAATACTTATATTTACCAGTGTAATTATACATATATAATTATGTATACCTATACTTACATACAGCACATGTAAGTAGACATATTTTGTATATATAAATATATATACTACATACAAATATACATACATATATAGTTAAGGTGACAGTCATCATCAATGACAGTGGATATAAATGTACATTTCTAGGGTGCCTGGGTGGTGCCCCATGGCATGGACTTTCTCTTCCCTTAGGATACCTCCCATACTGTGACCCAAGTCTGCTCAGCATATGACAAATGAAGGGACAATTCAGTCCATTTTATTCAACACTCATGGAGCTGAGTTTCTTTCTCATCTCTCAGGCTCCAAGGGTTTAGATCTTTAAAGGCATCTGCCTAAGCATGCAATAACTTTTTATACTTAAAAAAAATCATAGATCCATTTGAGGAAGTCTCCAGAAGAATTCTTATATCTACAAACACCTGCACTAAAGGGGTTTAGTCATTGAAATCCTGAAGCCTCAGACTGAGATCCCCTTGTCTGAAGATATTTTATGTCCTCAGGAATTTGGTTTGGTTAGAGAAGCATCAAGATTTATCCACAGATTTTTTTTTTTTTTTTTTTTTTAGAAGGACTCAGATTTCTCCAGTCAGGTCTGTGGTCCCTTGTGTCGCCTGTAAGCACATAAGAAATCTTCTCTCAGCCCCCACTAAACCTTCTTGAACATCTTAAAGACCTCCTTCAGGACACCCCCCATCACACAAGTGATGTTAGGACTTCTCCTCACCAGAAAAAAACCCCATCATCTTGTTAAGTACTCTCTAAATAGCCCATAGGAGACCATGTGGCTTCCATTTGGCGTGAATTAAAATCACAGTTTGCTTCAATGAAGTCAGCAGGTTACAAACCCCATCTCGAGGTCACAGGAAGAGTATTGAGGTTGGTTTCTGTTCCAACCTCCCTTCCTTGCTCAGTCTATGTGGTCAGCATTTCCACACAGCCCTCACTGGTATCCTCCACTTCCTTAAACTCAAGTGAATCTGGATCCCCACCGCCCCACCCGCTGAAGTCAGCATCCCTTTTCAAATCTCTGTTCCTAGGTTTCAGTGAATTGTTAATGAGGTAACTGATTTGACCCACTGTAATCTCATGTAATTTAACGTCATTCTTAAATTCATCATAAATGTTTCTCCTAAGAGATCTCCCATAATACTCCCAAAGCTTACATCATCTCTTTGAGCAGTGTGTCCTCTCTGCCCAGCTCTATCCTAGGGCATCATGCAGCAGAGAGAGGCAAGAACATGAAATTTGGAGTCAGAAAAATGTTTAAATTTAGGGTCAGCAACTGAATGTCTTTGTGGCCTTGAGTTAGGCACAGACCCTTTCAGATCTCAGTTTCCTTATTTCTACAGTGGGAGTGTTGCTGAAAAACTGACCTTTATGCTCCAAAGCCGAAATATGTAACGAGAAGACAGTTTGGGTGTAAAGAAGGAAGAAATTTATTACTTTGCCAGGCACAGGAGGCTGCAGCAGGCTAATGCCTCCAAGACTACATGCCTGCCCGGGGTAAAAGGCTGAGGGATTTTATAGGAAAATACAGGATCTGGGCGGTTTCCACGGGAATCTGGAATGTGCTGCTAGCTGTGCGTCACGTCTTCGAGGTGGTCTCATGACCAGCACTACCACCTGCCATCGGAATCTCCTTACTAAGAATACATTGAGGGCAGCGAGATGTCAATATCGATATGGAGCTCCTGGAACAAAGGAGTCTACAGAAAAACAAGGGAAGGGGAGGCGAGGGAGGCTTCAAGAATGAGGAGGAGAGAAACATGTTCAGTTTAAAGTCTAGCCTTGCTGAAGTACTAGTGTGTCCATCTGAATTTCCATCCATCTTTAGGTTTTTGGTTTGTTTGTTTTTTTAAGATTTTATTTATTTATTTATCAGAGAAAGAGAGAAAGCGAGAGCCAGCACAAGCAGGGGGAGCGGCAGGCAGAGGGAGAAGCAGGCTCCCTGATGAGCAGGAAGCCGGACTCTGGACTTGATCTCAAGACCCTGGGATCGTCTGAGCCGAAGGCAGACGCTCAACCGACTGAGCTACCCAGGCGTCCCATCTTGACATTTCTACAGTGGTTTCAGGAGCAAGGATATTTGCTGTGTCTGCAGTCATGAGGACTGGACTTTTTAATTTCAAAGTGAGTATTTTTTAGTTTGTAAAAGACATAATTGGCTCTGTGGTTTTATTTTGTTGTATCTTTCCTTCTCTCTTTTCTTTCCATGATGCTCTTCTTTTTTATTTATTTATTTATTTTTATTTTTTATGGTTTCTACTTCTTTTACTCTTTGAAGAATTCAGGATACTTACTTAAAAATCTCTTTCAGATTGGGGTACTGGCTGGCTCAGTCAGTGGATCATGTGACTCTTGATCTCGGGGTTGTACGTTCGAGCCGCATGTTGGGTGCAGTGATTACTTAAAAATAATAAAAAATCATGGGCTGCCTGGGTGGCTCAGTTGGTTAAGTGTCTGTGTTTGGTTTGGGTTATGATCTCGGGGTCCCGGGACTGAACCCTGCATCAGGCTCCCTGCTCAGTGGGGAGTCTGCTTCTCCCACTCCCTCTGCTGCTCCCCCCACTTGTGCTCTCTCTCCCTCAAATAAATAAATAAAATCTTTATTTATTTATCTTTATTTTTATTTAAAATAAAAAATAATAAAAATCTTTAAAAAAACTCAGATTGTTCTATTATCTCTAATTTTGGGGTTGCAAGCTCTCTTATTTAAAAAAAATAACTGGAGACTGTCCCTTTTGATGGATTGTTTCTGGTGAAGCTTATAATTTTTGACTTTAAGCTTCTCTTCAGTGAAGAATGTTTTCTGCGCGTGCCCCACGTGGGCTAGATTGGAGTACCCTGGAGTTCTGTAACTCGAAGATCAACCTCTCCTCTGCTCAAGAATACTCTTTTACACTTGTCTCTTCCCTCCAAGGCATTGCAAGTTTGCCCTCTGTGCTGGATCATTCCATTCAGCATATAAACATGCTGCAATACCGCCTAATTTGTCTCCTTTTGATACTTCCCTTTATGGCAAAACTTCTTGAATGACTTGTCTCTATTTGTTGCTCCAATATTTCTCCATCGAAGTGTTCCATTCAGGCTTTCTCCACTCTCTGCTATTCTTGCTAAGGTCACCACTGATTCCCCCTGTTGCTGAAACTGATGGTCAATTCTCAATCCTCATCGTACCTTTGATCCCTAGCTTTTGATCTAGTTGATTACTGCCTCCTTCTTTTTTTTTGAATATTTTGCACAGTTGGGCTCCAGGACATCAGTCTTTGTTTTCCTCCTACCTCAATGCCCCTTGATCTGTCTTTCTCCTTTGATGAGTCCTTATGCTCTTGACCCTAACATGCTGATGTGTCCCAGGACTCACTTCTCATACTTCTTCTCTTATCTTCACTCATTGTCTCAGGACTTGGGTATTTGTTATTTCCTGTGCCTGGGAAGCTCCTCCAGATATCCGCAAGATTTGCTCCTTCACATATGGTCTGGGTTCTGAGACGTTTTATCAGTTAGCTCTTCCCCGATCATCCTAGTAAACTACACTCCATCCCTAACACTGTCTGTCCCCTCTCACCTTGGTTTAATTTTCTCCACAACACTTATCATTATCCAACATACTTATTATTGCTTGTGTATCTATTTATTGGCCGACTCTTTCACAAAACATAAATCCTCTGAGGGCAGGGACTTTATTTGTTCAGTTCATTGTTGTATCACCAGCTGGGCACAAGAGGCATCTGATAAATATTTACTGAATAAGCGAGTGAATAAATGAATGGAAATAGGTGATCGCGTTCCACTATTTCCTAGATTGAGATAGATATCTCCCAACTTTTAAAATATATTTTTTAGTTGTTCAGTCTGTTCAGACAGAAGGGAAATTTTATGCTTCACCTCAAGTTGCCAGTTTGTTTTTATTTTGTATTTTTGTATTTTTTTTAAAGACTTTATTTGAGAGAGATAGAGAGGGAGAGCATGGAGGGAGGGTGAGAAGAAACTGACTCCCCACTGAGCACAGATCCTGGCATGGGCTCGATTCCAGGACCCTGAGATCATGACCTGAGCCAAAGGCAGACGCCCAACCGACTGAGCCGCCCAGGTGCCCCTATTTTTATTTTTAAAGATTTTTTATTTATGAGAGTGAGACATAAAGAGAGCGCGAGCCGGGGGGAGGGTCAGAGGGAGAGGGAGAAGCAGACTCCCCACTGTGCAGGGAGCCTGATGCAGGACTTGATCCCAGGACCCTGAGATCATGACCTGAGCTGAAGGCAGACACCGAACCGAATTAGCCACCCAGGTGCCCCTCAAGTTGCCAGTTTATAAAGAAATTATTAAGGTACCAATTATCACTTCCATGTCAGGAGCCATCTATCAAGGTTTGAGTTCTCACCCTGAGCTTCATGGGTTCTGAGGATGGGCTTCAGAGCTCTGTGAACTCCCTGAATTTGTGTGAAAAATATTGAAGATGTGTATGTGATTTTCCTTGGGAAAAGATTTATAGCTTCCATCAGATTCATGAACTATCTGTGGCCTGACTAAAAGTTTTGAATTATTGTTATCTTCCTTGGGTACAAATCAGCTAAAAGCTAAATGTTGAAGATAACTCACCATCCTCCTTTCCAAAGTCTCTTGACTTTCTTAGAAGCAAAGCCCTTTGTGTCAGAAGAAACAGCCACTGCAGGTATCTCTTTAAAATGTTCCCAATAAATTGCTACCCTGTTGCTTCAGGAACTCATAAAGTAGCATTGCTAGACAAGTCGACTTTAGAAATTTCCACTTGGGTTAAGCTGAAATAGTTTTCACAGGCTGGGTCTTGTTCAGGCCCTGGGACCCAGACAAACATGTTAAATCCCTTTTCCACTGGTGGTTAGTTTTTCAGATATGTAAAGATACCACGATTCACACCTCCTCCCTCTTCCAAAGCCTTATTTCTTCAGAGGAGAGGTCTCCAATTCCTCTAAACGTGGGCGGGGGCAGCTCACCACACCGCAACTGTTCCTGAATGCCCCCCACTTTGACAATTGCCCAAGACTGAACCCACCTATGATAAACATAGGAGCTCGGTCTCGCAAATTTGGACCGGATACTTGTATCAATGCTGCTTTGTATCACAAAACGACTGCCGTGGCCGACTGCCGCATGGACGTGGAAAAGAGACAGCAGTGGAGAATGGAGAGAGGGGGAGGTCAGAGAAATGAGGCAAAATCATAGCACTTCGTGACTTCTGGCCTGCGGGAAAGGGAAGGAGGAGGGGAGCGAGGATGACATATATGTTGAAGCAGAGAGTCTGGGGAAGGCAGAAGGAGGGAGACAGACAGAAAGACGGACGGGAGGCGAAGGTGGGACGACAGGTTAGCTAGCACCTCGCTGAATTCCAACACAGGGAAGTGCAAAGAGAGCGCCCAGGAAATGCAGAGTTGGTGTGAGTTGGAGCAGCAGGACGGAGAGAGGTTGGGGTAAATCAAATGCCACAGGGAGGCCAAAGGCAGAGGGTGGGGGAGGTAAGGTGGGAGTGGGGTGGGGGGGAGGGGCGGCGAGCAGAGGCCCCGCCTGAGCACTTGGGCTACTGGCAGAATCGCAAAGGTGTGGGGCTGGCACAGGGTCTGCGACAGACAAGGGAATTATCTTGGTGGACCGTCCCAGCGCTTGGCCCAGTGCCCGGCCCAGACTGCTTGGTGACAAGCGAAGGAGCAAACGCACCAATCTGGAATGAATGACCTAAGCGCTGCAGGCGACCGGGAGCGGCCTCGGAGTCTGCAGGACGCGAGAGGGGCGGGGCGACGCGGGCGGCCAATCGGAGCCCGCGCCCCAGCTCCGGCCCCGCCCCTCCGCGTCGGCGCCGGCGGCGCGCACAGTCGCCCGCCTCCCGGAAGTGCGCCGGGAGTCGGAGTCGCGGGCCGAGGTGAGCGCGCTCTTGTTGGGCGGGCCTGGCTGCAGGCGCCCGGGATCGGGCCTGGCGCCGCCAGTTTCGGCGCCGGGCTCGGTGGGGTCCCCGGGAGCGGTGGCTGGGCCGGCGGACGCGCGCCGGACGGTCTCGGGGGGCGCGGGGAGGCGGCGGGTGCGGGGGAGGGGCGGCGGGGCCGAGGGAGCTCTGGGGTAGTGGAGACGCCGCTGCCGTAAGCGGGCTCTGCGCGTCTGAGCCTGTGGACCTCGGACTCCCCGGCCACGCCCCTGGACCGGCACCGAAACCTGGCGGCTTCCTCTGCCTTCCCTCGGAGGCTGGAAGAGAGGGGCCCCGCGTGGGCGGAAACCCGGAGCCTCTCTCCCTGGGGTGCTGTGGGCGTTGGGCAGCGAGAGTGGAGGATACCTGGGTGGGGAGCGCTGCCTCGGCCGCCGAGACGCAAAATTCCGGCAGCCCCCCAACCCCACAGCGTTTGTGAAAGCCCCCAAACCCTCCCCCCATCCCCCACCGTCGGCAGCTCTCCTCCCCAAAACACGGGCCTTGCCTAGAGCTTCGTGGGTTCCGAGTCGGCAGCCCCTAGTGAGCCTCCGAGGTTCCTAACCAGTCAACTCTGATACTTGCTTTGCAGGGGGATTGTGAGGATTAGAAATGGCATGAACAGGGCCTAATATGGAGCTGATACGTAGTGTTGGAGAAAAAAATTACTCATATGCTCGCTAAAGACGGTAAGGCAGAGTTTATTCAGGGGGGCTATTACAACGCGGTTTTGCAGGAGCAAAGAGCAATTGGGCTGCACTCCGCAACTGGGAGGAGTGGAGAATTACAGCCAAGGAGCCCGGTGGGTGGCGGGAGGGGTCAGTGGATGGAAAATGACTAAGAGGAAACATCTGGGGCTAAGGGAACTCTGGCTGAATCGACTTGACTGGAGTTCTGGGTGATAAGGAATTTGGTCGGATATCGGGGCTGATCAGATACCATGTTGATGTAGAATTTGACCAACTATCGAAGATGAGGGACTTTCCCTAAACTGGACTCAGCAAGGTTTTTGCTAAAACGGGACTAAAAGGGTCAAGGACAGACCTGAAAGGCCAGGCCTAGTGAAAAAGAGGACTCCGGAGCTTGACTGGACTAAGATTGCTTCCGGAAAGAGTGTTTGTCAATAGTAGGTACACAAGAAAGGGCTACTTGTATGCATACGTATAGTAAGTATACTTACCTAAGGGTACATTTTAAGTTCACTCTGATTTGTTACAGTTTTAATAACAACCGCACATTTGGGATTGCTTGAAATGTTTTTCATAACAGGAGCAGAAACTCATGAAGTCATTGGAATATAAACTACACCCTCTATAAAGTAATTTAATTTGGAATAACTGAGGCATTTTTCTTAGCATTTTTTAGGTTATAATTACTAAAATCAGATTTAAGTATTTTATAAGATTTCTAATTTTCCCTAAATGTCATTTCCCCTACATGTTATCTAAACTATCTTGCAAATAAATTTGAATGAGTCTACCCATCAATCTCTTGCCATCTGAAATCTCTCTACTGGTTATTTGAAACTCAGGAGCCAAATAGATTTAGATAATGAAAGGTGCTTGTATATGTATTCAATATTTATTTAATATTTTGTATTTATAAGATTTTTATTTACTTATCTTAGGGGATGAGTGGGAGGGGCAAGGGAGAGAGAACGTCAGGAGGACCCCACGCTGAGTTCTTGGAGCCAGAAGCAGGGCGGGATCCCAGGACCCCAAGATCTTGACCTGAACTGAAACCAAGAGTAGGCTGCCCAATCAAGTTTGCCACCCAGGCACCCCTATTTATTTATTTTAAGTAGACTCTGTGCCCAGCAATGCGGGGCTTGAATTCACAATCCTGAGATCAAGAGTAGGACACTTGACTGACTGAGCCACCCAGGTGCCCCTTATTTAGTATTTTAACATGTTTATTCAACACTGTACATTTTTTTCTCTAGAGCTTTAGCGATTACCTATACATTTTGATATTTGTGTTTTCACTATCATTCAATATGAAAACATTTTAATTTTGGGGGTGCCTGGATGGCTCAGTCAGTTAAGTGTCTGCCTTCTGCTCAGGTCGTGATCCTGGGGTCCTGGGATGGAGCTCCAAGTCTGGCTTCTTATCGGTGGTGGTGGGGGAAGGGGCAGCCTGCTTCTCCTCCTCCCCCTCCATATCCTCCTGCTGCTTCCCTTGTTTGTGCACCTTCTCTCTCTTTCTCTGTGTCAAATAAATAAAAAAAAATCTTTTTAAAAGAAAAGAAAACATTTTAATGTCCGTTGTGATTTTTTTCCTTTGGCCATAGGTTATACTAGTTATTTAATAATTTCCATTTATTGGCATTTTCTAAATATCTTTTTGTTACTGGTTTCTGATTTCATTACACTATGGTCAGAGCATATGTACTTTGAGATTCCAGTCTTTTGAAACTTATTTATGCGTATGGTCTGCTTTGGTGAATGTTTCATATGAACTCAAAATGTGTATTCTGTGGTTGTTGAGTCTGAATGTCCATTAGATTGTGTTGGTTTATAATGTTCAGATTTTCTGTAACCTTACTGATTTTTTTTTTTTTTTTTTTGGTCTTCTCGTTCTATCAACTATGAGGATTTGTCCCTTTAGATCTGATATTAGGTGCATATACATTTAGGGTTTGGGGTTCTAAATGACTGGACTCATGTATCATAATGATATGTTCCTCTTTTTCTTTTTTTCTTGAAGTCTCTTGGTCAGATACTAATATAACCATACCAGCTTTTGTATGCTCGCTGTTTGCATAGCATGTCTTTTCCCCATTGTTTTATTTCCAAACTTTTGTGTCTTTATGTATTAAATATCTCTCTTGTAGGCACTCTGTGGTTAGGTCTTACTTTTCTAAATCTGGCAATCTTATAATTCAAATGTTTAGTCCATTTACATTTAATGTGATTACTGGTATGGTTGGGTGTTAGTGTACCATATTGTCTTTTTTTTTAAAGATTTTATTTATTTATTTGACACAGAGAGAGAGAGATCACAAGTAGGCAGAGAGGCAGGCAGAGAGAGAGGGGGAAGCAGGCTCCTTCCTGAGCAGAGAGCCTGATGCAGGGCTCGATCCCAGGACCCTGAGATCATGACCTGAGCCGAAGGCAGAGGCTTTAACCCACTGAGCCACCCAGGCGCCCCCCATATTGTCTTTTTTCCGTTTGATCTTTCTGGTTTTTTCTGTTGATCTTACTGCATTCTGAGATAGTGTTTTTTAGGAGTCCTTTTTAGCTGTACTACTTTGTATAATATTTTTATTGCTACCAGTATGTATCTTTATCAAATTTAACATATTAGAGTCTACTTTAATATTCGTACCACTTTATACTAAACAACTTACATTTCTCATTCCTGCCTCTTATTTAACACCTTCACACTTCCAGTTTGTCACCTGACATTTAAGACCACTCTCTTCCCACTTCCTATTCCTTCTTCATTTAGCAATCCATAAATGTAATAACCTAACAACTGATTAATTCCATTTACCCACTCCTTTGTGCTGTTTTAATTAATTAATTATTTAAAAAAAGATTTTATTTATTTATTTGACAGAGAGAGAGAGATTACAAGTAGGCAGAGAGGCAGGCAGAGAGAGAAGGGGAAGCAGGCTCCCCGCTGAGCAGAGAGCCCGAAGCGGGGCTCGATCCCAGGACCCTGAGACCATGACCTGAGCCGAAGGCAGAGGCTTTAACTCACTAAGCCACCCAGGCGCCCCTTTGTGCTGGTTTTATATCTTTTACTTCTACTTATGTTCTATGTACACACTATATTGTTATTTTTGCTTTTAATAGTTGCCTTTTAAGGAAATTAGAAGAAGTAAAAGCATAGTATTTATTTATTCATCATATATTTACCATTTTTGGAGATCTTCCTATCTTTCTGTAGATCTGAGTTTCCATTCAACTGGATAGGTGTCCTTTAGCATTTCTTACAGTACAAATCACTGTTGAGGGGCGCCTGGGTGACTCAGTCAGTAAAGGGTCTGCCTTCAGCTCAGGTCATGATCTTGGGGTCCTGGGTTTGAGCCCCAAGTCGGGCTCCCTGCTCAATGGGGTCCTGCTTCTCCCTCTCCCCACATACCCTCCCTCCCCCCCATGCTCTCTGTCAGTATCTCTCTCTCGCTCGCTCTCAAATGAATAAATAAAACCTTTAAAAAAAACCACTGGTGAAAAATTCTAGGTTATTTACCTAAAAAGTTTTTTTTTTAAATTAAAATGTAATTAACATACAATGTTCTATTAGTTCCAGGTTTACAACATACTGATTTGACAATTCTGTATATTACTCCATGCTCCCCACAGTAACGGTGGTCACCATGCAATGTTGTTATAATATTATTGACTATATTCTCTATGCTGTGTTTTTCATTTCTGTAATTTGTTTGTATATACTGTATAACTTGTTATAACTGGACGTTCGTATCTCTTAATCCCCTTTATTTGTTTTGCTCACAACCCCCACCTCCCTTCTCTTTGGCAAACATTTATGTTTAAGAGTCTGGTTTTAGTTGTTGTTTATTCATTTTTTTTTCATATTCTACAAATAAGTGAAATCATAAGGTATTTTTCTCTCTCTTTCAGACTTATTTCACTTAGCATAGTGTCTTCTAGGCCCATCTGTGTTGTCATAAATGGTACGATTTCATTCTTTTTTATGCTTGAGTAATATTCTTTTTAAAAAAGATTTATTTATTTATTTATTTATTTATTTGACACAGAGAGAGAGAGATCACAAGTAGGCAGAGAGGCAGGCAGAGAGAGAGGGGGAAGCAGGCTCCCTGCCGAGCAGAGAGCCCGATGCGGGGCTCGATCCCAGGACCCCGAGATCATGACCTGAGCCGAAGGAAGAGGCTTAACCCACTGAGCCACCCAGGCGCCCCTTGAGTAATATTCTATTGTATATATATATACCGTATCTCTATCCATTCATTTACCAATGGACACTTGGTTTGCTTCCATATCTTGGCTATTGTAAATGCTGCGGTAAACATAGGCGTGCATGTATCTTTTTGAATTAGTGTTTTTTGTTTTCTTTGTATAATTACCAGTAGTGGAATTACTGGATCATATGGTATTTCTACTACTTAAAAAATTTTTTTTTAATTTTAAATTTTAATTAAAAAAATTTTATTCATTTGAGAGAGAGTGAGAGAGAGAGAGAGAGAGAGAGCACACAAGAGAACACAAGCCAGGGGAAGGGGTAGAGGGAGAAGGAGAAGCAGAAGCAGACTCCTCGCTGGGCAGGGATCAATCCCAGGACCCTGGAATCGTGACCTGAGCCAAAGGCAGACTCAACCAACTGAGCCACCCAGGTGCCCTGGTATTTCTACTTAATTTTTTCTGTTTTCCACAATGGTTGCACCAATTTACATTCCCACCCACCGTGCACAAGAGTTCCCTTTTCTCCACATGCTTGCCAACACTTGTTATTTCTTGTATTTTAGATATTAACCATTGTGTGGTATCAGTGTAGTTTTGATTTGCATTTTCCTAATGATTAATGATTATTGAGCATCTCTTCCTGTTGTCTCTTCGCCATGTGTAGGTCTTTGGAAAATTTTCGCTTCAGGTTTTCTGACCATTTTTTAATTGGATCGTTTGGTTTTTTGGTGTTGAGTTGTAGAAGTTCTTCGTATAGTTTGGATATTCGTCCCTTATTGGTTATATCACTTGTGCATTTCTTTTTCCATTCACCAAGTTGCCTTTTTGTTTTGTTGATGGTTTCCTTTGCTGTGCAAAAGCTTTTTATTTTGGGGTCGTCCCAGTGGCTTTTGTTTCCCTTGCCCGAGAAGACATATCTATAAATATGTTGCTAAGGGCAATGTCCAAGAGATTACTGCCTGTGTTTTCCTTTAGGAGTTTTACAGTTTCAGGTCTCACATTTAGATCTTTAATCTATTTTCAATTAAATTTTGTGTATGGTGTAAGAAAGTGGTCCAGTTTTGGGCCCCTGGGTGGCTCAGTCGGTTAAGTGACCTTCAGCTCGGGTCATGATCCCAGGGTCCTGGGTTCAAGCCCTGCATCTGGCTGCTTGGCAGGGAGTCTGTTTCTCCGTCTCCTTTTGCCCCTCTTCCCTGCTCATACTCTGTCTTTTATACTCTCTCTCAGATAAATAAGATCTTAAAAAAAAAAAAAAGTGGTCCAGTTTCCTTCTTTTGCACGTAACTATCCAGTTTCCTCAGCACCATTTATTAAGACTTTTCCCCATTATATATTCTTGCCTCTTTTATTGTAGATTAATTCACCATGTGGATGTGGGTTTATTTCTAGGCTCTCTATCCTGTTTCATTGATTCATGTGTCTGTTTTTATGCCCGTACCATACTGTCTTAATTGCTATAGCTTTGTAGTATATATTGAAATCCTGGAGCAGAGATTACCTCTAGCTTTGTTCTTTCTCAAGACCACTTTGGTTATTTGTTGTCTTTTGTGGTTCTATACAAATTTTAGGATTATTTCAGTTCTGTGGAAAATACTATTGGTATTTTGATAGGGATTGCATTGAATCTGTAGATTGCTTTGGGTAGTATGGGCTTTTTAAACATATTAATTCTTTCGGTCCGTAAGCATGGTATATCTTTCCATTTCTTTGTGTTGTCTTCAGTTTCTTTCAGCAGTGTCTTATAGTTTCCAAAGTATAGGTCTTTTACCTCCTTGGTTAAAGTTATTCCTAGGTATTTTATTTTTTTACGTATAATTGTAAATGGGATTGTTTTCTTAATTTCTCTTTCTGTTATTTCATTATTAGCGTATAGAAACACAACAGTTTTCTGTATGTTAATTTTGTATCCTGCAACTTTACTGAATTCATTTATTGGTCCAAATAGTTTTTTGATGGAGACTTTAGGGTTTACTATGCATACTGTCATGTCATCTGCAAATGGTGACAGTTTTACTTCTTTCTTACCAGTTCAAATGCTTTTTATTCCTTTTTCTTGTCTGATTGGTACAGCTAAGATTTCCAGTACAACGTCGAATAAAAGGGGTGAGTGGACATCCTTGTCTTGTTTCTGATCTTAGAGGAAAACCTTTTAGTTTTTCTCCACTGAGTATGATGTTAGATGCAGGCTTTTCATATATAGCTTTTTTTTTTTTTTTTAAAGGTATGTTCCCTCTAAGTCCACTTTGTTGAGAGTTTTTATTATGAATGGATGTATTTTGTCAAATGCTTTTTCTGCATCTATTGAGATGATCATATGGGTATTTTTTCCATTGTTAAATGTAATGTGTTACAATGTTTTATGAATATTGAACCACTTGATTGAAGTGAATGATTTTTTTTTAACGTATTGTTGAATTTGGTTTGCAAATGTTGAGGATTTTTGCATCTTGTTCATGAGAGATAATGGCTTGTAGTTTTCTTTTTTTGTAGTATCTCTGTCTGATTTTGGTATTAGGATAATGCTGGCCTTGTAGAATTAATTTGGAAGTTTTCCTTCCTTTTCCATGTTTTGAAATAGTTTGAGAAGAATAGTTATCAACTCTTCTTTTAATGTTTGCTAGAATTTGCCTGTGAAGCCATTTGGTCCCGGACTTTGGTTTTTTGGGAGTGTTTTGATTAGTAATTCAATTTAATTATTAGTAATTGGTTCATTCAAATTTTCTATTTCTGAATCAGTTTTGGAAATCAGTTTTGGAAGGTTGTATGTTTCTAGGAATTTATCCATTTTTTTTTTCTGGGTTGTCCAGTTTGTTGGTATATACTTTTTCGTAATATTCTTTGGTAATTGTGTTTCTGTGAACTGAGTTGTTATTTTTCTTCTTTCATTTCTGATTTTACTTATTTGAGCCCCCCCTCTTGTTTATGAATCTGGCTAGAGGTTTATCAATTTTTAAAAAATATTTATTTATTTTAGAAAGAGAGCGTACAAGTGCTAGTGGGAGGAGGGACAGAGGGAGAGAATCTCCAGTAAATTCCCCACTGAGTGTAGAGCTCGACGCAGGGCTCGAGCCAAAAACAAGAGTCGGATGTGTAACTGACTGAGCCACGCAGGCACCCCAACGTTTATTAATTTTGTTGATTTTTTCAAAGGACCAGCTCCTGATTTCATTGATGTGTACTATTGTTTTTTTTTTTTTTAATTTTGTTTATGTCTGCTCTAATTTTTATTATTTCCTTTCTTCTACTGGTTTTGGGTTTTATTTGTTCTTTTTCTAGCTCCTTTAGGTGTAAGGTTAGGTTGTTTGAGATTTTTCTTCTTGTAGTAGGACTGTATTGCTATAACTTTCTTCTTAAGAACTGCTTTTGCTACAACCCAAAGATTTTGGTCCATTCTTTGATTTCTTGATTGACTTATTGGTTGTTTAATATCACGTTGTTTAGGCTCCATGTGTTTGTGTTCTCTTTGGATTTTTTCTTTTCTTTTCTTTTTTTTTTTTTTAAGTTTTTGTTTTATTTATTTGACAGAGACACAGCGAGGGAGGGAACACAGCAGGGGGAGTAGGAGAGGGAGTAGCAGGCTTCCCGTTGAGCAGGGAGTCTGATGCCGGCTCGGCAGGGCTCTGGGATCCTGACCTGAGCTGGAGGCAGATGCTTAACAACTGAGCCACCCAGGGGCCCCCGGATTTTTTTCTGGTAATTGATTTCTAGTTTCATACTGTTGTGGTTGGAGAAGATGCAGGATATGATAACAGTCTTCTTAAATCTATTGAGACTTGTTTTGCCTAACATGTGATACGTCCTGGAGAATGTTCCAAGTACACTCGAAAAGAATGTATCCTGCTGTTTCTGAATGGAATGTTCTGTATATTAATTTCTTAGTTCCGTTTGGTCTAGTATGTTGTTCAAAGCCAGTTTCTTTGTTGATTTTCTATCTGGATGATCTATCCGTTGATGTAAATAGGGTGTTAAAGTCCCCTATTATTGTGGTATGACTGTCAATTTCTTCCTTTATATTTGTTAATATTTGCTTTATGTATTTAGGTGCTCCTATGTTGGGTGCATAAATATTTATAGTTGTTACATTCTCTTCTTGTTTTGATCCTTTTATCATTATATAGTGCCCTTCTTTGTCTCTTGTTACAGTCTTTGTTTTAAAGTCTATTTTATATGATATAATTATTGTTACCTTGGCTTTGTTTTTTTTTTTTTTTTTTTAAGATTTTATTTAGTTGAGGGAGAGAGAGAGCAAGCATGATTAGGGGGAGGGACAAAAAGAGAGGGAGAAGCAGACTCCCTGCTGGTCAGGGAGCCTGATGTGGGATTCGATCCCAGAACTCTGGGATTGTGACCCAAACTGAAGGCAGATGCTTAACTGACTGAGCCACCCAGGTGCCCTACCCTGGCTTTTTCTTTTTTTTTTTTCCTTCACTTCTATTTGCATGGTATATGTTTTTTCATCCCTTCACTTTCAATCTGTATGTGTCTTTAGGTCTGAACTGAATCTCTTACAGACAGCATATAGATGAGTTTTGTTTTTTTATTCATTCAATTACCCTGTGTCTTTTGATTGGAACACTTAGACCATTTAAAGGAATTATTGATAGTTGTGTATTTGTTGCTATTTTGTTGTTTTCTTGTTATTTTGTAGTTCTCCTCTCTTCCTGACTTCTTGCTCTCTTCCCTTTTGGTTTGATAGCTTTCTTTTGTGTTTGCTTGGATTCCTGTCTCTTTATTTTTTGTATATCTATTACAGGTTTTTGATT
Organism: Potos flavus; assembly: GCA_028534135.1. NCBI lineage: Eukaryota > Metazoa > Chordata > Mammalia > Carnivora > Procyonidae > Potos > Potos flavus. Next base: position 47,162,721 of record CM052891.1, read on the forward strand.
TGTGGTAACTACTGGTTTCATATATGATGTGTACAGCAGTCTCTATTTAGTTGATGGTTGCTTAAGTTTGAACACTTTTTTTTTTTTATAGAGTAGACTCCATACCCAGCATGGAGCCCAGCACAGGGCTGGAAATCATGACCCTGAACTGAGATCAAGAGTCTGATGCTTAACTGACTGAGCCACCTAGACGCCCCAATTTTGAACACATTCTAAAAGCAGATGTCTTTATTTTTTTTTATTTTTATTTTTATTTTTTATTTTTATTTTTTATTTTTTAAAGATTTTTATTTATTTATTTGACAGAGATCACAAGTAGGCAGAGAGGCAGGCAGAGAGAGAGGGGAAAGCAGGCTCCCTGCTGAGCAGAGAGCCCGAAGAGGGGCTCGATCCCAGGACCCCGAGATCATGACCCGAGCTGAAGGCAGAGGCTTTAACCCACTGAGCCATCCAGGCACCCCAGATGTCTTTATTTTAATTCTGATTTTTGAAAGATGTTATTACTGGATGTGGAAATCTAGGTTGATGGTTCTTCTTCCAGAATTTGCATTTGATTCTTTTTGTAATTTCTCTTTCTCTGTACAAAGTCTCTACCTCTCCTCTCATTATGACTATATTTTTCTTGCAATCCTTGGATCATCTTTGGGTTCGTTTCTCTTGAATGTTTTTTCCATGACTTTCAGTCATGTTTTCCTGTTTTTTTTTTTTTTTTTTTTTTTTTTTTAAGATTTTATTTATTTATTTGACAGAGAGCATGCATGCCCATGAACAGGGGGAGTGGCAGGGAGAGGGAGAGGGAGAAGCAGGCTCCCTGCTGGGCAGGGAGCCTGATGTGGGACTTGATCCCAGAACCCTGGGATGATGACCTGAGCCGAAGGCAGTTGCTTAACCAACTGAGCCACTCAGGTGCCCTTTTCATGTTTTTAAATGTCTGATAATTTGGGTATTGTGGGTGGCACATTATCGATACTAAGGATTCTGTTATTTCCTATCTGGTGTCTTCCTCTGAAAAGTATTGAGTTTTGTTCTAGCAGGCAATTGAGTTACTCACTGGTCACCTTTGACATGAATTAGCTTTTTTTTTTTAAGATTTTATTTATTTATTTGACAGAGGGAGAGCAAGAGTACACGAGCAGGGGGAACAGCAGAGGGAGAGGAAGAAGCAGGCTCTCCACTGAGCAGGGAGCTGGTTGTGGGGCCCGATCCCAGAACCCCAGGATCATGACCTGAGCTGAAGGCAGATGCCCGACTGACTGAGCCACCCAGGTGCCCTGAATTAGCTTGGTTTTATACCTTGTTAGGACAGATCTCTGGAAAGCACACAGTGGATACTGAGGCCTTCTAACTTGATCAGACTAGACTGGTAGAGTGGGTTTCCTCTGTGGATCTTTTTGAGGCTTGGCTTTAGGCTCTTTTAGGGCAGGTTTAGAGTAGGTCTTATTCTAGGATATGGCCTTTACTCCTAACATGCAGCCTTTCTGATATCTCAAGATGCTTTGGGTATTAGTGAGGTCTGTCCATTCTCGCCGGTCAACAACTGATATCTCTCATCGCTGACTGGCATTTTGTATTTCTTTTGCTCCTAACCCTGTAGCAGCTGCTCTCTCTTAAACCTTGCATAGTTTCACCCTGTTCATGTGCAGTCCAACCTTTGCTTCACAGGGAAACCCCACACAGACTTCTGCCTGACCACCCACACCCCCCATCCCGTCATAGCTCCGTTCTCTCCATTGCCCTGTTCTTGAGATTCCAGATATGAAAGCAGCTCCAAGTTCTGATCTCTACCTCCTCAGTTTGGTGAGACCACTGAACTCTGCTTGAGCTCCAGCTTCCTGCAGTGGTGGTGGGGAAACTGCCCCCATGCAGAAAGCCAGGATGATCGTGGGTCTCATCTCATGAGTTTTTCTTCCCTTGGGGAGTGCATTCTTGTCTGCCTGTCATCTAGTGCTTGAGAACAGTTGTCTTGGAAGTTTTCTCCAGTTCTGTAGTTGTTTATGGTGGGTGGGCCTGTTTGTACTGCCAGTTCCATGGCGAGGAACCGAATTCCCCAAACACGTATTTACTAAGCACATAATATATGTCAGTGTAACACCCTGATTTCTGTACGAATATATGAATGAAACGTGTGGGTTTCTCTTTGAACAAAAAATAAATGCACTGAGGTCCACATGAGAAACATGTAACGTTGGGTTAATCCCTTTTACCCCACTCTTTCCTCTTTTGCTTGAAACTTAGTTTTCTTCTTCTTTTTTTTTTTTTTTAAATTTTAAGTGACTTTCTGATACAGGATAAATTGTTTGAATTGCTAGGGATGAAAACATGCCTTATTATACCTCAAGGAAAAAGCAGGTTTTATTTATTTATTTATTTACCATGTATTTATTTATTTTAGAGAGAGAGTGTGGGAGTGAGTGGGGTGGGGGGGCGCAGAGGGAGAGGGAGAGAGAATCCCAAGCAGATCCATGCTGAGCGCAGAGCCTGAAGAGGGGCTCGATCTCATGACCCTGAGATCATGACCTGAGCTGAAACCAAGAGTTGGATGCTTAACTGCTGAGCCACCCAGGTGCCCCAGAAAAAGCAGTTTTTTTTCCTCTTTTTATTCTTTTTTAAAATTTCAATTCAATTAATTAGCATCTAGTGTATTATTAGTTTCGGAAGTAGAGTTCAGTGATTGATCAGTTGTATATAACTCCCAGTGCTCCTTACATCACGTGCTCTCCTTGATGCTTGTCACCCAGTTCAGTTACCCCATTCCCCACCCCCCAAAAAGCAACTTTTAAAAGCTGGAGTGTTATGCTGATCTCTGATTAAGCCAGATTAAGTGATTGGGTGTGTTTGTTTGTTTTGTTTTTATTGTTGCAGTTAGTGTTATGGAGAAATTATGACCTGAAGATCTTTAATAACATTCAAGGATTGACCCAATGATCCAACATTAGGATCTTATGCAAGAAAGTTAACTCGAAATAGTACATGATTCTTTAAACATTTCTGAATTCTAACTTTGTCATTTAATATTTCTCTTTTCACTGTTTTAGTTACTGTCTTCTAAATTTTTATACCAGTCGCCATAAAGGAGTGCTCAAGGCCATACGAATGTTTTTGAAGTAGTCATTGTTTGTTCTAAGTCTTCTTTAAGCCCAGGGTTGAAATTTCAGTTCTGACAGGTTTTTCCTAAATTCCCAAATAGTCCAGTATTCCACATGGCACTCAAAAGAGGTCACCTAGAAATTTCATTGCCTCTTTTGGGGAAAAATCAGTTTGTTCTCTTCAGCCTCCTCTATTTATTACGGAAGCATCAGATTATTTCAACATTAACCTTTATTTCTAGGGCATTGATGTCTTCGTCTAGCTTTACTTTTTAGTCTGTAGATGTACAGATGCAGACAAGGAAGGGTGCAGAAGAGCCTTTGGCTTGGAAACCTCTAGTGAAAATGCTTCACGTGGTGCATTTCATTTTTCTACTTGGTTTGCACATCTGAAGACTGAGAGGGAATGTTGTAAAACGCTCAGGGTGCTGATCCCCGTTTAGATACAGTATCAGCCATTTGCTTGGCGGGGCGTGTGCCTTTGCACTCACGGTCCCGTGTCGCTCTCCTCTGCCCAGCCCTGCCTCTCATGCCGTCTCTGGCGCCCCCGTGCGAGCCTCAGTGAAGACCCGGTCCTCCCCAGCGACAGCTCCACCGCCGAAACACTTCGCCTCACAGGACTCGCCAAGCCAGAGGATGCCCGTGGAGCTGGGGCAGGCCCTGGTCCTGCCGCCGCCGCTGGCGAAGGCCGAGGACGCCCCGTTCTCTGGAGCAGCTGCTGCCCCTCGAGGGGAGCTCGCTAACCCCGAGACCGCACGCCAGCTCTTCAGGCAGTTCCAGTACCAGGTGATGTCTGGGCCCCACGAGACGCTGAGACAGCTTCGGAAGCTCTGTTTCCAGTGGCTGCAGCCGGAGGTTCACACGAAGGAGCAGATCCTGGAGATCCTCATGTTGGAGCAGTTCCTGACCATCCTGCCCGGGGAGATCCAGATGTGGGTGCGGAAGCAGCGCCCTGGCAGCGGGGAGGAGGCGGTGACCCTTGTGGAGAGCTTGAGGGGAGACCCCCAGAGACTGTGGCAGTGGGTAAGCGGGGGCTCGAAGCTGCCAGGGACGCACGGGGCTCCTCTGGGGCCTCTACCGGGTGTGCCGTCTTGTTTCTGAGCCTCCGTCGTGCGTGTGGTTTTCCACACGAACAACCAGTTCTCCAATTCGCCAACACCCGCGAGGTGTCTTACGATTCAGTTCAGATCTGACGCTAGTACTCGGGGTTGGCAGACCCAGCGGGATAAGGGTCAGTCTCACCAGGGTGCTCCCATTTCAGACACCACGTGCGAGTCACCAGGCCAGCTGTACTTGGACCAATGGCCTGCGCGTTTGGAGGTTCCCACCACCCCCTCCTCGGGTTTATTAATTTAGTAGAATGACTCCGAGGAGGTGGCCTCCATGGCGCCTCTGGGTCATCCTCCCAGCACTTCTGTGTGGCCAGCAGCTCAGGAGCTCCCTGAGCCCCGTCGTTTAGGGGATTCTGCGGAGGTTTCGTGACTTAGGCACGATAATCATTGGCCGTTGGTGATTGACCGTCTCCAGCCTATCTCCCTTCCTCAGGGGTTGAGGGTTGGGCTGTGAGTTCAGTCCTCTGGTCACCTGGTTGGTTCCTGTGGTGACCGGCCTCCATCCCGAGGCTATCTGGGGATCCACCGAGTGTCACCTTCTTAGCATAAACTCAAGTATGGTTGAAAGGGGCTCCTGATGAATAACAAAGGTTGCTCTTATCACTCCTGTCGTTTCGGCAGTTCCAGGGGTTTTCGTAACTCTGTGCCAGGAAGCTGGGACAAAGACTAAATACACATTTTTTACTATACCACATCAGTGTATCCCCATATCTCCCCTAATTCTAAGACTCTCTGACTTAACACTTTCTCGTCATTAAAAATAGAAGATAAAGCCTCTTGTCCCATTCCTCTTTATGCTAAAGTGTTTGAGAAGTTGTTCAAAGGGTAGCTGAGTTTTAATTGGTGGAGACTATCCAGTAGAAGCACATTACTAATGGCACGTTCAGGGTCTCCCAGGCCCGACTCAGGCGTCAGCTTTTGGCCCCTCTCAGGATGTTTTCCTCACAAATTCCTGCAAGTCGAGACAGAGAAGTTGGTTTTCTCTTCCCCTACACCATGTCCTTAAGGACTGCCTTATTAACTGTTATAGAGCGTTAGTTAGCTTTGTTTCTTTGTTTCTAGAGTTTCTTTGTTTCTTTCTGAGAACCCCTTAGTCTAGATCTTTCGGTAATTAGTAATATGTGTTCTCTAGATCAGCATCCAGGTTCTAGGACAGGAAATCTTGTCAGAGAAGATGGAATCTGCAAGCTGCCAAGTGGGGGAAGTGGAGTGCCATCTCGAAATGGGGCCTCAGGAGCTGGGACTTCAGGACTCACGCTGCAGGCCTCTGGAGCCTCCGAGCCAGACAGTGAAAGAGGAGTCTGACATGGAACCAGAATTAGGTGAGGGGCAGTTACTCTGGTGGTGTGTGATGCTTTCTTGGGGAGTTTTGGGGGTTGTGGTTAGTGGGCCTCCGAGTGAGTTGAAAATGATATGCTGCTCAGATGAGGGTATCTCTGGAAAGTTTGGAACAGGGTAGACCTACTGAATCGCTCTGATTTGGAGATTCAGTCTGCGAATCTCCTTTACGACTGGGCCAGACCATTTGAATGTTGGTTCTGAGGAAAAGGGAAGGAAGGAGGGGGAAAAAAACGGGTGAGGCTGCTTGCCAGGTTGTGGGGAGTTGGAGTTTGTTAGGGAGGTAAACACGAGTCTTGACATCATGGATGGTGGGACGTGCATTGGTTCTCACTCGTGACAGTTTTCCTCCGTGCCCTCCGGGGAGCGGTTTGCGGTGACATCTAGAGTCTTCAAACTTTCTGTTCCTCCCTTCAGCGATGGCTGCTGCCCCGCGTCCCGCCCCACTGGAGGACCAGGACTCCGGAGCCTCTCCGGAGCTTCTCCAAGCAGCACCCCCGGTGAGCTGGCTTCCCTGCCTCTCTCACGCCGGAGCCGGAGCCGGGCGCGAGGGTGTCAGCAGTCAGGGGGATGGAAAGGGGACGCGTTCTCAGAGGAGAGAGGACAACAAGAACGCTACACATGGAATGAAACCCGAGTCTCAGCCTTTCCCTCGAGGCAGAATGTTGAGTAATTATCTTGATAATGGAATCTGGGTCCTGGAAGAAGTGGCCCTCTTGTCTCTCCCTTTTCCTGTCCCTTGGGTTATGCTGAGAAAAGGCTCTGTTTCATTTCCCGGTCTAGGCCTCACCCATAGGAGTCAGTCTGAGATTTTGAATGCTTTTCTCTAGTGTGGGACAGGTGGCCTCCCCCAACTTAACGGAGGCATAATTGACAAACAGCAAACTGCACATATTTCAAAGGTACAGTTTGGTAAGTTTTTGACATGTACACAAATGTGTGAAACCATGACCACAATCAGGATGATAAACTTACTTGTTACGCCCAAAGGTTTCCCTTTGCCCTTTTGCGATCCTCCCTCCTGTCCCCCACACTCCCCCAATCCTGAGATCCCGAGGCCACCACTGATCTACTTTCTGTCACCATATATTAGTTGGCATTTTCTAGAATTGTATATAAAATGGAATCATGCCCTCTGTACTCTTCCTGTTGTTTTTCTGCATGTTTCTTGTGCTTGGGATTCTTTGGGAATCTTGGATCTGTGGATTTATAGTTTCCAACAAATTCGGAAAAATTTTGGCCAGTATTTCTTCGACTGTTTCTGGCTCCCTTCCTTCTCCACTTCTTTGCAGACTTTGAGAATAACACCCATGGGCCGTACATAATGATAACGTGCGGACATATGTTAGATCTCTTGAGGTTGTCTGAGAGTTTACTGATGCTCTTCTCTCTCTTTTTAAAAAGAATCTGTTTCATTTTGGATAGTGTCTGTTTATGTGTCTTCAGGTTCACTAATCTTCTCTTCCACAATGTCTAATCCACTGTTAATCCCATCCAGTGTAGTTTTCATCTCTAGAAGTTTGAATTGGGGCTTCCCGTTACATTTTTCATGTCTGTAATTAACATGTTGGGTCTTTCCTACACCATCCTGAACGTGCAAGATGTGGCTCTACCATCTGTGTTAATGTCCTTGTCTACTAATCTATCACCTGTGTCATTTCTGATGGATCGTTTGATCTCATTTTAAGGTGTTTTCCTGCTACTTTGTGTGCCCAGCAACCTTTGATTGGATGTCGGGCGTTGTGAATTTTACCTTGCTGGGTGCTGGGTGTTTTGACATTCCTCTAAATGTTGTTGAGCTTTGCTCTGGCCTGTGGCTGAGTTACTTGGATGTAGTTTGTGTTTCGGCACCAGAGAAGTCTTTAGTCTGGGCTCACTTTTCCCATTACCGAGGCAATACCCTTCCGTGTATTCTACCCGATGCTGCCTGATGTACAAGGTTTCCACTCTGGCTGGTGGAAAGTAACTATTTCCAGCACCATCCAAGCTCTGTTTCCTCTGCTTCTTTTGGGGGAATCTTTCCCAGACTGGCGGGGGACCCTCTGTACATCTCTAGAGCTCTCTCTCTGTTCAGCTCCCCACTCTGGTCTTCTGTCTTGGTCACTCTAACTGCCTTCACCGCCCCAAACTCTGAGCGCCGTCTGCCAGCTCAAGGGGGAGGAGGCTGCCCACCTCCACTTGCTCCCCACCCCCTTGTCCTGGGGTGCTCTCTCCAGGCAGCACGTTTGGCCAATGCAGGGCTTACCTCATTCGTTTCCTCACTTTCAGGGATCTCTGCTCTGCTCTGCCTAGCACGTGATGTCTGCGAACCATTGTGTCATATATTTTGTCCTCTTTTTCCGTTGTTTCAGGCGGGAAGGTAAATCCGGTCTCTGTTACTCCATCTTGTCTGTGAACAAGTTTGGGAACAGGTTTATTTTGAATACGTGGTTAAATTAACTCAGAAAAGTTGCGTTTGATTAAAAATAAAGGTTTTCTGGAACCTGTACACTTTGATCAAAGCATTGTTTCAGACCACTGGGCAACCCTTCTTGGACTTGCCTCCTGAGGTACTTGGAGCGAAGGTCAAGGTAGGGAAGCCAGCAGGTGGTGCTTGGTATGGTGCTCAGGCCAGGTGTGAGCCTCAGCTTCCCAGGCTCAGAGATGTAGAAACCAGAATGCCCGCTTCACACTTTACCCTGGGGGGAGGGCCGGGAGGGGCCAGGAGAGGCACAGACTTTTTTAGTGACTCAGGGTTACCTGTCTTCCTACTTTCCAGAGACCTAGAAACCAAATTGTTAGGCAAGAGTTTTCGTAGTGACAACGGTTTGGGTATTCTATGAGACATTTCAGGCAGACATGGAGGATTATTGTTGCCTTTGTAGTAAGTACAAAGTATCTGTATGAAAGGTCTATAACAATTTATTAACTTATTTTAACCAGTAGAATTAAGCATTAACTATACATAACGTAACAACATGAACCATGACTTGTTTTGGATAGCTCAAATGAAAAGACTAAAAATGTTCAGCAATACTGTGTGTATTTCCCTATATTGAGCAGATAACTGATTAATAGCCACTCAGTCCAAACAAAAGTCCCTCCTATGCAATCCCAGTATCCCTGCTCCAAACTCTAACAAAATCCATTTGCATCGGAAGGACCTCGATATTTAATGGATGCTTTGTGAAGTGAAGGAAATATTAAAATAGATGTAATCACTCCCTCCGATCTCTTTTCTAGGTTAGGAGATTTGTGAATAATGCCAGAATAATGAAGTAGCATCCCTGCACAGTGGTCCTTCATTGTTAGGCACTGGGACTGAGTTAGCCTCACATAGATAGACTCGGGGATGCGTTTACTCACAGTCCTGTGTTTTTAGGCTTTGGGAAAGGAACCCAGTGCGCAGAACTTTGGGCAAGTCCGTTGTGCAGTGTCTCCTGGGCCCACAAGGTGGTGCTGTCTCCACACAAAATCGTGATTACTTTTTTTTTTTTATCCCCAAATACTTTTATTTTGTTTTTTCAGTGTTACAAGATTCATTGTTCATGTACCACACCCAGTGCTCCATGCAATACGTGCCCTCCTCAATACCCACCACCAGGCTCGCCCATCCCTCCACCCCCTCCCCTCCAAAACTCTCAGTCCCTTGTTCTGAGTTCACAGTCTCTCATGGTTCATCACCCCTCCGATTTCCTCCAAATTCATCCCTCCCCTCCCTCTCACAATGTCCTCCATGTTTTTCCTTACGCTCCACACGTAAGTGAGACCATATGATAATTGACTTTCTCTGCTTGACTTATTTCACTCAACATAATCTCTTCCAGTCCAGTCCATGTTAAAATAAAAGTTGGGTATTCGTCCTTTCTGATGATTACTTTTTTTTTTAACAGAGTCCACAGTTCTGTCCTTCTGGAATAGGAATTGAGATTTTTTTTTCTTTTTATAAAAATGAGGAAGAGGCAAGACGGGTATAGGTGTGTCTTGCCTGTAGAGTCAAGGCTTGCTTCATGCGTCCCTAGCTTCTTGGCAGTTCCTTGAGCGAGTGTGTGGCTTCATGTGGAGGTACGCTGTTTAGAGCCCTCCTGAAGCGTCTTTTCTGAGTTTTGAATGAGCTGATTGTGGCTCTTGGGGATTTTGGTGGCCTCATTCTCTGTTGACTTGTACTGTCCTTGGAGGCTCCTGTTCCAGTGCCCACAGAACTGGCCGTGTGTCCAGCAGGCCGGGCAGCTGAGCAGTCAGGCCTGTGCTCGGCGAGCCTGTTACTCTCTCTGCGGCCGCCGAAGCAAGGGTCTGTGTCTTCTGATAGAAAAGACCGAGGGGTCCTGTATTCAGCAAACTGGTTATTTGCTCAAGGTGGCTCTTTTCAGGAGGTTGTTAAGGTAGCTTCCCTCACAGATTAAGAAAATAAGCTCACAACTCTATGAATTCCTTTAACAATCAAAAATTCTAAATTAAAATTCAAATTAAAATGTGGCTATAGGGACACCTGGGTGGCTCAGTCGGTTAAGCGTCTGCCTTCGGCTCAGGTCATGATCTCCGGGTCCTGGGATCGAGCCCCGCATTGGGCTCCTTACTCAGCAGGGAACGTGCTTCTACCTCTGCCTGCCTTTCTCCCTGCTTGTACTTACTCGCTCTCTCTCTGACAAATTAATGAATAAAATCTTTTAAAAAATGTGGTTATAGTTAATCCTCAAGTATATGGTAAAATATATTAAAGTTACTTTTCACTTTTTTTAAAAAAAAGATTTTAATTATTTGTTTTAGAGAGAGAGCTAGAGTATGAGCAGGGGGAGGAGCAGAGGGGGAAAGAATCTCAGCAGAGCCCCACGTGGGCCTGATCTCAGACCCTGAGATCATGACCTGAACTGAAATCAAGAGTCGGACACTTAACCGGCCGAGCCACCCAGGCGCCCCCACTTTTCACATTTTTATCCAAAAAAAAAAAAAAAAAAAAATCCAAACCCATCTTTTGCTTTTTAAAATTTTCGCTTAGTATCTGCTCATTGCAGACTTGTGGTATCTTCGTTCTTTTTCGGGTCTTCTGCTTCCCTTTGGTGTGCTGTGGGGCAAAATTGATTTAGGACCAAGAGTGGCTTCCCTGAGTATACCTGTTCGTAGGTGGATCTCATTTTCTTTTTCGTCCTCCTCAGTTTTGCTCCCCGTAGCTAGCTATTCATGATAATAATGGATAGCTGTCGGCTTTGAGGTTCCTGAAAGTGTACAGGACCCCTTAATTCTCTCTCAAACCCTAGGTGGGGAGTCTGAGAGACCGAGTATCCTGTAGACCACTTGTAAGATAATAACAGTAATAAACGTATCACTTCCTGGGGAGTTATTTGCCGAGGGCTTTATTTCTCCCGGACAACATATATGGAGGGCCCGCTCTGTCCTGGGCATCGTCGTGGGGACGGAGAAAGTACAGTGGAGAGTCCTCTTCTCACGTAGCTCACATGCTCGTAGGGGCAGCTCTTAGAGACTTGTGTGTACGCGTGTGTGTACACACACAGACGCGTAAATATTTGATAAACATGAATACTATGAATGGAGACTACAAGATGCTGTGAAAACAAGTGACGCATTATTTGTTAGTTTTTGAGCTTCCTACTCTAGTCAAGTGAGGATGGAGACTCAAAGGTTACGTAACTTAGGATCACACAGGAAAACCCTGTGTCTGACTCCCAAGGGCAGTGCTATTTATGAATCCTGCCTCTGTGCACACTGAGTCTCCCACAGTCAGCTCCTCGGTGGCAAGATTAGAATTTGAATTCACGGGAGACTCCAGTTAGGCAGCGTTCCCAGTTTTGAGTCCCTAGTCTCCGGTTTGCTAGGAAGAGAAGGGTGTGCTTTGGGGATAACTGAGGCTCATCTTGCTCCAGAGAACTCACTGATTTTCCACTCGGTGGGAGGAACACTGGTCTAATGTTAGACCTGAAACTCAGAACTGTTGGGGGGTTTCCAAGCCTGCACGGAGACAGCCTCTGTCTCTGCTCCGAATCCGCCGATCTGTATCAGGGAGACCACGCCGTTGACTTCCTTGTGGGCTCTTGCCACCTTTCTGCTGATTTGCACTTGCATTTCCAACACCCTCCCTTTTAATTTCTTTTCTCTCTTGAATTTCCAGATTTAAATGAAATGTTGGGACTATCTGGCTCCTACCATTCAAGGACCTCTATTATAAGCACTGAGTTAAAAAAAGAAAAAAAATAAAGGACAGTGTAGAAGAGGCCTCTCTGCCTTCTCTGTGTCCTTCAGTCTTAAATGTGTGCAACTGGAAAAAAATAAATCCAGAACCTTAAAACCTAAATGTTTTCTAACCAGGGCAAGAATTAGTGACGTGGAGACTGTAGTTTTCCCCTTGGCCTCTTCGGAGAGCCACCTCCCGTGATTCCTTAGCTCTTCGGATGGGCCGCTAGGGCACGTTCCTGTTTTCCTCTAGGTGGGGAGGGCTGGTTCACAGACCTGCAGAGGAGTCACGGCATTGTGTGCTTTCTAGGAGCAGTGGAGGCACCTGGATTCCACTCAGAAGGAGCAGTACTGGGATCTCATGCTGGAGACCTACGGGAAGATGGTCTCAGGAGGTGAGGGCGTGCGCTAGTCTGCCAGGAGGAGGTGTTAAACGTTTCCCGTGTCCCCGTAGAGACAGCTGCTCCACTTGACGTTCCCTGGGGGAGGGAGGGCGTGAGGGGCGCGGCCGCGAACTGGAGATAGCAGTTAAGCCAGCGCTTCCTGGTACTGAAAGGATTCCGTCTGCCGGGAACTGTCATGGCTGCCTTCCGTGTAGTAACTCTCTAACTCTACGGGATAGGCGGTGGTCTTCCCGTGTCAGAGATGACCACGGTTGAGTGTCAGGTCAAGCCACGTGCTCCCTGTTAATGTAGCTCGTGAGTGCTGACTTGTGACAGAACTCAGCGTGGCTGACTGAGTCCACGCTCTGTGCCACTAAACCGCACTGTCCCAGCCAACCATTGGCGGGGCCCAGTCACGAGCCTTGCACCTGCCAGGTGGTGTGCAAGCCCTGCTGGTCACCTGTCCACACTCTTCTTTTTTGTGGCCTTCACCATATATCTTGGTCATCTTGTGAGTTACTGGTGTCTTAAGAAGCTCCCAATAGGCTTTGAAGATTTTTTTTTTAAGATTTTATTTATTTGAGAGGAAGAGAGAGCATGAGCAGGGGGCTTGGGAGAAGCAGACTCCCCATTGAGCAGGGAGCCCGATGTGGGGCTCGATCCTGGGACCCCGAGATCATGACCTGAGCCGAAGGCAGACGCTTAACCGACTGAACCGCCCAGGCGCCCCTTAATAAAAGATTTTTGGGTGGTCTCCGGATTGTTCATATTTCCCTTTCACGGTCAGGTTGTACCTTTGAAGGACACAGTTTGGTCCCCAGTTCTCCCCATTCATCTAGGCTTCCTGTTATCTCTGCGTGCCAGGCATTTCCAGTTCCAAATCTGATCTGACTAATTCCACAGAGTGTGGGGAGGAGCTGGCGGGACTGCACCTTCATGTCGGCGAGAAGATCCCAAGACCCACCTGCGTTGGTGAGTGAGCTCTCATTTCTGACCTCCTGTCGTTAAATCGGAAGTGGTGGGGGCGGTACGAGGATCTGATGTCAATGAGCTTGTCTGTAACTGGCCGTGTCTGTTCAGCCCGGCATTCATGTCGGACCTGCTGCCTTCAGGCGTGTTGGCCGTGACGGCTTGCTTTCTCAGAGACAGTTCAGATTAGGACCGATGGAGAGCAACACAGATAGGAGTCGAATTCCACTACAAAAAGGTGACATAACAGCAGTCCCTTCCTGACTCCTTTGTTTTTCTCCTCTCTTTTTTTATTCTGGCTCCAGCGAAATGAATACTAATTAAGACAAAACAAACAGAAAAACATGTTTCACTAATGTCCAGGCACCTAACTTTCACTAAAGAGCAGCAGTGACAAACACTTTGTATAAATGGTGTGTTTTACGACTGGAGAGGAAGAGATACTTTTGGCCTTACTCTGTTGTAATGTAGCAATCACCCTTTGTGCGCTGCACCCTGTTTCAAGCATCGCAGTCACGTAACGCCTACCTGTCTTGCATACCTGTGCCCCGCACCCCAACACCCTTCTCTGTAGACAAGAGATCCCAGAACTGTGGAGGAAGAAAAGGAAGGGAGATGACAAATATATTACAAGTCATTCTTTCTCCCCAGTGGGATTGAATTAATTATTTTCCTTTGCTAACATACTACGGAGACAGCAAGCATCAAATGAAACATAATGATTTTGATTCTAACTGATATATTTATCATAAGACTATTTGACAAGGATTCCTTTGGAGCAGTATTTTTCAGACCGCGTTTAATGACCAGTCAGCGTTTTGTAAAATCATCTTCTGGGTTGCAACCAGCATTTAAAAATTGCAGTGATAAGACTGAGTAGAAAATACCGGAATGCAGACAGAAAATATCAAATGTCAGGGTAGGTAGCATTTCAGGAAATTTTTGTTCCAAATATGGGTGTGTGTTCTGTATTTCAATATAAACATATTTCTTACTGTGGGTGGCAGACAAAAAGACTTTGAAAACACTGCTTTAGAGGTTGTTGCAGTAGGATTTTTGTTTTATTTTATTTTTTTTTAAAGATTTTTAAAAATTTATTTATTTATGAGAGAGAGAGAGAGGGGCAGAGGGAAAAGTAGGCTCCCCTGCGGAGCAGGGAGCCCGATACGGGGCTCGTTCCCGGGACCCCGGGATCATGACCCGGGCTGAAGTCAGACGCTTAACTGACTGAGCCACCCAGGTGCCCCAGGTTTTTGTTTTAATAGATTTTATTTTCCGGAGCAGTTTCAGATTCACAGCAAAGTTGAATGCAAGGAACATTCCCAAATGCTCCCTGGCAGGGGGATTTTATTTGTGATACATAGTGATATAGATGCTATATTTTTGATATATAGCTTCCATATCCCCACTCATTCTTTTTTTTTCCTTCCTCCTTCAACCCACATGCTGACATGGTCCCATTAGGTCTTACCTTGAAAGAGACTGCGGAGTGTCTAGCTAGCCTGCCTTAACAGGGCAAAGAAATGCCGTTGTCGGTTCCCGAAAGAGAGGCTACGTGGGAAGAGAGGCCAGGGAGGTAGGCATGTGCAGGGTGGACTGGACGGAATGCTTGAGGAGCCCTGGGGGAAGTTGATGCCGGAGCCAGGGGTGCAGGGACAAGCCCCGGACTAGTGCGGGAACTAGTGACAGGACCATAAAGGGCTGGTCCCGTCTAAAAGACACAACAGTTAGCCACTCTACCAGATCTGGACTCACACCAAGGGGACAAAAGTCTCAGGAGAGAGCATGTGTGCTGTTTGTTTGACCATATGGGAGAATAGTTCCTAGTTAAAGCAGGCCAGCAGGGGTGTAAACTGCAGGAAGCCCCGTACTCACCGCCGATCAAAATCCCAAGGGATTTACCCTCTCACCCCTCCAAACAAAATTACTTGGGAAAATGAATCTCCAGTAGTTATCTGGAAGAATACTGCAAGAATACGGAAGAGTCTTGGAAGAAGAATGTTTCATCAACACTAGATCTCTAAATATTAAGAGTCTGTCAGTTTCGTCTGGCTGGCTCAGCTGTGGAGCTTGCGACCCCACCTTGGGGTCATGAGTTCGAGCTCCACGTTGGGCATGGAGCCTACTTAAAAAAAAAAAAAAAAAAATGTCATTTTAGAAAGGTGAAGTCATTAAAATGATGGGATACTGATATAAAAATAGCCTCACGGACGGATGGAACAGAAAAGGGAGCCTTGGAAGAGTCACTGGTCTGTATGAGGATTTAGTGTGTGACGGAGGAAGAGGGAGCACAGGCCCGTGGCAGGAGGGGTTCTTCATGAATCGGTTTAAATTTGATGAAAAAGATATGAAATGTGAAAATAATAATAAGGAAGGATGTGGGTGACTATTTGTCTCACATCTGGGGCGGGGAAGATTTTATCAGTATAAAAGCCATGGAAGAAAATGGTTAAGGAAAAGAGTAAAAAAAAAAAAGAAAAGAGGGATAGAGTGAAGCATATTTAAAAATACCCCCCCCCATCTTACACAGATACATAAATAACGCCAAACAAAACTAAGGTAACTAAATTGGTGAAAAACATTGTTCATTAACATGATGGATTAATGATTCTTTTTCTTAACATAGAGTTAATGCAGGTTAACAAGAAAAAAATGACTTTCGCAATAGAAATGGGCAGCAGTCTTAAGAAAAATAGCTCATAAGTGTGAAAAAAATTCATCCTTTACTAACTAAGGAATTAAAATTTATAACGATGAAAAACTTAACTTCTTTTCACCGCTCTCCATGGCCAATATTTTAGAAATATTCAGTACTTAAGTATTGAACGCTCTCCTTCACTTAGCGTGGCTGCTTCTGGCATGGAGGGCATAGTCTTTCTGGAGATGGATTCGCCAGCGTCAGGAGCCTCAGGAGGAGTGTTCATGTCTGTTGACACGGTAGTAACACCTGGGGACCAGAAGTGGTGAGAAATGCGGGCGAAGATGGACGAGAAAAATCAAAGTATTATTCATAGCAGCCAAACTGCAACCGACAACTTTGATTTCCACAGTAGGAGAATTCCTTCAGGAAGTCGCGTGCTCTGTCCTAGGTGTTTATGGTGACGTCGCCACGATGGACCATTATGCAGCTTTAAAGTGATATTTATAAAGGCTTCTTTAAAGACAAGAGAAAAAGTACTTTTGTCACTTGAGAGGAATGTGTTCTAAGACTCCGTGAATTAACAAGTCAGATCTAAGTCGTTAGCAGATTCCTGGGTCTCTCGCAGATAATTTGAAGACACTAATACAGGAAAGAGAAAGGTACATAGCTTCCTTAGATCTGCAGGAGGAAAGTGATTTATCAAAGTTGGAAACAAATTCTTCCACCAAAAGAAAAGCCTTTACTCTATGTATCATTTAGTGGTAATAACCAAAACCTTAATTTAGGAGGAAAACAAAATCTTTTTTTTAAAGATTTTTATTTATTTATTTATTTATTTATTTTTTTCTTTCTTTTCTTTTTTTTTTTTTTTAAGATTTTATTTATTTATTTGACAGAGAGAGAGCACAAGCAGGCAGAGTGGCAGGCAGAGAGAGAGGGAGAAGCAGGCTCCCTGCCGAGCAAGGAGCCCGATGTGGGACTCGATCCCAGGACCCTGAGATCATGACCTGAGCCGAAGGCAGCCGCTTAACCAACTGAGCCACCCAGGCGTCCCAAGATTTTTATTTATTTGAGAGATTAAGAGAGAGCGAGAGCACAGAGGGAGAGTGAAAGGGAGACGCAGATGCCCCGCTGAGCGCAGAGCCTCGAACCGAGGACCTCGAGACACTTAACTGACTGAGACACACAGGCGCCCCAAGAAACACAAAATTTTAACCGTTAATCCGAGTTAGTGAAACACAGGTGACTGCTGCATTCAGGCACAGGCTGAAGGATCCACGTCTGTGCTGTAGCCTCACTGTGCATTAAAGCCACACGGTGGAGTGACCCATGAATGCATTTTATGAAGTTTTAGGTGACTCGTGAATGGGAGAATCCATATGAAATTGGTAAATACTGCCATTTACAATGTAAGTGCCACAAAGCCAGGTATGGAACGGTGGGTACAACATGATGTCGGTTATGTAAAAAAAGAAGAAAATAGCATGCACATCCATACATAACTATGTGTATAAAGGTACATGTGTGTAGGTTACACAGACACTGGAAGGAAATGTGTAATCACGGTTGCTCCCTCTGGGTGGTATGATTGAGGTTGGTCTGGTTTTCTCCTGTTTTTCTCTCTGGATTGTTTTTAGTGATCAGACTCCTGTTTTCTGTATAATCAGATAAAGACGAATCCTTTTTCAGAGTAACACCCTTCTGTAATACACTCGTTTTCCCCGGGCCTTAAGAAATGCAGGCTGCTCTGGGCACCTAGCTGGCTCTGTCCGTGGAGCATGCGACTCTTGATCTCGGGGTTGTAGGTTCGAGCCCCATGCTGGGTGCGGAGATGACTTAAAAATAAAATCTTAAACAGAAATGCATGCCGCTCATTTACGGGGGCCGGGGCAGTCGGCAGGGCCCTCTGCATGCCCTCTCCACTGTCAGACGTTCTCCTCGGCTCCAGTGCCGGACCACTTAGCCTGGACCCCAGCAGTGAGTGCCAGGCACTTGGGCTGGATGATATTATCCTTCCTCACTCACTGATGCCCTCTTGACAAGAAGAATTAATGTTTCACGAAGACCCTTTTCCCAACATACCAGTTAGAAAACAGGGCATCCCATTGATGGAACAATTTCAGATCTTCTTTCTTCTTCCAGGAGACAGGCAGGAGAATGACAAAGAGAACGTGAATTTGGAAAATTGTAGAGGCCAGGAAGCTTCCGATGTCCCCTGTCAAGCGTCAGGAGAGGCACCTTTGCAGGTGTCCTTGGGTGGCCTCTTCAGTGAGGACGAACCGAGATGCTTTGGAGAAGGGGACGGTCTCCCTGAGGCTCTGGAACACCAGCAGGGTGAGGGGCCAGCCGGCCAGCTCTCGCCCCACGGAAGGAGTTCTGGGAAACAGCATTTGGCTAATCCCCATCCAGAAGAACTGTCCCTGCTGTGGCTGGAGGAGAAGAGGGAGGCCTCTCCGAGAGGGCAGGCGAGAGCCCCCATGGCCCAGAAACTCCCCACCTGCAGGGAGTGCGGGAAGACCTTTTATAGGAATTCTCAGCTGGTTTTTCACCAAAGGACTCACACCGGAGAGACATACTTTCAGTGCCCCACCTGCAAAAAAGCCTTTCTGCGGAGTTCAGACTTTGTGAAGCATCAGAGGATCCACACGGGAGAGAAGCCTTGTAAATGTGATTACTGTGGCAAAGGCTTTAGCGACTTCTCGGGGTTGCGTCACCACGAGAAGATCCACACGGGAGAGAAACCCTATAAATGTCCCATCTGTGAGAAAAGTTTTATTCAGAGATCCAACTTTAACCGACATCAGAGAGTTCACACAGGAGAGAAACCGTACAAGTGTTCCCGCTGCGGGAAGAGTTTCAGTTGGAGCTCGAGCCTCGATAAACATCAAAGGTCCCATTTAGGAAAGAAGCCCTTTCAGTAGTCAGCCTCTCTCAGCCCAGTTCTGGCTCTGGTCCGTTTAAAAATACTTCGTTCCGTCTGGAGAAATTGCAGCTCTTAAAGACCAGTCCTGTTCTCTCTCTCTCTTTTCTTTTTCATGGATGAGAGAGGAGAGCTACCTGAACACGGCTTTGGACTGGGAGGACATGGCGGCCTCTGGGTTGGATTTTGCGTTGGTTTATTTTCTTGCTTCTGCGTCAGGAGAAAGAATAGTCATCTTTCAGCTCATCTCCCGTTTTGGCTCCCTTGGGGGAGAAAGTAGCACTTGGAGATCCCGTGTCACAGGTGCTGTGTGGGGAGAGTTGAACTGGATTAGCCGCAGTTGCCGCTCACGGGAAGGACCTCTTTGGGTTGGGGGTCCTAGAGCAGGTCTCCGGTCACAGAAGGGGCAGTGGAGAGGGCCAGCGAGCTCCCGTGTGTTGTCAGACAGGTACACAATTAACTTCAGGTGTCCCTCGTTTTAAATAAACTTCTTAAAGCCACTCCCGATCTTACTTGTGTCTCTAGTGTCGACTGTGTTTTAACTGTACCTCAAAGTGCATTTTCTCACAGAAGACCCTAAGTGCCGGCTGAGCTCCTGATCATCCCGTACAAATTTACCAAGTTTATCAGTCAGCTGGAGAGTGATAGGAAATCGCTAACCTGGTGTCCGGGTGTGAGAGCTCGGTTACTGCCGGGCGTTCTTTCCCGCAGGTAAGTGTGTCATCCGTGCTGTCCTTCTGAGCTCACCTCCCACTTGCTCACCTGCCTCAACCTGCCCCTCTTTCTCCTGGCTGTCAGTTTTCCAAAGCGTTGTGTGCTTTAAAATGATTTTTGTTGTTTTTTAAGTAGGCTCCCTGCCCAGCATGGAACACAGTGCGGGGCTTGAACTCAGGACCCGAGATCAAGACCTGAGCTGAGATCAAGGGGGACGCTTAACTGACCGAGCCCCCCAGGCGCCCCTAAAATGGTCTTCGTGATCTCATTTTGTCAGCAGGTATTAGGAAGAAGTCAGTAGTGTTGATCTACTTTCAGTTCTGTCTGGGGGTGTGACGCGTATATCTAACCCGTGCGCCTTGTCCTTTCTTCGAAATCACATGCCCCACAGTGTCTTGCTCCGCCGTCCTTCCGTCTTGGTGCTCCTCTCGCCTGCCTGCTCTTGTCTCTGTCGCTGAGGACCAGGAAGGAGGAGGCTCATGAGGAGGGCAGCGCAGCCTCCCTGCAAGCAGATTAATCTGTAGGCACGAACCTGTAGGCTGTTGGCAAGTATGTTATCGGTTTGATGAGACACAAGACTCAAGTTGGAATTCCCGGATTCCAGAGGAGTTTGTTAACTCCCTAATGACCCGTCATTAGCGGGTGCAGGAACCACAGGGCAGAAAGCTGGGAAATCATGGAGGAATTAGCATTTGATTTTGATTTCGGTACAGCAGACTTGTAGGGTGTTGGGATTTTGTTTGTTTGTTTGTTTGACACAGAGCACAAGCAGGGCGTAGTGGCCGAGGCAGAGGGAGAAGCAGGCTCCACACTGAGCAGGGAGCCGGACGCAGGGCTCGATCCCAGCACCCTGGGATCACCTGAGCCGAAGGGAGATGCTCAATCGACTGAGACACCCAGGCGCCCCACGATTTTATGTTTTAGATCAGCAGTTCTGCGGATGCGTTCCCTGGACCAACAGCATTGGAAGTTTGTTAGATTTACTGAATCATAAGTTCTGAAGGGCGGTACCCAGCAGTCTTTGTTTTAACCAGCCCTCCAACGGACATTGTGTTTGCTTAAGTTTTAGGGCCACTGTTCTAAATCATAATTCATTAAGGATAGGTAGGATTAAGGGTTCTAGAAGGAATACAGGGCCCTCCTCGACTCTTCGTAGCACACAGGCCTCCCTATAAGAGCTCTTTAGAACTGTGGAACTCTTTGGGCTTCCAGTGAAAATTTGTTCCACAGGAAAAAAAAATCTAGAAAACTGTCAGGTTAAAAAGCTTGAGGTGAAGCGTTTCTCCGTGGGTCCCTCTTAAATGATCTGAAGGATGATAGAGATACAAGGAAACAACCTGCCTCGTTCACAGTTGTGTTCTCAGCAACCCGTAGGTGTTTAACCAATTGAAGGCTTGTGTGAATTAATGAAGGATAGATATCATAGGTATACTTCCCTTATCCTCTGGAGCAGTGATCAGCCAAATATGGCCCACCATCTGTTTTGCAAATAAAGTTTTTTTGGAGCCCAGCCACACCCACTTAATATATGTGCTGTGGCCACTTTGGGGCCACGGTGACAGCGTCGAGTCATTGCAACAGAGACAGAGGCCCTGCAAAGCCTAAACTCTTTACTCTCTGGCCCTTGACAAAAAAATGCTAGGCGATCCCTGGATCCAGAGTACCGTTTCTCAAACCGTAATGTGCGTACGTATCGCCCGGGGTGCTTGCAGACTCGGGGGTGAGCTGACGTGTCCAGTCCCCAGGGTAGCTGGGAGCTAGAGCACTGAGTACGGTGTCGTGTACCAACGTCAGGGCTCAAGTGTTTGTGGTTCGTTTCTCCCGGTCTCTTCAGGATCATGGATGACTCTGCCGCCCTCAAAGCTGGGACCAGACACACTTGAAGAATCAATCACTTTATTAGGAAAGGTGCAATGTTATGAAATGCTTCTCCCCTAGTTCTCTCCGGGTTCCCTACAAGAATTCTACAGAATTGTGAGTACGTGTGATTCCTTATCTGTGCGTCTCTGTCTCCCCTCACCCACTTGTCCTGCGCAGCCTCCAGCCCAGCCCTGTTTTCTTAGTGGTTCTGCAGGCACCTAAGTCTGGAGAAGCAAAGCGACTCCAGCTAGAACCCACTTAGACGGGTTCTCCTTAGTCTTCAGGTTGAAAGTCCACACGTAGGTGGGTCCCCGCTGGCAGGTCTTGTACACAGGACAAGGGTAGACGCTGCGGCGGTCCTGCTTATCTGCAGGAATGGCCTTGATGAACATCACAGGCATGGGGGGTGTCAGATCCTTCAGCTTTGCCTCTGCAATGATCCCAGCCTGAGGACAAGAACAGGAAAAGAGCCAGCTTAGAGCAGACCCAGAGCCCGGCCTGCCAGCCTTCTGTCTGCAGACCCAGTAGCTGGGAGACTGGGAAGGCCGGCTATCCGTATGCCTGCTGCCTTTCGGGTTCGCTCAGCATCCCGCGCCGGAGTGCATCTGAGATGCGGAAAACCTACTGCTACTGTTTTCTAGCCTAAATCACTTTTTGAAGGAGAGTTCTAGAAGTTGCTATGTGTCATATACAGATGAATCCCTTTGAAACTCGAGTCTCTTTATATTTTTTCATCCACTCATTTCATAAGCGTATCAAATGCGACTGTTTGCCAGATGTCGTCGTTCTAGGTGCTAGGGAATTTAAAGACAAGGACGACACAGTTCCTGGCAGCAAATGCTTTAGATCTTAAGAGTTTGGTCATGTCCTGTTCAGTCTCATATGGGACCTCATCCGCCCTCAAGAACGTTTTGGCTTTGAGCACAGCTGTGTTCTATCTTCACTCCTGTGATAGGGACCTGACTATTCTGTAGCTTTCTAGTTGGGGCCTCCGTGGTTTTCTGAGACGTCCCATTAGACCGATCTGGGGTTTTTTTTTTTTTTTTTAAATTAATGAACCTATTTATTTATTACTAGTCCTGAGAAATGTTTTGAGGAACAAAAGGGTTTCTTCATCAAATAAATTTGGGAAATGGTGCTTACCATACCCTGGGCTTGAAGCTTTATAGTGCACGCTAGCACACTGAAGACGAGAAATCCTAGCAGTAAAGAAAAGAGATGACTTTATTTAACCTGCGGTTCCCCAAACTTATTTGACCATGGGACTCTTTTCTTTGCAACCTATTTATTTCCCATGGCGCTAGCGTTTTATGGAATGTACTTTGGGAAATGTTGATCCAAAGCGATTCACAGATTCCTTGCTTTTGCCGTAGTGATTCAGCCTCTTCTACTATGGCTAGGGCTTGGCTCATTTTCCATGAAGTTATTTAAAGGGGAGAATGTGCCTTTTCGGTTCTATGAGAAACTGCCATATGGCATGAAGAGTAACAGAACTAAGGTAAACGGTGGGGACCCATTGTTATAACCTGAACACCTGAGTGTTTATGGCAGGGAGTGGGAGCAGGGGTAGAACCTTTCCTTTTCCCCACATGTAAACACCGGCCCTTTTAGAATGTATTGAATTCAGTGTTTTTTAATGTACAGTCATTGCATTGTAAATCCAGAACATTTTCATCACTCCCAAAAGAAACTCTAACCATTAGCAGTCACCATTAGCAGTGGGCTATTTATGTCTCCCGTTGTGGTTGAATTCTCTATTTGGATGACGTATTTGTTTCCATCTCTTCATTTTCAGCTTATTGTGTTTTTTGTTTTTTTTTTTAAGATTTTATTTATTTATTTGACACAGAGAGAGATCACAAGTAGGCAGAGAGGCAGGCAGAGAGAGAAGGGGGGAAGCAGGCTCCCTGCTGAGCAGAGAGCCCGATGCGGCGCTCGATCCCAGGACCCTGAGATCATGACCTGAGCCGAAGGCAGAGGCTTTAACCCACTGAGCCACCCAGGCGCCCCTGGCTTATTGTGTTTTTGAATCTAAAGTGTATCGCTTGTAGACAACGTATAGTTTCATCAGAAAAATCCATTCTGCCATTCTCTCCTTTTCAACTGTAATGTTTAATCTATTTACATTTAATGTCATTACTGATAAGATAAGGTTTACATCTGCCACTTAACTATTTGCTTTCTAAGTCTTCTTTTTTTCCCTCAATTTCTCCTTTGCTGCCTTCTTTTCTGTTCAGTAGATATATTTTAGTGTACCATTTTGATTCCCTTGTTATTTCTTTTATTGTTTTAAAAAATTATTTTCTTGGGGCGCCTGGGTGGCTCAGTGGGTTAAAGCCTCTGCCTTTGGCTCAGGTCATGATCTCAGGGTCCTGGGATCGAGCCCTGCATCGGGCTCTCTGCTCAGCAGGGAGCCTGCTTCCCCCTCTCCCTCTGCCTGCCTCTCTGCCTACTGGTGATCTCTCTCTCTCTGTCAAATAAATATATAAAAAAATCTTTAATTAAAAAAAATTATTTTCTTAGTGGTTTCACTATGGATTACAATTAACATCAATGTATAAAAAGTCTACTTCAGGCTAATACCAACTTAATTTCAGTAGCGTACAAAAACTTTATTCCTATATAAGTTCCATTCCTTACCCTTCCTGTGCTTAAGACCTTGTGTTGTTTTCATTATACAAATTACATTTTTTATGCTTATCAGCACAGATTTATAGTTATTGCTTCTTGCAGTTGTCTTTCAAATCAGATAAGCAAGAAATAAAAGTTACCAAAAAATTCATTTATATATTCTTTTATATTTACATATATAATTACCTTTACTGGTATTCAATTTTTTCATTGGACTTGAGTTACTGTCTTGTAACTCATTTCATCCTGAGGGACTCCCTTAAGTATTTCTTATAGATCTGGCTTGCTAGTGGTAAATTCTCTCACTCTGTCTCTCTCTGAACTCATGACCCTGAGCTAAGATCAAGAGTCAGATGCTTAACAGATCGAGCCAGCCAGGTGCCCCTCTTTCGCTCTTTTTAACCTGGGAATGTCTTAATTTCTCCTTCATTTTTTTTTTTTAAAGATTTTATTTATTTATTTGACAGAGAGGAGAGTGATCACAAGCAGGCAGAGAGAGAGGGGGAAGCAGGCTCCCCGCTGAGCAGAGAGCCCGATGCGGGGCTCGATCCCAGGACCCTGAGATCATGACTTGAGCTGAAGGCAGAGGCTTTAACCCACTGAGCCACTCAGGCGCCCCTCTCCTTCATTTTTGAAAGATAGTTTTACTGGATATAGAATTGTTGGGTGACAGTGTTTTTCTTTCAGCGGTTTGACTTTTCATTTTACTGCCTTCTGGCCTTCATGGTTTCTTATGAGAAATCAGCTGTTTATGCCATTGAGGACCCCTTGTATGTGATGAATTGCTTTTCTCTTGCTGCTTTCAAGATTCTCTTTATATTATAATATGTCAAGGTATGGATTTTCTTTCCTTTCTCCTTCCTTTTTCTTTTCCTTTCATGTTCCCTTTCTTTTTTTCTTTTTCCTTTCCTTTTCCCTTTCCTCTCCTTCTCCCTTACCTTTCCTTCTTTCTAAGTAGGGTCCAGAGTGGAGCCCAACGTCGGGCTTGAACATATGACCCTGAGATCAAGATCTGAGTGGATATCAAGAATCAGACGCTTAACTGACTGAGCCACCCAGGAACCTCAAGGTATGGATTTCTAAGTTTATCCTATTTGGATTTTGTTGAGATTCTTGGATGTGTAGATTGATGTTTTTATCAAATCTGGAAAGTGGTCATTATTTCTTCAGATATTCTTTCTGGCCCTTTCTCTCTCTCCTCTCCTTTTGGGACTCCCACGGTGTGGATGTTTGTATGTTTGATGGTATCCTCAGCTTTCTAAACTGTTCATTTGTCTTCATTCTTTTTATCTTTCTACTTCTCAGATTGGCTAATCTTAATTGATGTATTTCCAAGTTTGGTGATTCTTGCCTACTCAAATCTTCAACTGTTGAATTCCTCTACTGAATTTTCATTCAAGGTATACTTTTCAACTCCAGAGTTACTACTTGGTTTCTTAAAATGTAATTTTGATCCTTATTAGTATTCTCTATTCAATGAGACGCTGTTCACATACTTTTCTTTGGTTCTCTAAACATATTTAAAATGACTGATTAAAAGGCTTTGTCTAGTATGTCCCACTTCTGAACTCCCTCAGGGACCATTTCTGTTGACTGCTTTTTCCCCTTTTTGTTTCTTTGCATATCTCATAACTTTTTGTGAAAACTTGAACATTTTATTTTTATTTTTTTGTTGTTCATTCTTCCAACCGAAGCTTTAAAAAATATTTATTATACATGTATATATTCATACACAGAATGTCATATTCCATATATTAAAATATGCACTTACGGTATCAAACTAAACTGTATATACCATTTTATAGTACACCACTTACACTTTTATGTTTCGAAAACTTGAACATTTTAAATAATATAATGTGGCAACTCTGGCGATCAGATATCTCTCCATAGGATTTGTTGTTGTTATTTGTTTGGCGACTTTTCTGAACTGATTCTGTAAAGCCTGTCTTTGTCACATATGACTACTGAAGTGGCCTGCTCAGTTGGCTTAGTGGTTAGCAAATAACAGGAGAGAGATTTTGGTAAGTTTCAGTGTTTGCTCAGGGGATCTGTGTATGAGTTGGGCATGCCTTCATTGCTCAGCAGGGCAGTTTAAAACTCTGCCTTAGCCTTCGCTTCCTGCTTTCACAGAGCCTCCAGGTCAGCCAGAGGTGAGCTTACAGCCTTCTCCCGTCTTTCTTGAGCATGTGCACAGTGCTGCACGTGGGCGTGGCCTTCTGGGTTTCCAGGGACATCTTGGAGGTCATGTCATTGTCCAGCTTCTCCTTTCAAGCTTTTTGGTTAGCCTGTTATTTGCACTGTTATCTACCACCTCAGGCAAGCTGCCAGGTTAAACAGTTGTCTCTGACTGCTTTCAGTACATGCCCTTGGGGGGAAAGGCCATTGCCCTGGGTGAGCTCCAACTCAGGTCAAGTAGAGGCAGGCTTGTAAATGGGGTCCTCCAGGAAACCAATACATAGGGAAAATAATGACTGTTTTCTGGGAATGGGGCTTTGAAAGTACTCCAACTCCATTTTGCCTCCTCCTGAGGCTGGGAGGCTGCTGTTTTCACTGTGACTGTGGCATGTTGGTTTCCAGGGCCACCACGGAGTTGGTGGGGAAGGTATGGGAACAGAGCAAGTTAAAAGGCTGCAAAGCTTGCTCTTCTTACTGAGAGTTGGACAGTTTTCTTCTGTAAACACTCTTTGGGGGCGCCTGGGCGGCTCAGTCAGTTAAGCATCTGCCTTCGGCTTAGGTCATGATCTCAGGGTCCTGGGATGGAGCCCTTTGTCGGGCTCCCTGCTCAGCAGAGAGTCTGCTTCTCCCTCTCCCCCGACCCTCCTCCCTGCTTCTGCTCTCTCTGTCTCAAATAAATAAATAAAATCTTAAAAAAAAAAAAAAAGAACACTCTTTGGATTGCTGGAAGCCTTTGGTTGATTTCTTTTTTCCTTTTTTAAAGATTTTATTTCTTTATTGTCAGAGAGAGAGGGAGGGAAGGAGGGAGGGAGAGAGAGAGAGAGAGAGAACACAGGCAGGAGGAGTGGCAGGCAGAGGGAGAGGGAGAAGCAGACTCCCCGCTGAGCAGGGAGCCTGATGTGGGAAACCATCTCAGGACCCTGGGATCATGACCTGAACCCAAGGCAGATGTTTAACCGACTGAGACACCCAGGCGCCCCCTTTGGTTGATTTCTAGAGTTCTGCGAAAAAGTTGGTTCTGACAATTTTGATCCAGTGTTATGATTTTATGGAGGAGAGGATTTTTGGACATTCTTACTCTTAATTTTGCTGACATCTTTCTGGGGGCAGAAACTTGAGAACCAGAGTTCTTAGTGAGTGGGTACTTCTTTTTGGGAAGTTATTATGAAGAAACAAGGTAATAAAATATTGGAGGTAGATGATTGGAATCCATGTCCTTTTCCCCCTCCCCGACAGTGCCAGCGCTCTTCTGAACTTCTTCCCGAATTGTTCAGTTTGGTGTTTTTTGGTGTTCTAGTTCTGGCCACCCGAGGCCACACTATACCTACAATCCATGTGTGACTCCACTGACAGAATCTTGGACAAATGTTCAGGCGAGGGCGGAAGTCAGCTTCCTTCTCAAGGTTGTATAAACACTTTCCTGCTTTATTGTCCCCTCTGTTAACAGGCCCTTGATCGGTTTCATAGGGCTGCTGTAACAAGTTACTACAGATTTGATGGCTTAAAACGAAATGTCTTCTTTCACAGTGCTGAAGGCCAGAGTCTTAAATCAAGGTGTAGGTAGGATCTGTCCCTTCTGGAGGCTCTGAGGCAGAAACTGTCCATGCCTCTCTCCTAGCTTCTGGTGGCTGCGGGCAGTCCTTGGCCTTCCTTGGCTTGTAGACGTATCACTCCAGGCTCTGCTTCTGTCCTCACGGGACATCTGCTTCTGTGCCTCCAGCATGGCCTTCTTATAAGGATACCAGTCCTTGGATTTAGGGCCTGCTCTGCTCTAGGATAACCTCCTCTTAACTACTTATCTCTGCAAAGACACTGTTTCGAGATAGGGGTACATTCAGAGGTTCTGGTAGAATTTTGGTAGACACTGGTTAATCCAGTACAGCTCTGTATGTATGTTTATATGGCCTTCTGCAATACTGTAGATCTTCTAACACCTTTTCCCCATTAACTTTGTACTGACTGCTGGGAACAGTTAAGTGTCACTTACCAAGCAGGGTATCTGAGTAAGCACTTCTTCCGGGTCATGTGTATGACAAACGTAAGCTGTTCTCGAGTTATCCATCCTTGCTCATGTCATTTATCCGAGCCAGTCTTACGGTGACTCATTTTTATTAGGCTTCAGTGAGGAATCCTTTCCGAATGTCCTGTGAGATAGTATCTGCTGGGCTCCCTTTGCAGATGGGGGCAGTGTAAAAGGCAGAAGGGATGCCTGCCCTCCGAGAGCTCGTGAATGAGGAGAGGGGCCATGGTGGGGGGGGGGGGGCTCAGCCAGTAGCGGGGATAGCCGATTCCAACACTTCTGGAGCACTCTCTCTGTGCCAGGCCTTCTTCCAAATGTCCTCCATAGTAACCACTTTAATCTTGGCAGCAACTCTGTCTTCCCATTTAACACTTGAGGAAACAGCTGTGGAGAGCCGGAACCACGTCCCAGGGTCACCGCGGCAACACATGGGGGTGCTGGGGTTCAGATCCAGCCGTTCGGGTCCGTCACTGTACTCCACGCACTCTGCAAAATCTGTGCTCTTTGCGCCATCCCAGGCTCCATGAAAGTGGCTTGAGAGCCTCCAGGGAAGGGTAGCTAGGTCAGAAGATGCCGGGGCATCCCTTTTCAGGGTCACGCTCTGTGGAGGCAGTATGTAAGTTAACCAGCCCACAGAGGATGCCCCGAGGCCCTCCCAAGATTTACCTGGGCGTCCCAGCGAGCGCCCTCCATGAAGAGGCCGTGGATGTAGGCCCCCTCCCGAGGGGGGCTCCTGAAGTCCTCCCTGTTCTTCTTTGTCACGTCACACTGCAGGGCCATCCGGTCCAGCGGCCACTCGTTCTTGCGGGCCGTGGACTGCATGATGGCAGTCAGGAAGGACTGGGGGTTGAAGAAGCCGGTCAGCCACACCGTGGGGGGCATTGCCAGGTCTCCTAGCCAGGCCTCCAGCTCTTTGATTCGGTTGAGGAGGTCCAAAAACCAGGCTCCCAGGCCTGCCGTGGAAGGGTAGGCTCGCCTGGCCCAGGACTCGGGCACTGTGTCCAGGTACAGGGCGTTCTGTAAGGTCTCCATGTCGCTGGTCACGGTCAGCTCCCCCTGTAGACAAAGAGCAAGAGGGCGGAGAGTGAGGGGCAGCAAGTCCCTGGAAGCAACCCGCCTTAGGGACCTCTGGCTCGCAGCGCACAGCCAACCAGCCAGGAGATGGTGACACAGGGACTGTCCCTGTCGAATACTTGATTTGCAGACTATAAAACCCCCTGCTCCACGGTATGAGTCTACACCCATCTACTGACAGTAGTTAACGTCCGCTGCGGACCTCGGGCCCCCTGTGGGTTCCCTGTTCCTGCCACCCACCCGAAAGCTGGGGTTCTCCTCCAGCCTTTAGAGCAGCCCTGCAGCCTTCTGTGTGCAGCTCAGAAGCACAAGAGGCCCAAGCCTGGAAGATCTGTGCTGCCCCAAGTCAGGGGTTTCCTCTGGAATCAGTGTATTAGATACACAGCCCACTTGAAGGAGCCCTCTTCCAACCACTATGTGAAATTTGTAAAGAAAGGTCCCATTGGAAACCATTGTTACATTCGATTTTGTAACTTTGGTTATGACAGGGGTTTCCAGCAATTTCTTGAAGAATACCCATCTCTAGGCAATGGTTTCTGCACGAGTTCGAGAACACGACAAGGCTCGTGTTAGGGACTGAATGGGTCCCTCCCCTCCCCACCCAGATTTCTATGTTGAAATCCTAACTCCCAGTGTGATGGCACTAGGAGGTGACTGGGGTCGTGCGGTGGGGCCCTCATGCGTGGGATTGGTGCTCTTGTTAGAACAGAGCCCCCCCCGAGAGCCCCCTCGCCCCTTCTGTCTTGTGAGGACAGGGCAGGAAGGTGCCTGACCGTAAACCAGGAAGTGGGCCCTCTCCAGACACCAGCTCTGCCGCTGCCTCTGGGGCCGTGAGAAGTACATTTCTATTGCTGATAAGCCACTCAGTCTGGTGTTCAATTAGAGCAGCCGGTGTGGACTGAGGCCGCTTTGCTCGCCCCAAATGCAGACTGCAAAAATGTCAGAGAGGCCAGATTCCCTTCCTGTGTCTGCTCAGCTGCGTGGTGGCGGCTGACCAGAGCGGAGCGTGGGGAAGGGTTCCGAGGCCACCTCAGGGTGTCCTGTGTGGTAGATTTCCCCCAAGGGTCTTCTGATGTGGACAGTATTATTGGGTAGAAACAGAAGAAATTATGCTCTTTACTGGGCTCTCTACTTCAGTAGACCCTTTTGAAAAGATGGTGTAAAAAATACGCAAGCTCGTGAGACAGAGTGTCTTTCTCACGCCTGCAGTTGTGTGGTAATTCATTATTGATTTTTATTTACTATTTTTTAGAGAGAGAGAGAGTGTGCAAATGGGGTTTGGCAGGGAGAGGGAGAGAATCTCAAGCAGACTCCCCACTGAGTGTGGAGCCTGGTGTGGGGCTTGATCCCATGACCCTGAGATCATGACCTGAGCTGAAACCAAGGGTCAGATGTTTAACAAGCAACTGTGCCACCCAGCAACCCCACTAATTCATGATTATGTGCAGTTTATAACTTAGGTATTAAAGTTTCCCTAAAAATAGTTGATTATTTAATAACATTAAGTATCAAAATTAAATTTAGTGCAAAGGGAAAAAAAAAATAAATGAGTTCAAACCCTCTCTTTTATGAGACCCTGTCCATTTAACTTTTTCTTACCTTATTACACTGTCTAGGACCTTCTTTACAATGATGAGTGAGAGTCCTAAGGGTGGACATCCGTCCTTGTTTCCAAACTCAGAGGGAAAAAATTGTCTTTCACCATTAACTGTGGTTTTTCTTAGATGTCCTTTATTTACTTGAGTAAAGTCCCTTTTCTTATTTTTTTATATTTAAAATCAGGAGTTGGTGTTAAATTTTATAAAATCCTTTTTTTTTCCCATCCATGGAGATGATCATATGGTTTTCGTCTGCAGTACGTTCATCCAGTGAACTCCACTGATTGATTTTTGAATGTTAAAGCCAACCTCCTCGCAGTTCTGGGATGAACCCCATGTGACCATGACGTATTATCCTTTTCTTGTCTTGTATGATTTTATTTACCAACATCTTGCTAAGGACTTTTGTATTTATGAGGAATATTTGTCCCTCATTTTCTTTTCTCATAATATCTTTGGTTTTCGTATCAAGTCAGTTCTGGCCTCATAAAATTTATTGGGAAGTATTTCCATTGCTTTCTATTTAAGTTAAGCTATTCGAGGGGTGCCGGGGTGGCTCAGCTGGTCGGGCTTCCGACTCTTGGTTTCGTCTCAGGTTGTGATCTCAGGGTCCTGGGATCAAGCCCCACATCAGGCTCTATACTCCGTGGTGAGTTGGCTTGGGATTCTCTCTCTGCCTCTGCCCCCCCAACCCCCCGCCCCATCCATGCTCTCAAAGATAAAATAAATCTTTAGAAAAAATTAAGCTATTTGAGATAATTGTAGACACACTTGCAGTTATAAGAAATAATACAGACAGGCCTTGTGTACCCCTTGCCCAGGTGTCCGCAGTGCTAACATTGTGCAAAACTGTAATACAGTATTACAAACAGAATGCTGACATGGATACAGTCAAAATATAAACATTTCTGTCACCACAGCGTCCCTCACGTTGCTCCCTTCTAGGCACACTGACTTTCCTCCTGGCCTCACCCTTACCATAAGCCCTAGTAATGACTGATCAGTTCTCCACTTCTATAAACGTGTCTTTTCAGCAGTATTACATAAATGGAATAATTTAGTAAACTTTTCACCTTCTGGGCTTGGCTTTTCACTCAGCATAATTCTCTGAACATTCACCCAGGATTTTCCCTTACCAAATAGCTGATTCGTTTTCATCACTAAGTAGTATTCCACGTTATGTGTGGTAGGCAGAGTAATGACCCTTCCAAATATGTTCACGTCCCAATCCCTAGAACCTGTGAAGATGTGACCTCATGTGGCAGAAGGGATTTTGCAGATGGTTAAGATAGGAGTTTAAAGTGGGGGTGAAGATGCTGTGAAGACTGTTGAAATGACAACAAAGGATTGAGAGTACTCCACGAACTTAGTTGGTAAAGCAGCAGCAGGGTTTGGGAGGACAGACTCCGATTTTGAAAGCAGCTCTACTGTGGGTCAGATGCTATCAAACAGCATCGCGTGCTATAGAGAAATCATTTGTGAAAGGAGGAGTCAATCGATGCAGCAGATTTCACTGTTGTCTTACTTTAAAAAACTGCCACTGTCACCCCAACCTTCGGCAGCCACCAGCCATCAACGCTGAGGCAAGACCCTCCACCAGCAAAAAGATGAGGACTTGCTGAAAGCTCAGATGATGGTTAACAGTTTTTAGCAATAAATTATTTTTAAATTTAAGGTATGTACATTGTTTTTTTAGATCTAATGTCTTTGCCCCATTGACCTCCTTTTGCACCTTTGTCAAAAATCATCTGGGAT
The DNA here is from genome assembly GCA_028534135.1 of Potos flavus. Classification (NCBI taxonomy): domain Eukaryota; kingdom Metazoa; phylum Chordata; class Mammalia; order Carnivora; family Procyonidae; genus Potos; species Potos flavus. The sequence goes on from CM052891.1 coordinate 47,195,165, forward strand.
ATTTGGGAAAATCTATTTCCAGTTCTTTATTCTGTTTTGTGTGTCCATCCCTCTACCAATACGACACAGTCTTGATTATAGTAACTATATAATAAGTTCTGAAATTAGGGAAACTGCTTCCTCCTACTTTATTCTTTTTCAAAATTGTCTTCAGTATTTTAGTTCCTTTGCTTTTCCACATAAATTTTAGAATGATCTTCCCTGTATCTACAAAAGGTTCTTGCTGGGATTTTGATAGGAATTGCATTAAACCGGTATATCAATTTGAGTAAAATTGACATCATCACTATGTAATCTTCTAATCCATGAACACAGTATGTCCCTCCATTTATTTCTATATTCTTTATTTTCTCTTATCGCTGTTTCATAGATTTCAGCACACAAGTCCCGTACATGTTTTGTTAGATTTTCATGTAGGTATTTCATTTTTTTTTTTTTAAATCTAGAAAAATGTTTCTGTGGCTGATGTCATGGAAATTACTGCTTGCGTTCTCTTCTAGGATTTCTATGGTTTCAGGTCTCACATTTAGGCCTTTAATCCACTTTCAGTTAATTTTTGTATAGTATTAGAAAGTGGTCTATTTTTATTTTTTGGTATGTGTCTGTCCAGTTTTCTCAGCACTATTTACTTAAGGGACTTTTTCCCATTGTATATTCTTGCCTCCTTAGTCATATATTAATTGACCATATAATTATGGGTTTATTTTGGGCTCTCTGTTTTGTTCCATTGATCTATGTATCTTTTTGTGTTCTAGTACCATACTATTTTCATTACTGTAGTTTTGTAGTATACCTTGAAATCTGGGATGGTAATACCTGCAATTTTCTTCTTTCTCAGGATTACTTTGATTATTTGGGGTCTTTTGTGGTTCCATATAAATTTTAGGACAGTTTGTTCTAGTTCTGTGAAGAATGCTGTTGGTAATTTGATAGGGATTGCATTGAATCTGTAGATTGCTTTGGGTTGTGTGGACATTTTTAACAATATGGTTCTCCCAGTCTGTGAGCATGGAATATCTTTCCATCTGTTTGTGTCATCTTCAGTTTCTTCATCAGTGTCCTATACTTTTCAGAGTAAAGGTCTTTCACCTCCTTGGCTAAGTTTATTTCTAGGTATTTCTTTTCTTTTTGGTGCAATTGTAAATAGAGCTGTTTTCTTCACCTTAATCCTAGCCAAAAGGCCAAGAAGCAATTAGAATTGTTTTCTTAATTTATCTTTCTGCTCCTTCATTATTAGTGTATAGAAACAGTATGAATTTCTGGGTATTTTGTATCCTGTATTTACTGAATTCATTTTTTACTTTTAATAGTTTTTTGGTGGAGTCCTTAGGGCTTTCTGTGTATAGTACTATGTTATCTGCAAATAGTGACAGTTTAACTCCTTCCTTACCAATTTGGATGCCTTTTATTTCTTTTTCTTGTCACATTGCTGTGTTTGGGCCTTACAGAATTATGTTGAAAAAAAGTGGTGAGAGTGATCCTTCTGTCTTGTTCCTGATCTTAGAGGAAAAGTTTTTCAGTATATAACTAGTTGCTTCTCTGTTGATACTTTTAAGATGCTCCCTTTATTTTTAATCTTTGACGTTATTATACGTCTTGGTGTAGACCATTCTTGAGTTCATCTTGTTTGGGACTTTTTGTGGTTTCTGGACCTGGATGTCTGTTTTCTTCCCCAGGTTAGGGGAGTTTTCAGTTATTATTTCTTCAAGTAAATTTTCTGCCCCTTCTCTCTCCTCTCCCTTCTGGCAGACGAATCTGCTCCCAGTCCCTCAGGACTGGCCTTCCCCACTATATGTAGACTCTCAGTCCTTTGTTGTGCAGAAGCTGTTCGGTCAGCCCTCACTTCCTCTTCAGGAGGAATTGTTCTGTGTATAGGAGTAGATCGGTGTGATTGTGGAGGAGTTGAGTTCAGGGTCTACTTACATCACAGTCTCAGATCACCCCCCCTTCTTTTAGGGTTGATTTTTTGGTGACAAGTTCCTTTATGATTTTCCTTCATCTGAAAATGTCTTGATTTCCCCTTCATTCCTAAAATATTTTTTCTGGATATAGGATCATAGTGTGTGTGATACCTCACAGGAGGGAGATAGTATAAGGAAGTCTGCATATGGATTTCTCCTGACTCTGCCTGTGACTTCTTCCTCCATGATCCAGCTGGGTGTGTATTCTTACTGGCCCGTTGTAACAGTGTCAGTCAAAGGTATAACCGTATGGTCAGATCTAGTCTTCAACAGTGTGAGCGATCTGGGGACAGGATCACCGGCACAACGGCATATCGTTACATCTTATTTATTTATATTCTGACAGTTCTAGTCAGTACTTTGGACGCTTGGACCATTTGTATTTAATGTAATTATCAATATGACAGAGTTTAAATCTACCATATTTTACTTATTTTAGTGGTTGTCCTAGGGCAGGGGTTGGCAAATTTTCTGTAGAGTGTCACATAGTAAATACTGTAGGCTTCGCAAGCCACACGATATCTGTTGCAGCTACTCGCCTTGTCAGTTGTAACACAAAAGCAGCCATACATAACGTGTGAATTAATGGTTGTGACCATATTCCAGTAAATGCTTCCTTACAGAAACAGGCTGTGGGCTGGATTGGGCCTGCAGGCCAGTAGTCTGCTGACCCCTCCTCTAGGATTTACAGTAAATGTCTTTAGTTATCACAGTCTACCTTCAAATAATACACCACATCACGTACAGCATAACAACTGTCTTCTCCCCTTTCATTTTTTATGCTGTCGTTGACATACATTTTGGTTCTACATATGTTATAAAGCCCATAGTAATTATTATTTTTGTTTTAAAAATCAATTATTTTTTATGATTTTTAAGTGATAAAAAATTTTCTTTAATACGCTCACATATTTAACATCTACGGAGTTGTTACTTTCTTTGTGTAGATCCAAATTTCTTTATGGTATCATTTTCCTTCCATCTGAAGAATTTCTTTTAACATTCTTATATTTTAGGCCTGCTGGATATGGATTCCCTCAATTGTCTGAGAACATGCTTATAGGCATAGCTCAGAGATATTGTGGGTTCGGTTCTAGACCACTGCAAGAAACTGTATATTGCAAGAAAGTGAGCCAAATGAGTATTCTGGTTTCCCAGTGCATGTGAAAGTCATGCTTACACTGCAGTGTAATCTGTTTAGTGTGCAATAGCATTAGATCTAAAAAAACAATGTACATACCTTAATTTAAAAATAATTTATTGCTAAACACTGTTAACTATCATCTGAGCTTTCAGCAAGTCCTCATCTTTTTGCTGGTGGAGGGTCTTGCCTCAGTGTTGATGGCTGCTGATCGCTCAGGCTGGTGGCTGCTGAAGGCTGGGGTGACAGTGGCAGTTTTGTAAAGTAAGACAAAAGTGAAATTTGCTGCATCGGTTGACTCCTCCTTTCACGAGTGATTTCTCTGTAGCACGCGATGCTGTTTGATAGCATCTGACCCACAGTAGAGCTGCTTTCAAAATCGGAGTCCGTCCTCTCAAACCCTGCTGCTGCTTTACCTACTGAGTTCGTGGTGTATTCTCAATTTTGTTGTCATTTCAACAGTCTTCACAGCATCTTCACCAGGAGTAGTTTCCATCTCAGGAAACCACATTGTTTGCTCATCCATGAGATGCAACTCCTCATCCATTCAGGTCTGATCAGGAGACTGCAGCATCCGGTCATGTTCAGAAGGCTCCACTTCTGCTGCTGGTTCTCTTGTTGTTTCCACCACATCTGCAGTGACTGCCTCCCCTGAAGTCTTGACCCCTCAAAGTCATCCATGAGAATTGGAATCAAGTTATTCCATGGTCCTCCTGCTCATGTTGATATTATGACCTCTTCCCATGAATCACAAATGTTCTTAATGGCATCTAGAATGGTGAATCCTTCCCAAAGGTTATCTTTTGACTTTGTCCACATCCATCAGAGGAATCACTATCTATGGCAGCGAGAGCCTTACGAAATGTATTTCTTAAATAGTAAAGACTTGAAAGTTGAAATGACTCCTTGATCCATGGGCTGCAGAATGGATGTTGTGTTAGCAGGAGTGAAAACAACATAAATTTCACTGTACCTCTCCATCAGAGCTCTTGGGTGACCAGGTGCATTGTCAACAAGCAATATTTTGAAAGGCATTTTTCTGAGCAGCAGGCTTAAAATATTCAGTAAACCATGTTGTAAACAGATCTGCTATCATGCAGGCTTTGTCTTTCCACGGATAGAGCACAGGCAGAGTAGATCTAGCATCATTCTGAAGGGCCCTGGGATTCTCAGAATGGTAAATGAGCATTGGCTTTAACTTAAAAGTCACCAGCTGCATGAGCCCCTAACAAAAGAGTCAGTCTGTCCTTTGAAGCTCTGAAGCCAGGCATTGACTTCTCTCCAGCTATGAAAGTTCTAGATGGCGTCTTCTTCCAATAGAAGGCTGTTCCATCCACACGGAGGATGTGCTGCTGAGGGTAGCCCCCTTCATGAGTCACATTAGCTCGTCTTCTGGAGAACTTGCTGCAGCTTCTACATTAGCACTTGCCGCTTGACCTTGAACTTCTACGTCACGGAGACGGCTTCTTTCCTTCAATCTCCTGAACCAATCCCTGCTGCCTTCAGACTTTTCTTCTGCGGCTTCCTCACCGCTCTCGGCCTTCGTGGAATTGAAGGGCGTTAGCGCCTTGCTCTGGATGAGGCTTTTGCTTAGGGGAATGCTCGAGCTTGTTTGACCTTCTGTCTAGACCACTAAAACTTTCTCCACATCAGCAAGAAAGCTGTTCCTCTTTCTTACCATTTGTGTGTTCACTGGAGAAGCAGTTTAATTTCCTTCAAGAACTTTTCCTCTGCGTTCACAGCTTAGCTAACCTAGCTTTTGGCCTGTCTTGGCTTTCAACATGCCTTCTTCACTGAGCTTAATCATTCCCAGCTTTTGATTTCAAGTGAGATACATAGGACTCTTCCTTTCACTTGAACACTTAGGTGCCTTTGCAGGGTTAAAGTTGGCCTGATTTCAATATTGTTGTGTCTCAGGGAAGAGGGAGGCCAATGGAGAGGGTGAGAGATAGAGGGAGGCCGGTCAATAGAGTGGTCAGAACACATAAACACTTACCAAGTTTGCTGTTTTAGATGGGCCTGGTTGGGGCGCCTGGGTGGCTCAGTCAGTTGAGGGTCTGCCGTGACTCAGGTCATGATCCCAGGGTCCTGGGATTAAGCCCCATGTTGGGCTCCCTGCTCAGTAGGGAGTCTGCTTCTCCCTCTGCCTCTCCCCCTGGCTTGTGTGCTCTTTCTCACTCACTTTCTCTCTCAAATAAATAAAAAATATTAAAAGAAAAAGTAAATGGGCATGGTTCATGTACTCCAAAGCAATTACAATAATGGTATCAAAGATCACTGATCACAGGTAACCATAACGAATATAATAATGAAAAAGTTTGAAATATTGTGAGAATTACCAAAATGTGACACAGAAACGAAGTGAGCAAATGCTGTTGGAGAAAGTGAGACCTATGACTTGCTTGATGCAGACTTGCCACAATCCTATTTGTAAAAAAAAAAAAAAAAAAAAAAAAGGGAAAAAAAATCTGTGAATCTCAGTAGAGTGAAGTGCTACAAAATGAGGTATGCCTGTATTCAGTTTTCTGTTTTGAAAGATTTTTTTGGCTAGTCAAAGAGTTCTGGGTTTATTGTTTTTTGTTTTTGTTTTTTTTTAGATTTATTTATTTGAGAGTGAGGGAGAGAATGAGAGCAGGGTGGGGAGAGGGAGAGAGAGAATTTCCAGCAGGCTCCCCACTGAGCAAGAAGACCGCCATGGTGCTCAATCCCATGACCCTGAGCCCATGACCTGAGCTGAAATCAAGAGTCAGACACCCAACTGACTGAGCCACCCCCTGGGGCCCCCTATCGTTTTCTTTTTGGTGCTTTTCCTTTAGTACATTCATGATCGCTCTCCACTGTCTCCAGCTTGCATAGCTCCCTACGAGAAGTCTGCTGTCATTCCTCTCTCTCTGCTCCTTTGCATATACTCCACCCCGACTCCTGCCCTGCCCCTCATCCCGCCTGCTTTACCCTTGGGTTTCACCAACTTCATCAGGAGGTACCTTTCCATAGTTTTCATTAGGTTTATTCTACATGGGGTGTGTTGAGCTTCTTGTGCCTGTGGGTTTATAGTTTTTGACAAATTTACAAAACCATGGCCCTTATTTCTTCAAGTATTTTTCTCTGACCCTCCCTGTCACCTCCATCCTCCTGGGACTCCGATTACACGTGTTAGACCACTAGATATTATCCCACAGGTCCCTGAGGCGGTTTATTTTTTTTTTCAGTATTTTCTTTTCCCCTCACTTTGGATAGTTTCTTTTGCTATGTTTTCAAGAAATGAGAGGACCCCACTGCAAATTCACTAAGTCTAAGTTGTGTCCGTTTCTCAGGAGAAGAGGAAAGTATAGACTCTAGGACAGCGTTTCCCGCAAGCTGTTGAGCAGACGTCAGGTCTCATTTTTCATTCAGCTACTGTATTTTCCATGCCTGTACGTTCCTTTTATACATTCCATTTGTACTTCATCACGTTCATATTTTCTTCTGTCTTCTTCAACATACACAGCAAACTTAGGATCGTGTCCTAACCTCCTTGCCTGCGAATTCCATCATCCCTGCCATTTCTGGTGCCGTTTCAGCTGACCCACTTTTCTCCTGCATATGGGTCATATATTCCCTCTTCTTTACATGCCTGTAATTTGTTTACTGTATGTCAGACCCTATGAATTTTACATTTTTGAGTGCTGGATTTTGTGGTATTCCTTTAAATAGTGCCAGAATTTTTTTTTTTTTTTTTTTGCCCGCAGTTAATTTATTTGAATTCAGTGGATCTGTTGGCGGTTTGAATTTCAGCTTTGCTGCGGGGGGAGTACAGACCAGTTTTCAGACTTAGTCTGGGTCCAGTTTAGTCCTTTTACTAAGTTAATACCCTTCTTAGAATCCTCCCTGAAACTTCCTGTTTTTTAATTAAAAAAAAAAAATTTTTTTTTTAAATTTCTCTGTACTCCAGTTAGTGGGAACACAAACTATTCCCAGCTCTGTGCGAGCTCTGAGGATTGTTCTCTCTGCTCCTGTCTCATGGTTCCTTCCCAGCCTTGGGTAGTTTTTTTCTTCTCACTCATGTGCAGAGCAGTAGCCAGCTAGAGTCTCGGGGGGGGGGGGTCTCCCTGCAGATGGCTGAGGCTTTTTATCTGGGTAGCTCCCTGTTGTAGGCACTGCCCTACATACCCCACTACCTCGGCCTTCGTGAGCTCTGCTGTGTGTGTCCTCAGTGCAGTAGAACTGTGGGGCTCTTTCTGAACTGTGGCCCGGAAACCGCCTCCCCATAGTAAGCTTGTACAATGAAGGGATCACCTTTCTTCTTCCCTTTCTGTCAAGCATCACAGTCGTGTCATTGCATGTTTGTCCAAATCCCTGGATTCGCACCATCAAGAGCGAGCCCCAATGTAAATTATGGCCTGTGGGTGATTGTGATAAGTTAGTGTAGGCTCCTCAGTTGTAACAAATGGGGACTCTGTTGGGAGACATGGATAGTGGGGCAGGCTGTGTGTGGGGGGCAGGGAGTATGTGGGAAATCTATGTCCCTCTTGATTTTGCTGTGAACCTAAAAACTGCTCTAAAAAATTAAATCTTAAAAAAAAAAAGCCATACTTAATTTTTAACACCATTTGGAAATCTGAAATCATTTTGATAGAGGAACATAAAATGTATAACTTAAAAATTTCTCACATCTGCTTATAATATGGTGTTAATTCATTCTGAGCATGATTTTGCATTTGCTAATTGAATGTGGAAGTGACAGAGACTTCGAGAATGTACTGTCTCTGAGGTTTTGCCAGTTTGAGCGTGAAGAACAATTTAGGAAAAGAGGAAACCATTCACCTTGCAGTTGGTTTCTGAAGTCAGTATTCCCATGACCTTGAGCTGAAGTAGGAATGACTCACTTTCATTGTAGGGGCTGAGAAGAAATGAGAGGACCCCACCGCAAATTCACTAAGTCTAAGTTGTGTCCGTTTCTTAGGAGAAGAGGAAAGTATAGACTCTAGGACAGCGTTTCCCGCAAGCTGTTGAGCAGACGTCAGTTTCCTGGGGTGTTGGCAGGTCAGCTGAGGTGGGCAGTCAGGAAATTTCTGGCGCCAAGCTCTGGGCAAGCGGGTCCTTCTTAAAGACTCCAGCTATACTAACATACAGAAACCTGTTCACATTTGCTCAAGCCCGATTTTCTCCAATTTCTCCTGCCTGCATCCTCTGTACCACTGATTAATATCTGTACTTGGTTGCTTGCAGGTCAAGAGTCAACTAAAAGAAAACTTACCGAGAAAACGTTGAATCCCTCTCTCAGGAACATGCTGCATTTCAGGGTCCTGTGACTCGCGTGCTGCATGTCAGCGTGGCAGCTGAATCTGGGAGAACTAAGGCTTGGGGGGCGGGGCGCGGAGGGAGGTCCCTTATCGTACAAAGGCTAGCTGGGTGTGACCTTAACCACTTTATTCATCCCTATAAAGACATGCTTTCATAATCTTGAGTAAAGACCTTGTTTTTCCTATAGGTCTTCATTCTTTGGAGTCAGTGAGCTGTTATTTTTTTTAATAAAAAAGCTCAGATTCCTAGGCTGCAATCCAAACCTAAGGACCAGGAACGTCCATTCGGAAAGAGCATCCCTGATGGGTCTGAAGCAGCCGGTGCCCTGAGCTCACGAGGGGGTCAGCACCACCCACGTCGTCCTCGAGGGGCTGCAGGCTGCACCCTGCCCTGACGGTCAGCTCCTGTCTGCTCATTCTTCCTTAGGAAAATGGTCTTTGCAACCAGCTTTCATTTTTCTGGAGCAGGGGAGGAGATGAGGGGAGTGGGAATGACACGGGCAGCGCCCCTTCCGGTCTGGCTTCCAGACTGAGGGCGCCCGCGGCCCATGCAGCCGGGCCTTCCGACGGAGCGCGGGAAGACTCGAAGGCACGCGGGCCAGGGCAGCTGCCCGGTCAGGGGTGACTGTAAGCCGTCCAAGGGTCAAAGCAAGGCCCCATCAGACCTGCACTGTCCGCACACAGTGGTCAGAGGAAAGAGCTGGAGTAGTTCTCCAAGTCAGCAAGCTGGACTTCAAGTCTGAGCATCCGTCATGTATGTAGAAACAGATTTGGTGATTTAGCCACAGAAGCTTAGGAAATGAAAAGTCTGATGTCCTAAAACATCTGAATAATCAAAAATGATTCCTGAAGCACCTGGGTGGCTCAGTCGGCTAAGTGTCCGACTTCAGCTCAGGTCCTGATCTCAGGGTCCTGCGATTGAGCAGGGGGGAGTCTGCTTGTCCCTCTCTCTCTGCCTCTCCCCCTGCTTGTGCTCTTTTCATATGTGGCCTTCACTATGTGGACGTAGGCTCCTGTCACCCTACGTTGTGGAGAGTTTTTTCCTTTTTTTTTTACATCATGAATGACTATTGTACTTTGTCAAGTGCTTTTTCCGCATCTGTTGAAACGATCGTGTGGTTTTTATCCTTTCTCTTATTTACATGATGTGTCATATTGATTTGTGAATACTGAACTACTCCCTCTCAGGGATAAACCACACTTGATTGTGGTGATTTTTTAATGCATAGTTGGATTCAGTTTTCTAGTATTTTGTTGAGAATTTTTGCATCTGTGTTCATCAGATACTGGCCTATAGTTCTTTTTTTTTTTTTTTTTTTTTATAGTTCTGTTTTTATGCGGTGTCTTTAATCTGGTTTTGCTGTCAGGGTGGTGCCAGCCAAATGGAGCGAATTTGGAGGTTTTCCTCCCTCTCTTATTTTTCGGAATAGTTTGAGAAGAATAGGTATTAACTCTTCTTTAATGTTTGGTAGAATTCACCCATGAAGTCTTATGGTCGTTTGTGTTTTGGGGAACTCCCCCCCAAAAAAACTTTTTGATTAGTGGTTTAATTTCATTGCTGGCAATTAGTCTGTTTTCTATTTCTTCCTGATTCAGTTTTGGGGGCTTACATGCTTCTAGGAATTTATCCATTACTTCTCCGTTGTCCAATTTGTTGGCATATAATCTTTTATAATCTCCAACAATCCTTTGTATTACTGAAGTGTTGCTTTTTATTTCTTTTCTTTCATTTCTGAATGAGCT
>CM052891.1:47205791-47352216 GCA_028534135.1 Potos flavus
ATAGGAGTGACACTTTGTGCTGGGGTGTGGGTAGGGACTCCTACAGCATCCTCTCAGATTTCTCCCCTTCCTGCCATGTTCCTCTTGCCGGTCGTGGAACCAGAGTAGGTGTGGTCACGGCCCGTGTGACCGAGGCGGCGGGGGGGGGGGGGGGGAGGATGGGAATCAGAGCCACGAGAGAAGGAGGAGTACCATGCCCTTCGCCATACCAAGTGCTCCTCTAAACTTAAGCAGGGGGGACCAGCCACATGGCTGCGGGAACGAGGGCGCAGAGGGGTCCTGCCTGCCGTGCGTAAGGCGGGGCAGGGGATGGGGCTCATGAGGAGGGGATTAAAGAAGGGACAGAAGGAAGAAATAGCAAGAGACAGTGCAGAAGAAGGCAATGGGATTGTGCTTGGCGGATTTTAAGGGGGACGGTGGTGATGGTGTGGCGGATGGGGAAAGCGTGCATCTTGAAGGTGTGGAAGGACAAGAATCCTTAGATTGCCTGGAATGAACAATAACATCTCCTGAGTGAGACCCTTTGTGATCAGGAAGGAGCAAGATGCTGTAGGCAGAGCCTACGAGGGACGCTTTCAAAGTTCGCACAAATTGGACTGGGTTGAGTCCTGCCATTCGTCCGAGGACTGGTCCTTAGACTTCGCTCGCCTGGGCAGCAGAAGCAGAGGAGACAGGAGCGTTCAGCTTCTACTAGATCTGACTTTTCCGTGATGAACCCAGGACAGTCCCTATCTCTCCCTGGATATGTGGGGGTCCCCCTGTGCCTTTGTTGGGTGCCATATTGGGCACAAAGCTACGGATATGAAAGGTCAGAGGTGGCACAGAGGATAAAGTCACTGCCTTGTGCGAGCAAGACCTTAACTGCCTTCTGGATGTAGGATGCTTCCTTTGTTACTTTGTTTTTTAATGAGGAAATATTTTATTATTTTTTTAAGATTTTATGTATTTGAGAGAGAGAGAGGAAGGAGAGAGAGAGAACGAGCATGAGCAGGGGGGTGGGATGGGCAGAGGCAGAGGGAGAAGCAGGCTCCTGCTGAGCAGGGAGCCCGATGCAGGACTCAATCCTAGGGCCCTGGGATCGTGACCTGAGCCAAAGGCAGACACTTCACCGACTGAGGCACCCGGGCGCTGGGCCCTGCTAAAAAGTCCTCTAAGCACAAAGACAAGGAGTTCTATATTAAGATGCTGAGACTGGTTGACGGTGGCACACTCGAAATCAGAATAGAATCATCATCCCCAAACAGCACCACCAGCAGGGACAAAAAGAGCTCACTTCTGCCATTTGTCCCTTAAACGACTAAAATAGGGCTCTGAAGGAACAGAGTGAATATAGGGGGTATTAACCGGGCCTCTATGCCGGGGCACTTAGTAAAAGCAGAATGGAACGATTAAAACACTTGTGAGCAAGAATATACTCCCACATCTGTCTCTCTTTCTCAGAATGACTTCCCGAAGATGGCTACAAATGGGCCAAAGCCCAGTGGTGGAAGGGCCTGAATAACCGGGAAAAGCCTGCATCCTCTGGGATTTATTTCCGTGATGACCCAGATTGGACGTGGGGCCTGCAGGGACAGACACCCAGGAACAAGGGTCTGGGGGGAGGCCGGGAAGGTGAAGCCAGAAGGTGTCCACAGATGACGATAATCCTAGGGAGGCATAATGTTGTCATATTAATTACTAGGAGACCCGGCCTCTGAGACACCTTCTGCCCTTGTCCCTGGAGCTATCCAACACCCTCGAGGCGAAAGATCAGAGAGGGGTCTGTTTGTCCTTCGAGAGAGCTCACGAAGTGCATCCCAGTGCCTTTTACTTTGCAATTATGAATAAAAAGAAAAATTCCCGGTAGAATACACAACATAAAATTTAGCGTGTCAACCATTCGTAAGTGTCCATTTCAGTGTGTGATGTGCGTTCACACTGTTGGGCAACCGGTGACTTTTCGGGGCAGAAAAAATGGTTTTGCTTGGAACCAGCCGCCGCCTCCTGGACAGAAGGCTGTAGGTTTCAGAGTTAAGGATGTGTATTTCCCCCACGTGGAATACGAAACGTAGAAGATTTAGAAGTTCTGACCACTGGTCAGAACACTAAACTCTCAGGAGTTTAGTGAAGGCTTATTTAGGGAAAAAAAAAAAATTTTAAAGGAAAGGAAAGACAAGGCCTATGAACAAGACAGCATCCTACTTTCTACTCTATGTTGCAACGAGCAGGGGTTTCTTTGAAAAAGTCTAGCAAAAAGGTCCCAAATCTCCTGATTATGCTTTCTCCCTCCCTGGTCCAGATTATGAGCGGGTTTCGGAGTTGGGATGGGAAAGGGAGTGAGAAAGGAGGCTGGACACGTTTTGCTTCTCCTTGGAAGCTTTCCTCTCCAAGTGGGGGTGCTCGATCCCCACGCTACGAGGGGTCTCACGCACTCAATAAAATCTCCTCAGACCCCAACTACCGTATAGCCTTCAAGTTTAAGTTAGACCAGGCCCCAGCGGGCCCCCAGTCCTGGTGGTTGTCATTGGGCTAGTGACAACAGTCCTGTTTCAGGTTCCGGAGGTGACCCCTCTGGGACTGGTGGTGGGTTTTAGCGTGGGGTCCGTGGAGCCAGAGACCCGCGGGGCCGGTTGCAAGACCACGTCAGAGAGGACAGACCCTAGAACTGTCCCCTTGGACTCCAGCAAGGCCCAGGTGGCGGGTGGACTTCGGTGGCCCCGTGGCCCCCGATCTCCAGGCATCCACGCCTTTGTGGGTCTCCCTTCCCAGGCAGCGGGAGCTCCCACCCGTGTTTCTGATGTAGGGCTGGGGGGGGGGGGGCGAGAATTTGCATTTCTACCAAGTTCCCTGCAGCTACTGCTGCTCCCAGGACTGCACTGGGAGAGCCTACCACGCGGCGACGTCCCGAGTCCGGATCCGCCACCTGACACCTGGGTTATCTGAACCTGGGCGCCGACGATGCCTGACGGCGGCACGTGTTCTCGTCGGGACATGCGCACCCGTCCCCTGCTTGCTCAGCCAGTAACCGTGTGGCCGGCGTAGCACGTCAGTTAGAGGTACGGCAACACGCCCTCTCCTTCGAGAAGGATTTCGTTAGCAGGGAGACCTGCGTAAAGTTCCCCCACGCCTCTCACCAAAGACAGACCCCAAGTGTGGCTCCCCCCCTCCCTTGGTGTACTGGGGAACGGACAGCTGGGCACCGGGAGGAGGTCAGTCACAGAGGGGACACGCCGCTCCACGGCCCCCCGTCCCCCCCGCCGGCAGCTGGCTGCTCTTGGACACAGGTGCCCACAGGGAGGAGCGCTGCTCTTCTGCGCCCTGCCCCCCGGCCCGGGGCTGTACCTGAGAGAAGTTGTCCAGGGCCTTGTGCAGGTTGGCACGCATGCCTGTGGGAGGCTCGTTGGTGATCTTGATGGAGTCCTCCAGGATGCCCTGGGGGATGATGTGGCCCTCCGGCGAGGGTGCGGGCTCCGCACTGATGAAGACCCTCAGCTCCGGGTGGCTGTTCTCCCCGTGCTCTGCCAGCTTCTCCTCCAGGGTGCCGAGCCACTTGGCCACCAGGTGGATGTTCTAGTGGGAAGGCATCTGCTTAGTTTTGTTAGCAGCAGACGGTTTCAGGAAGGCAGCAATGGTGGGGGGGGCTGGCCTTCCAAGAACGCTCATCGCAGCAGGTGTCTCGGGGTTCCCAGCGATGGGACCTGCCCGTCTCTGGCAACTGAACCCTATTCTCTTGATCTCCCAAGTCTCTCCAGCACACGGGGCTCAAACCTGACCCTGCACGGGGATCTCCTGCAGGGCTCCTCAAAAACAAAGATTCTTGGGTCTAGGGCGATGCCCGAAAATTTGCATTTCCAACAAGTTCCAGGCGGTGCTGAAGATGCTGGTCTGCGGGCCACACTGGGAGGCTGGAACACACGGTCCAGACGCCCCAAATTCAGACCCCCGCCTCTGACACTCTGAGGATTTGAACCCTTGATAACTCAACAGCGGGGCCCATGGGCCGGCAGTGTTGGCCTTCCCTGGGAGCTATCTAGAAATGCAGACTCTCCCGCCCTACTCAGATTTCCTGAATCAGTGCATTTTAATCAGATCCTACCATGATTTGTATACGTGTTAAAATGTGAAAAGCACTGATTTAAACTTCTTCTAGTTAGTTATCTTGCATCCTCTCTCCCTCTCTCTCAGCCATTCTAATTGTTGCCAAACTTACCTTCCTAAAACACACGGAGACATTGCCGCTCACTCACTGGGAAGGCTTCCTACTCCAAGCCCAGCTCCTCCGTCTGCGCACTTCTCTCCCCCGCCCGCCCACAGGATTCCTATCTGTCTGCCTCTCTGTCTGAACCTACACTTATTTCTCAGCGCTACTTTGCAGAATCCACCTTTCGCTACAGCCAGGACGGCTCCTCTGCGGTAGGTTTCATTATGACGGAGAGATAACACTCCTCCAGAAATATTGGAGGAAGCCTGCCCGCAGAGCCTTAAATACATAGATCGGCACGGACCAGGGCACTTGGCCCCAGCACTCTGGTCTAGGAGTGCTGCTTTCTCTTGTATAAAAGAGAGAACAAGAATATTGGCCCTACTTATTTCACAGACTCGCTGCAAAGGACCAAAGGTAATGGATCCAAAAGGGCTTTGCACCCCGTAAACCGCTACGTAAGCATGCGGGGTGGCTGTTGAAACGAGCGTTTGTTAAGGAAGTCATTTGTGATCTCTGGGTGGGAGCCGAGGCTTCAGGGGGCTGCCTGGGAAAGCCAGGGCTGCGTTAGCCAGGCCCTCTGCTCCTCCTGCAGGAATTCCAATTCCTGAATTTAAGCTGGGAGAGCTCTCGGGAAAGGACATCAGCAGATGCGAGTGTCCCAGGGTCGCTCTGTGCCAGGGGAGGAAAGTTTCGCTGTCTCCGTGGCTGAGTCCCCGAAGGACGAGGGCCCAGAACGGGGTCTCCTCTTGCTGGCCTGCGAGGGAGGAAGTAGAGCCCTAGCTGTCACCGTCTTTTGTCTTGAGTTTCTGGGCAAAGAGCCCCCGGGAAAGGAAGGACAAAGTCCCCGACCTCTGGGTGGCTGTTCTCGCTGTGGCCAGCGGTGACGCGGCGAGGGGTCGGGATACAGAAGCTCCAGGGACTCAGAGGCAGGACGGGATGGGAGTGACCTTTCTTGTTTGTTTACTTCCCCTTGCACTGATCGCTTTGTCGATTCTGCCACCCAGCAGGCTCTGGGTGGGTGCTGACTACGTTCGCATAGCGCGCTGGGCGCACGAAGGGGACTGAGGGGCGGGTGTCTCCTTAAGGGAATGTGGTGAAGGACACGGTCATCAGGTAAGTCACTTCAGCTCAGCCGGGGCACCCCAGTAGAGGTCTGGCCCAGCCCCAGCTCCCCTGCGAGGTGCATAAACCAGGGACGAGGGCACAGGCGGTGACAGGAGGGACTGTCCTTCTGTCTTGCGAGTTTGGTGAAGCGACCAGCAGGAGACGTTCCAGATGGGCACCTGCCGGCATGGGCTCCGGGTGCAGAGGCAGAGTTCCAGTTACACGCATGCTGTTGTAGTCACGTGTGCAATGGAGAACACAGAACGCAGGGCACAGCAGAAGGGCAGAGTGGTGGAAAGTTCTGGGGTACGCCTGGGGAGAGGTTAGCAGGCGAACAAGGCCCAGTTCCCATGGTCTTCAGCTGGATACCCACTCCCCGAGCAGGCTCCAAACGGGAAGGTAAGAGGAGCTATTTAAGTTGGGGGGAGGGGGGCCAGGGGCCTGTGAGGGCCGAGGGACAAGGAGTCACGGGGAGTGGTGGGGAGGGCACCAGAGGAGGGAAGGAGAGAAGATCAGGCAGTGAGATGGGCAAGCGTGTGGAAGGAAAAGCAGAGGAGAGAGGCGGAGAGGACAGAGGAGCCCAGAGATTGCCCTGTGAGCTCCAGACAGGTGTGGGGCCAAGAAGGACCCCGACCAGGGCACAGGGGACGTACCTGCAAGATAACCCAGTGACCTTTCTTGGCAGCCAGGTCCAGCGCCGCCTCGGCCACCACCTCCTGTCCTTGCCCCAAAGACACGTTGTGGAAGTTCCTGTTGTTGAAGGTGTAGCCGAGCTTTCTACCTGAAAGGGGCGTGGCGTTGTCCTTATTGTCGCTCGTGTCCGCCATCTTTGTTGTCCTGTGCTCACAAGGCAAGGCCCGTTGGCGTACCACTGCTCGAACCCGGGCCCGCTGGAACCCTCATACCCTTCCCCTCTTCCCATCAGGGGCGTGTTGGGGGTGAGGGATACCTCTCCCTGCTCTCTGTTCCCAAACGAGGGGAAGCACCGGTCCCGACCTCAACCCTCCCCCTCACTGGCTCCCCGAGGATGGACTGACGTGCCGATGCTCTTTGGTGTGGCTTCACTTGAACACCGGGCTTTGGGCCACCACCCTAGAGGCTGAAATGGCGCCCGGGCTATGGATTTTCCCTGGAACTCCGCGGGGAGGGATGGCCGCTAGGGGTAAGACTCAGGAAGTTCCAGCTGCCTGTACTTTCTCCACATTAGCCTCCTCCGCGGTTTCCTTCTCAACATGTAGAAATGTCTTGTCTCCTCATGTGGCATGAGTGAGAGCAATGAGGAGCAAGAGGCAAGACAAGAAAGGGCTTGGCGGGGCGGGTGGAGAGGCTCTGCGTCCCGGGGGGGGCGGCCGGTATCGGGAGTGGGGCAAAGACGCTGTCACAGCAACACACATTACAGCCATGTTGCTGTGTGTCCTGCTGGCCCGGGAGAAACTTTACACAACGCAGTCGACCTCAGTAACGAGGACCGCTTCTGCTTGGATGTCAGCTATTAGCCCCGTACAATAAAGTTTAGAGAAATTACATAATATTCTTTAGACAGAGGATCATAAAAGTGTATATACGGCCACGCAGGAATTACCGAGCAATTTTCTTCTAGGAAGATAAAGTACGTGAGAGGAAAGAGAAGAAATGGAAAGACGGAAAGAAGATAAAAAAACATGTCCTTAAACATTTCGTTTCAGGGGAACTGAAATGGAAGATGCAATTCGATACTTGTGCAAAAAAATTTAAACAAAACTGTCAATACTGGATATTTCTTTCAAATACTAAGAAAAAGTACAGCGTCTCCTTCGGAAGTCCGTATAAGACAAAGGATGATGACTTTCTGCAGCGAGGAAGAGTTTTTAGAGATTCAACTGAGATGAACGCAAGAAACACCCTTATTAAACCATAAATCCTTGCTGGCAATAGATCTGATGTCAGCTTGGAACCAGCAATATAAACAACTTATTCCAGAGAAAATACCGGGATAAAAGGTGCCGGGATTATTAGACAGCCTCAGTGAGGTTCCTGCTCACAAAAGAGCCAATTTCTTTTCTTTGGCAGGGAGAAGAGGGGCTCGCTGAAGATCAGTTTGCGAACCACAGACTGCAGGGACCCTTCGGGGCAGGGGCTGGCGTGCACGGGAGGGGGGCGCCCAGCGTGCATTAGTCTAGGCTTGAGGCGTGATGACGAGGCTGATGTGGAGAAGTTGAGAAGGGGAAGCATTGATGGGATCTGTAAGGACCGAACGTGCCAGCCCCGTGATGTGCTGAGGCAACCTTGCAGGGTCCTTCCATTGGCAACTGTGAGGCTCTCGGGACCCCCTGCCCTGTCACCAGCAAGTCCCTCTCGCCAGCCACGTTCTCGTGGCTTTTCATCTTCATGCTGCTCTGCGCCATGCCTTCCATGCCCCCCGACTCCCACTCCCTCTCACTCCTCTTTCCTTTTCTGGTCTTCCTTCCCGCTCTCCACGTGGCAGTGCTACCCGGATGGTGTCCATCGTAAGCCTCCTTCCACACCTCCCCAGCGTGCTTCTTTGTCTGTCTCTGAGGACGTGGCGCCTTCCGTGGCCCCCTCCCGAGCTCCGTGTACCCATGGGGCTGGGAGGAAGGGGAATGTTTTTCTAGCTTCCCCTTGCCACTTGCAGGTTATTTCTTCCCATCCCTGTATAAAAACCCCCCTTCTTTTTAAGCATGCATCACCTGGCTATATTATCTGCTACTTCTGTGTTCCCTGCCTTCCACCAACTTCCCAGGGAGATTCACTTCCACTGGGGGCTTGGAATTCAGTTCGAAATCTTCCATATGTCCTGTTTCATCATTATCCCGGCAAACCTCAAGGTCGCAGTGGATGACTCAGCCAACCTCCAGCTTCATGCCTCGTCATCCTCAAAGACCCGAACTTCCGTTCCATCCACTTCCGTTACTCGCCCCCCCGTGCCTGTGCCCAGGACTTCGCTGTGATCGCCGAGAACCAGGTTGAACAAATTCCTCATCCATGTCTACTCCTATCGCTTTCTCCTTCCCAGTCGGTTGCCTCCGTCCCTCCCTCCTCACCTGTTATTCTACTTCAGTGAAATGCCCAGTCCATTGGCTTCTCTATTTTTTCTATCCTTCACCTTGACCTCCCTCTTATTTTAATATGGATTCAATAATCCTTAAGAATGAAGATCTTACAAAATCTTCAACCTCGGTGCCCCTTCCACTTCTGTGCCATCCTTTTGCTAACTCTATCCACTCCTGGATGAATTAACAAGACGGGAAGGAAAACATTTGGTGAGTTGAAGCCACCCCAAGTTCATGATTCTCATCCTCAATGCTGTTTGGCAATCTTTCCGAGTGCCCAAAAATTGGCTGTGTCACCGGTTCCCTTTTTCTTTAAAAACTCCTGGGAGGCCCCGCCCTGTTTAGTCCCAGCAGCTTGCCTCGCTCTCTACTTCCCTGGGGAAACATATGCCACGTGGCAGGAACTCCTTCAATTTTCTGCCATTTTATCTGCATCCCTGCACATCTCCATCTCAACGGAAGAGGTGTCCTCCCTCTGCCTTTCCCTCTTCTGTTCCCTGAATCCCATCTCTCCTTGCATCATCAACCTTTATCTCCCTATTCACTCTCCCACTCCCTGGCACATGAACAAATGAGTCTCTCTCAACACACAAAGCAGTATCTCCCCAGTCTTGAAACTGTTCGCCAAGACTGCTCCCACCTCACTAAGTTCCAATGGACTGTTAAAGAAGAGAGACGAGGGCCAGAAACAATGGGAAAAGGCTGCATGCGAAGTGTTGACAATCTGGCTACAGAAACACCAAACTGAAAACTTGCTTTGAACACACTAGGTAGCAGGTTTGCAAAAATTGAAGTGAGCTCAGAGTTCTGACCAGCACATTGGAGAGCGCGAAATAGCCAACAGTGGAAGGCAGAGGTGGTAGATACGGCTTCTTCCTGATTACAACAGGAATAACAGAATTATTTGTTAAAGCCAGATAACTGAACAAAGGAGGAGAGAGACCGAGCGAGATGATGCGGGAGTCAAGTGAAAGACAGAGAAGACGCCTGTGAGTTCGGGTGGAGAGGGGAGTTGTGGGCTGGGAGGGCCAAGGACGGAGCTACGCTTCGAAAGAATGGGGAGGAAGGAGCCAGCTGAGCTGCCTCAAAGAACAGAGGAATTATCATCTTTGCTAGAATGCTGTACAATGCTACTGTACTTTGAACATTTCCAAGTCTTTTCATGTCCGAGATTTCATTTCTATCCTACCGTAGCCCTAGGAGGCAGGTATTATGGGTGATTGGAAAAAATGGGTGATTGCTTTTAAAAGAAGCAAAGGCGAGAATAAATGTGCAAATAAGGAAATAGGGCTCATTCAGGAAGGAGGTGATGAAGGAAAAGAGAAAGAGGGTTACATTAAAGCACTTCAAGGGATTAATCTGAGAGGGCAAGAAGGAAGGCAGTGGGGGTGCATGGTGCTAGGTTTTGTGTTAGAACAGAAGCCGTGGAAAGTGGATGGAATTTCCTCCTCCTCCCTGCCCCTCCCTCCTCCTTCTCCAAAGTTGTTGAGGAAGGAAAATCCTGGAGGAGACTAAGAGGCACAAAGCTGCCGGAAAAGCATAGATTCCTGATCAGGGGCCAGTGGATGAGCTGTAGGGACTCGAGAACTCCTAAAATCTTACACAGAACTTTGTGGGTTCAATGCATTTGAGTCAGGGGTGGGGGGTGGTGGTGGAATGAGGATGAGGCAACAAATCTTTCATTTGACTCTCAGGTAGGTAGGTAGGTTCATTCATTCATTCATTCATTCATTCATTCATTCATTCATTCAGTAGGCTCCATACCCAGCATGGAGCCCACTGTGGGGCTCAAACTCACGACCCTAAGATCAAGACCTGAGTTGATATCAAGAGTCAGATGCTTAACCAACTAGGCCATGCAGGTGCCCCTGACTCTCAAGTTTTAAAACCCTCCCCAATATTAAAAACTGCCCTGTTGAAACAAAGTGATAGAGAAACAAAGGAGTTCAAATCATAAATCACAAACTCAAAAATGGGAAAGGATGCCAAGCTTTGTAAGAGTCTACGTGGAGTGAAACAGTGAACCGTCTGATACACAGACTCTCCCCAAACATAGAGACAGTAAGTTTATTTAATAAGATGGGGCTAGGGAGAGAGAAGAAAAGTGTGAGTCAGTCGTGTAGATTCCAAACTTGAGAAGAGGAGCTCATCAGGCAACCTGATTTGATTCAAGATGCAGAAAGCATGGCTGTCACCACAGTCTATGTTCCAAATGGGTGAATTAGAAAATCAATCAAGCCATCAAGAAGGCAAGGAGGAAGGGAGAGAGAGAGAGAAGGAGGCACAGGTGCTGAAGTAATCTGTAGCTGATGAACAGCAATATTGCCTCCGGTAAGGGAATATGTGTTAAGATTAGGCCAAGGGCAGGACTGAGATAACGTATTCAGAGACAAATAGCCAATATGGATCAGGGAGGGGTCAGCGTCCCTGAAATGACAGAAAGCCTCCAAGTACATGATGGAAGAGATGGAGGCCAATTGGCAAAGAACAGTAGGAAATTGCTCATAAACAGGGCGTACGTGAGCTTCCAAAAAGGAAAATACTGAATCAAAATGAGGCAGCTAGGTTTTGCCAATATGGAAGGACTAAAACCTCCAGGAGACAGAAGGAATACAGAACCCTATAAAAGGGTGAAAACTGGGAGCCACTTACCTACAACAACAGTTCCTATGACATTCATTCCTTTGTTAATTCAGTCGACAAATACTTACTGAGCACCTTCTCTCCACTGACTATGCTTTTAGATACTGGTTAACAGATGATAAGCAAGAGGACATGGTCCTTGACCTGAGGATCTTAATGACAAGCAGGTAGGCAAACATCAGTTAAAATTATAAAAGAAATACTTATTTATTTATTTTCTAAAGATTTTATTTATTTATTTGAGAGAGAGAGAGCAAGCAGCAGAGGGAGAGGGAGAAGGAGGCTCCCTGCCGAGCAGGGAGCCCGATGTGGGGCTGGATCCCAGGACCATGACCTGAGCTGAAGGCAGATGCCTAACCGGCTGAGCCACCCAGGTGCCCTTAAAAGAAATATTTAATTAGAAGTGTATTGAATGCTCTGAAGCAAATACATGTATAACAGGGAATCACTGGTCTTGCAGGGAGGTCGGAAGAGGCTGGTACCTACAGGGTGAGTGGGTACCACACTCTTAAATGGCTGGGGAGAAATATTTCGGATAAAAGAAATCTCATGTAAAAATGCCCTAGGTCAGGAAGGCAGAAGATCTAAAAGGGCTGTATGGCTGGAGTAGAGCGAGCTTGGGGGAAGGAAAGAGCCAAGGCTTGGCAGAGAGGCTAGGCCCTGCAGGCCACATAGATCATGCCAGTGGTACCAGCCTTTCCCTAAGAATAAAGGGAAGCCACTGGAGTGCTTTAAGGAGAGTGATACAGTCAGATCTGAGATTTAGCAAGATGTCTTTGGCTGCAGAGTGACCAAAGATTGCAGGCAGTGGGAGAAGACTGGGGATGACTTAGGAGGCCACTGTGTCAGTCCAAGTGAGATCACCTGACTCACACCAGGGAGGCAACACTGAGGACAGAGACAAGGAGACCAACCTGAAATGGATTTAGGAGGTAGAATCAATAGGACTCAACGTGGTGGGTGGTAGAGGGAGTGTCTAAGGTGATTGATTCCGAGGTTTTGGGGATGAGCAACTTGGTGAATAGTAGTGGTATTTACCAAGAATAACAGAGTGAAATTTCCAGAGATAAAGAAAGGTATGACTTTTCCACTTAAAATGGCATGCTGAGTGCTGAGCAGATGAATGGAAAAGACGCACACCCACCAAACACAGCTCATGGGGTTTCAGAACACAAGCTAGAGCGATGATCCTCAAGTTTCCAGAACAGAAACAGGTACGGAAGAAACAAAGAAGGGAAGAGCGCCCTACTGTCATTTGACCTCAACCAAACATAACTGACTTCTTGAAGACAACTGAGCCATGTAGATGCATTCTGTGTAAAACCATTTTGCACCTAGCAAAACTACTGAAAGAGTATATGGGCAAAATAAAGCCTTTTTAGCCACCCAAGGATACAGAATCTTTACTTCCCATGATTCTCTTCTGATGGCTCATGCTAGCCAAACTAGGGTGAAAACTGAAGGTAAAAGACACAGGACCCAAAAATGATTGTACTTAACTAGAATATAAAGAAAGTAAGTCCCAGGATAGCTAGAGTGTAACTTATCTGTTTTAGAACAGAACATAAGTGGGCTCTAGGTAGAACATTTTCAAGAAGGATAAAGTGGATTCTAGTCAATACATACAATAAATAAGTGTGAAATATTAGTGATAATGGCAGAGGGGGCATTTGTTTCTTCTCCCAAGAACAAGGAAAAGACATTCAGAAACTCCAGGAAAAACTAAAAGCTATCCAAGAAAATCATCACCTAAATATGAAGCAAAACTGAGATTTGATAGGACTTTGAAGCTCCGTGCTCAGAACATTCTTCTTTGAGGGGCGCCTGGGTGGCTCAGTGGGTTGAAGCCTCTGCCTTCGGCTCGGGTCATGATCTCAGGGTCCTGGGATGGAGCCCCGCATCGGGCTCTCTGCTCAGCGGGGAGCCTGCCTCCCCCTCTCTCTCTGCCTGCCTCTCTGCCTACTTGTGATCTCTCTCTCTCTCTCTCTGTCAAATAAATAAATAAATAAATAAAATCTTAAAAAAAAAAAAAAAAAAAAGAACATTCTTCTTTGAGAGTCCCCTAGAGATTAGGACATTGGATCCACGAAGAAGGAAATGTAATCCTAGCATATTTACTTGCCTCTTCGGTGACTAATATGTGTAAATTAATTATGACATAAATGCTATTGGTTTTCAAATATTACAGTTAACTCGTAGACGAGGCATGAATAAAATTAATGATGGTAACAGAGTAGAGTGTATATATATATTCATCCTTGTCTATGGTAAAAGCACAGCTGATGCAAGTTGGAAAACTGAAGTCTCAACTTACAGAGAGGGAAGTCAAAAGAAATGATCTAGAATTCACAAAACAAAACATTTTCACTGACAATGTTTAAAAGTTAACACAGCCAATAGAGGAAGTAAACGTTTTTTTAAAAAAAGATTTATTTATGAGAGAGAGAGAGGGCCAGAGAGAGAGCACAAGCAGGGGGAGCATCAGAGGGAGAGGCAGAAGCAGGGTCCCTGCTAGGCAGGAAGCCCAATGTGGGGCTTGATCCCAGGACCCTGGGATCATGACCTGAGCTGAAGGCAGATGCTTAACTGATTGAGCCACCCAGGCACCCCATAAGTAACCACTTTTTAAAGACTTATTTATTTATTTATTTGAGAGAGAGAGAGAGAGAGAAAGCGGGGTAGGGGGTAGGGGTAGAGGAAGAAGCAGACTCCCTGCTGACCAGGGAGCCTGATGCGGGGCTCAATCCCAGGATCCTGACATCATGACCTGAGCTGAAGTCAGATGCTTAACCCACTGAGCCGCCCAGGCGCCCCAAAGAAGTAAACATTTTAATATAGATACCAATATTTGGGAGTTTGCCAGTGAATTAGATAACTGGATAAAATGGCCAAATTCCTAGAAATAAATACCAAAACCGACTCAAGGAGAAATAGAAAATCGGATCAGAATAGATCTATAACAAATGAAGTGACTGAACTAGTAATTAAAAAACTTCCCACCAAGAGAAGCTCAGGTCCAGGTGCCTTCACCACTGAATCCCATCATGCATCAAGAATTAATATCAATCTCACAAAATCTTCCAAAAAATAGAAGAGGAAGGAACACTTCCCAAATCATTCTGATGTATAGGTTACTAATTTTTCCTTCACACCCAAACAAAGATATCACAAGGAAAGGAAACAACAGGTCATTATCTTTTATGAATATAGATATAAAAATCCTCAAAGAAATATTAGGAAATTTAGTCTAGCAATATATAAAAAGGATTATACACCAGGATCAAGTGAGATCCGAGGAATGCAAGGTTAGTTTAACTTCCAAAAATCAATTAATGTAATATATCAATAGAATAAAGGACAAAAATGATATCATCTCAATGGATACGGAAAAAGCATTTGACAGAATCCAACACCTTTTCATGATAAAGGAAAAAACTTCATCAAACTAAGAGGAAACTTACTCAATCTGATGAAGGGTATCTATAAGAAAACCCACAGCTAACATCATATTTAATAGTGAAAACTGAATGATTTTCCTCAAAAATCTAGAATAGGCCAAGGATGTCCAAACTTGCCATTTCTACTTAATATTGTGCTATAAATTTTACCCAAGTCAATTAGGCCAAGAAAAAGAAATAAAAGCCATCCAGATTGAAAAGGAAGAAGTAAAACTATCCTTTCATAGATCACATAAACTTGTATCTGCAAAAAGCCTAAGGAATTCACAAAAATCATTGAAATAAACAAGTTCAGCAAGGTTGCAGGATAGGAGATCAATATACAAAAATATACAAAAATTACTAGCAGTGACTGTTCCAAGAATGAAATTAAGGAAATAATCCCACCTTACAACAGAATCAAAAAGAACAAACTACTCAGGAATGAATTTAACTAAAGAAATGCAAGAGGATTAAGAGTACACTTATTGTGATAAGCACTGAGTATTGTATAGAAATGCTGAATTGTTGTATTTTATACCTGAAACTCACATAACCTTGTACGTTAATCATACTTCAATTAAAAAGAAATGGAACATTTATACACCCCAAACTATAAAATAGTAATAATAGAAGTTACAGAAGATCTTAATAAATGGAAAGACATTCTATACTGATGGATCAAAAGAATTATTGCTAATATTTCCTAGATTGATCTTCATGGAATATTATCCAGCCATAAAAAAGGAATAATATATGCTATAGCTACAACTTGGATGAACCTTGAAAATATTTATGCTAAGTGAAACAAGCCATCAGTGAAAGACCTCATAATGTATGATTTCACTTATAGAAAATGTCCAGAACAGGCAAATCTTTAGAGACAGAAAGTAAATTGGTGGTGGGCTAGGGAGGATATGGGATGGGATAGGGAGTGCTCGCTAAGAGATCTAGGATTTTTTGGGGGCAGGGAGAGACACAAATTTGCTAAAGTTAGGTTGTGGTGATGGTCACATGGCCTCGTGAAAATATTAGCAAACTGAATTCTATACTTGAAATGGGTGATTATACAGCATATGAATATATCTCAGTAAAGCTGTTAAAAATGTGGTAGAAGTAGACAGTCTTAGTGGGCAGTAGTGGGAGTGGAACTCCTATTTTTATATCAGGGAATATAAACAGATATCTAGAATTGATCAATTTAAAACTAGTCATATAAGGGGTGCCTTGGGTGGTGCAGTCAGTTAAGCAACCTCCTTTTGGTTTCAGCTCAGGTCATGATCTGAGGGTCATGAGATTGAGCCCCGCGCTGGCTCTGCACTAGGCATGGAGTCGGCTTGAGATTCTCTCCCTCTTCCCCCTCCCACCGCTCAAGCTCTCTCTCTAAAATAAATAAATCTTACAAAAAAAACCCAACTAGGGATATAAGATTAGTAGGAAATAGAGAAGCAACTACCAGGAGGACTAAATTCAGAAATTGGCAAAAACAAAAACAAAAACAAAACCCACAAGAAACCCAAAAAACCCCCAAAACAAAAAACAAGTGTCTGGAAAGGCGTGGTATGGGGAGGGCTGGCTGGAGCCGAGAACTATTGCTTTTCATTTTGAATTCTTTTTTATCCATACTTTAAAAATGTGCAAGCATCACTTGAAATTATTAGGAGACTACAAAAATACACATAAAATTAGTGAATAAGATAATTCTTTTCCCTCCCATTGATCTTACCCATTCTTTTTTTTTAAAGAACGTGGAGGCTGCCATGGGGCTCGATCTCACGACCCTGAGATCAGGACCTGAGCCCAAACCGAGTCGCATGGCTTAACTGACTGAGCCACCCAGGCACCCTAATCTTATCCATTCTTTAGGACTGAATCGGCTTCATCTCAATGACCCCCAAGCACTAGGCAGAGGCTGTGGACCCCTTTCATCACAGAATGAAGAGACTGCTCTTGCAGCTGTATTGTCTGGGCTCTAACCTGTCAGGTCTTCATTTAACTTTGTGAAATGTTATTTTGCCAGGGTTTGAGTTTTGATTTGTCATTCATTTGCTCATTCCTTCATCTAATGCATCTATTTCTTGAGTACTCATCACAGTGCTAGGAATTGGGGATATCCTGGTGACAAGGACACCTGATCCCAAGGAGCTCTCACTCTCTTAGGAAGACACAGTGGTCACTACACAATTATAAGGCGATGGACATAAAGAAGGGCGCTCCAGGAGCACAGGGGAGGGGAACCTAGAATCTTGGAAGTCAGTAGGGCTTCCTGGAGGTGATGACTTGAAATCGGGATCTGAAGGATGAATAGAAGCTAGCCTGGTGAAGGGGGTTCAGGACAGGACACAGCAGGCATGGGAGAATGGATGCCATGTAGAATGCAAAAGAGGGGATTAGGGGAATGTAGGCAGAATGGTAGACCCCAAAGATGTCCATGTCCTAATCCTCAGGACCTGTGAATGTAGGACTTTACAGGGCAAAGGGGACTCAGCAATGTAACTATAGGACCTCAAGATGGGGATCTTATCCTGGATTATCTAAGTGGGCCCAATATAATCACAGGAGTCTTTCTCAGGAAAAGAGGGAGGCAGTAAGACCCATTTATGATTTCTGATCTCCAGAACTGTACAATAATACATTAATGTTATTTTAAGCCTCTAGATTTGCAGTAATTCATTACAGCAGCTATAGGAAACTACTAATGGAAAGAAGTTGGGGAAATACGGAGGGACGGGAGAATGAAGTTCCCTGTAAGACACGGTAAGGAGTTTGGACCTTATTCTCAGGGCAGTAGGAGCCTTGAAGAAAGATCACAGCAGCCAAAGCAAGGGGGAGCGGGTGGGTGGGCAGCAGGACCAGGTCTCCTCGTGAACTTGCTAGCGTGGACTCTTCCATGCACCGCCCTGGATGGTCCTTCCTCCAGGGATGATCCCCTGGTGTTGGCTCAGCCATGACCCTGACTTCTGTGTGTCAGCAAATACCGAGCACTGTGTACTGAGCTTGAGCCGCGAAAAGAGAGACTGACGGACGCAAGGAGTGAAAGTTTGCGGGGCTGGGGCAGCCTCAGCTCCAAGAGGACGTTTTCTCACCTTGATTCTCCACGTCCTTCAGAGGGTCCACCCCTGGAGACAGGATGAAAAACATGGGCGTGGCTGGTCCTGATTCCTCAAAGGAGGTCGCGAAGTCTGGCGCTCTTTCTGCCACGTACTGGCTTCCCAACTTCTCCTCCACAAACGCTCTGCCGGGAAAGAAGCACGCCCGCGTGTATCCGTCACAGAACTGTGACGCTGGACAGGGAGGCCGACAGACCCGGCAGGATGTACTCAAGGTCATGGGCTTGGTCGTTAGTTACAGAGCTGGGGCCAACTTCCGGTTCCCTAGTTGTTAGGTCCACACTTCGAAGCTGTGCCGTTCCTGCCCGCCTGCTGTCCTAGATCGGGGCTCGTTCTGAACCCATCCGTCCACACCACTGCCAACGCCTCCATGGAGCCTGGGTGTCCCGTCCCTTCACCACCATCCGCCAGAAGACGGCCAAGGTCAATGCTTTCTGGAAGCTTGCAGGCAGCCCCATCCTCCATCCTCTACATCCCTGTGGTCCTCCTTCCCGGCTCAAGATTTAAGGCCCTCCGCCTTCCGATGCCTTCCTGCTTCTATCACTATGTGTCTCATCTTATTCCACTTGCCGATGTTCCTTTCCAGGCTGTCCCATTTTAGGCCAAACCAGCCCTGCAGTCGTAACCACTTATTGGTCATCGGGCCCAACTCTTGGCCTTAACATTTCCCCAAGGACACTATTTCCTCTGCGGTCTCTTCCATTTTCCTGCCCCTGACCTACCTCAGGACTGAGAGGTGGGATCACGGTCTTCCTCACTGATGACTGCTCTTTCCAAACCATGACTTCCCATACTCGGGGGGTCCGTGGACACCCCGTTTCCCTGGCTGCACCGCCACGACCCCTGCATGTTGATGTCACCTCCTGTTCCACTCGTCACTCTACTCCTTCCCTGAACCCTTGACTCACGGAGCGTCTCTTCACCAGCCCGAGCGACGTCAGCATCCATGTGGATAATCCAGATTCTTAATCTTTGTTTCTTCCTGCCTTCAGTCACCTAACTTCATGGCCACCCCTTCATCCTTGTCGTCACTTGAGGGCTTTTTCTACATCTGAAACCTTAACTGAGAACATCGCACCCTCTGACTAAAGCCTTCTACCGGCAACTCAGCAACGGACCCTTATTCCACCTCTGACTTGCCTGCATTGGTGCCAAGACAAATATAAGATTTTCAGTATTTTGTCCTCCTGGTTTTCTTTTTTTAAAAATCTTCCCCTTACTTGGGGTGGCTGGGCAGCTCAGTTGGTTAAGCATCTGACCCTTGATTTCGGCTCAGGTCATGACCTCAGCATCGGGCTTCATGCTGAGTGTGGAGCCTGCTTACAATTCTCTCTCTCACTCCCTCTGCCCCTTTCCCTCTTTCCTGCACATGCTCTTTCTCAAAAAAATTAAAATAAATAATAAAATAAAATCATCCCCTTACTCTCTTCACTTCTTTCCTATCCAGTGTAGACTCCGTGGCCTATAACCTTAAACCAACCAACCAATCAAAAACTTCTTGAGGTACAATTCACATACCATAAAACCTATCTATTTTAAGTACGCTATTCACTAATTTTTGATAAATTCACTGAATTATACAGCCTTCACTATAATCCAGCTTTATAACACATTCATCATGCCAAATAAGATTACTCCTGCCTACTTGAATCATTCCTGTTCCCACCATCTAGCCCCGGGCAGCTGCTAATCTGCTTTCAGTCCCTATAGACTGCATGCGCCTTGACCTACGGTCATTATCTCGTCAATATCCCCACCTCCCCCGACCCGCCCCTTGCCTAACTCATACCTGAAACTGAGCCACACTCAGGACCTCCTGAACTGCATCTGCATTTGGGCTGTGGGATGCTGCTGTGGAGAACCACCCGACGGTGAAGACTGGGGCCATTACACACGCAGGATCTTAACTGGGGGAGCCCTCAATGCTGCTCGGAGTTTTTTGGGTTGCCCTGGTCGGCCTTCTCTCCCACTTGTCCCAGACTCTACTTCAAACTCTGCAACCTCCTCGAATTCCAACCCTGCCACCTCTTCTGGCACACAGACTCCACTGATGACCTCACTCCCGACTTCTCAGAGAAAATAGAAGCCATCACACAAGATCCTCCTGTTTTCTGTCATCTGTCTACCACCTCAGCTGCAGCCTCAGCTCTTTCTCTCTCCCTTCTTTGTGGTCAGAGAGATGCTCTTCCTTTTTTTTTTTTTCCATATGAAAAGATGTTCATTGTCATTAGTCATTGGGAAATACAAATCAAATCACAATGAGATACCACTTCATACCCAGTAGGAGAGCAATTATCAGAAGAAGAAGAAGAAGGAGGAGGAGGTGGAGGAGGAGAGAGAGGAGGAGAGGGAGGGGAGGGGGAGAGGGAGGAAGAGTGGGAGAAGAAAAAGGAAAAGGAGGAGGAGAGGAGGAGGAGAAGAAGAGGAGGAAAGTGGCGACAAAGGAGGAGATGGAGGAGGAAGGGAAGGAGGAAGAGAAGAGGAAAGGGGAGGAGAAGAGGAAGGGGGAGGGGGAGAGGGAGGAGGGGAGAGGGAGGAGGAGAGGGAGGAGGAGGAAGAGAGGGAGGGGAGGGGGAGGAAGGGGGGAGAAGAAAAAGGGAAAGGAGAAGGAGGAGCAGAAGAAGAGGAGGAAGAAGGTGGCGACAAAGAAGGAGGAGGAGGAGGAGGGGGAGAAGAGGTAGGGGAAGGATGAGGGGGAGAAGAAAAAGGAGAAGAAGAAGAGGAAGAAGGAGGAGGAGGAGGAGAAGGAGGGGGAGAAAAAGAAGGAAAAGAAGAAGGAGAAGGAGGAGGAGAAGGAAAAGAAGAAGAAAAAGGAGGGGGAGGGGAAGGAGTGGGGAAAGATGTTCTTCCTGCTGTGGATGACCCTCTGGGCACCATCATCTCCCATCACACCGGGTGTGCCCAGCATCCTTCGTAATGCTGATATTGATGAGCACCTCTTTCCAAATCGTCTGCTTAGATATTAAGAAAATACATGGCAAACACATAGCAGTAGGCCTTATGGGACTGACCTTTGTGCTTGGCTCTGCTCATCAGGCCATGCTGAGACCGCCCCCTGCCTGCCCCGGGGCTCCCCCTCTCCCGTGTCCCGTACCGCATGGCGTAGGTCATCCGGTCGGGCCGCATGGCTCTCATTACACAGAGACGCTGCAGGGCTGTCTTGTTCTTCCACTCCTGTGGAAGCTTCTCCTTTTCAGGACATTCCGATTCCACGAACTTTTTCCAGCTCTTGGCAGATCCCTCAATGTCTCGATCCAGATTATAGAATACTTCCATTGATGAAAGTGCCTGAGAAATTATAGAGAATCTTGCTCTGAAATGCAGTTTCTCCAGAAAGCTGTAATTTTCATGGTGTTTGCGGGGGGGGGGGTGGAATGTCAAGGAACAAGATAATAGTATAGATAGAATTCTGTCTCATTCATACTCTTGTCTGGAATCCTCGATTTTTTCCCCCAGGTAAATGCAAGGAAGCAGAAGGTTACTGGTAACGTCACCTTCAGCAAAGTGCACCAATGACGTGCAAGATTTAGCAGATAAAGTGTTTGGATTATTCGTAGCAGTAGAGACTAAGCAGCACTTGCCTGCAGGGTATTGTCTGGAAGGAGGGACAAGAAGGGATGCCATGAATTTTCTGGTCATGGAACCCCAGACCTTTTAAGTCTCTGACTCCTTCCTTTCAGTACTCGCTCTGCTGGCAACTCCTGTCCAGTTCTCTCTCACGGTGTCCCTAGCGTCATTTACTTTGTGTTAATGCCAACGTAAAATTCCTGAGTTTCCTGTTTCCATAAGAATGAAGCTCAAATGCATAACTTGGTACATCAAATATCTTCATTTAGTGCCTCCTTCCGATCCTTCCAGTGAACCGGGCGTCCTGCTTCCCTGCTCCTCCAAGAGCATCTGTGGCCGACCCTGGAGCTGGGCCAGACTCATGACCAGCTCAACGCTCTGTCTGCTCTACTTTCACCGTGGGAGAGGTCCTTGTTCTTTCCTCCCCCAAATTCCACTCCTTCCTTTTCGGGTCCTGATTAGTCTGAGTTAGGGTCCTTCCTACCGGTTGTTAAAGTCCTGTTCGTCATCAGCAACCTCTCTCAGGTTCATCCTCTCTAACCTAGAACACAGAGCCTCCCCATCCTCCTCGTGTGGGCTACTTGGAACTACTCGTAGAGTTGATATCTTCAGTAAAGGGTCTGACTCAATTTTTAGATGTCTGATTGCTGACAGCTTTAAAGTCTCATCCCTCCCTCTTCCTTTTCTGCTCCACGTCCGGCCAAGCCGATTAGCGAGCGCCGGTGCTCTCTCCTCTGGTGCCGGAGGGAGGCTGCAGCATGCAAGCTCCTGCCCACGCACAGGAATACTCGCCCTGGCCCTGACCCTAAACTACCAAAAAACTCCAAGGTGGTCTCCCCTTCCCTGGCTCTCTCGAGCCGTTTTCAGACTGCTTGGGAGCTCCCCTGCTTTCCCAGAAAGACTCATTATGTGAGTCATCAACTGTTTAATACGCTCTTGACATAGGAACCAAATTTTGGGTGGGGGTTCTTCCCATTCCATTTCTCCAGAGTGCCCACTAAACATCAGTCACCCGGACATTTATCTGCAATCTTTCCATGACTACTCAACTCTGCTTGTAAGTTTGGTCTCTTCAATGACATTAAAAGCTAGACTATGTCCAAAGTACTCACCACAATGCCATGAATTTTAAGGATCCCAATACATTCTTGTTATTTGATTGCACGCATTCATTCATGCATTCATTCTTCATTCATTCAACATTTATTGAATGTCTACTACATGCCAGGTACTTGGGAATACAAAGGAAAACAAAAAAGGACACAGTTCTCCAAGGAGCTTGTAGTCCTAAGGAGGAAGAGGAGATGAGGGAGGCCTTAGTAGGTATACAGAATTCTGTTGGGCAGAGACAGAGGTAAAGAGAAGGGACGGGCATTTTGTAGGGTGGGGTCAGTGAGAGTCAAAGTCTGGAGGGGGGAAGAGTGTGGGACATGTCAGAAAGAAGGGTGACTGCAGGAGAGGAGTCTTACCGGTGACCAGGGGCAGGTAAAGCTGGAGAAGGACAGAGACCCTTAACCCTGGCTTGCCTTGGCTTATTTCGCATGCAGATGAACCCACGTCCTGTTTTTACGTGTCCTTTCACCCAGGCTCCGTGGCCCCCCAGCTTCACCCTGGCCACTTAGCAGGGAATGTGCATCGCTCATCCTGAGAAGTGGGGTGGAGAGCGGTGTGTAGGATGGAGAAGGGAGCACCAGGAGCTGAAGGCTCTGGTCTCAGCCCCCCTCTTAGGAGCCTCTTGGACTCAGAGATTGTTTTTAAACCTTTGTAGGCTTTGATTTTCTCATTTGGAATATGAGGCCAAGTCATCCTTGTCTGCGTAACTCATATTCTAATGCAGATACAAGTGCTTTGAAAACTATAAAGCCCTCCCTGGTGCTTTCTTGGGGTTCCTACAGTTACTGAACCACAGTTGCTGGTTTACTTGCCCATCACTTCCCACAAGACAGTGAGTTCCCTGCGGGCAAGAACTTTCTTAGGCGGTTTTGTATGCCTTGGGCCTCGCAGGCTGCTTGGCACTTAGGAAGTGCTCAATTAATAAAGTTTGACATCTGTGTGGCCAGCGGGAGGGCTCTTGACAGGCTGAGAAAAGCTGCTGCTGCTGTAATTACTTCTCTCTGGGCTGAGGAACTGGCTCCCATCTTCCTCCCGGCCTGCGCCACCATTAACCCTTCTGCATGCCCATTACCCCCTCCGGTGCCACCGCAGAACGGAGCAAGTGACACTCTGATCAGCGTCCCCAGCTGCCCCGACTGGGTCCGGGACGCACTTTCTTGAAGCTCTGGGTTGAACACAATGGCCCCATTTAATCTTCCAAATGAGGCAAAGGGATTTCTAGCCTTCTAATAAGCTAAATGGAAATGACTAATTAACCTAATTACATTGGACTATGTAGCAAAATACTACTGTGCTCAACTGGCATCTGGAGGGGTTGGTGAGAGGTCCTTGCAGAGGCTGACAGAGGCGTGCATCCCAGACGAGATTTTTATAATGAAGAAACAGAACATGCCCATTATCTTCAAGTTCAGCGTTTGGCGAGACTTAAAATTAAAAAAAACCCTTACAGAGGATAAATAATAAAAGCAGTGTTTTATCAGCCAGATTTCACTCATTACCTGCTTATTCGTTCTTTTGGGGGGCAACAAGGCAGTCGACCTTCCTCATCAGATAGAATTAAAAGATTTTTTTTTTATCATGTCCTATTCGATCATATTTGTTTCTTTAGGCTGAAATCCAACTGAACACTTACAAGGAGCATTTATCAAAGGCTTCGGTCATGGACGTGACACCCCGCGCTCTGTTTCCGTCGGATGGGTCTGGACTCCATAACATGACTCACAGAAAGAGAAAGCCTCACGCATTTGTAAAAGCCTTTGAAAAGCCAGAGGCACTTAGTCCACAAAGCCAAACAAAAAAGCCAAGTAAAGCAAAGCAAACAATCCGTCTTGTGAAGAGAGAGGTGGAACCAGGCGCCGGCAGCAGCTTTGGAGTGGAGTAACGGAAACGGAAACGGCAGGGAGTGGCTTGGAATCGTTTATTCTTTATGACTTTTGCCGCAGAGGACTTTGTGGGATACCAGAGACGAAGGCAACGGGACTTGATCCAAACTCACAATTCCTCAACGTTTTTCCGTCAGTGGGCAAATGCCGTCAGGCACGACCCACATCAACCACGGTGCACATACAGCCCACAGCTGGGTAATGAATAATCGTAACTCTTGTGGCGTGAATTGTGCTCCCCCAAAAAGATGTGTTGAAGGACTGACTTCCCAGACTTGTGGATGTGACCTTACATTTGGAGACAGGGTCTCTGCAGGTGCAGTCAAGGTGAGATGAGGTCACTAGGGTGGGCCCTCCGTCATTATGACTGGTGTTCTGGTAAGGAGGGAAGACGCAAAGAGACGCGGAGGGAAGATGGCCGCATGAAGACCTTGGGGGATGCGCTGAGTCGGCCACAAACCGAGGAACACCTGGAGCAGCGGAAGCTGGAGGAGGCAATGGAGGTCCCTCCCTAAGAGGCTCTGGAGGAAGCATGACTCTGTTGACACTTTAATTTCCAACTGCCAGACTCCAGAACTGCGAGAGTACCCAGCTTGTGCTGCTTTGTTACGGCAGCTCTGGGAAACTACCTACTGCCACCCGTTCACATTTACTGACCATTTATTGTCTGTTCAGCCGAACCCTGTGAGGTGGGTATGAGGACGGCCATCTTGCCGATGAGGAAAGAGGAGTTCAGAGGAATAAGATAATATGCTAGAGGCCACACACACACACACTCAAACTTGAACCCAGGAATGTCTAACTCCAGAGCCTGTGTTGACCAGTCTGTCACTGCACTACTTCTGCAAAGGGACTCATGCAGAACTGATTTCCAGAATTTATTTTCCATAAGGGCATCAGACTAGGAGGTACTATTCTCAACTCGAGGCCCACACTGTCCAACAAGGTTGTCAATGAGCAGATGAAATGTGGCTCATGGGACTGAGGAATTGCATTTTTAATTGCACTTCACTGTAATCATTTTAAAATTTAGGTTTAGAAACTAGAACTTGCTTTAGTAGTTGGAAAACTTTTAAGTATGCTTGGAACAACTGAGGTATATGAATCAATGATTTTAAATCTAAATTTTATGAAATCTAAATACATATCAGTATTCTTTTTTTAAGATTTTATTTTTAAGTAGCCTCTACACCCAATGTGGGGCTCAAACTCACAAGGCTGAGATCAAGAGTTGCATGCTCTACTGAGGCAGCCAGATGCCCCTTAAATATTTCTGATGAAAATTTAACATCTGAACTGAAATGAGCTAGTAGTATAAAAAATACACACCAGGGAAATTCAAATCAAAACCACATTGAGGTATCACCTTATACCAGTTTGAATGGCAATAATTAACAAGGCAGGAAACAACAAATGTTGGAGAGGATGTGGAGAAGGGAACCCTCTTACACTGTTGGTGGGAATGCAAGTTGGTGCAGCCACTTTGGAAAACAGTGTGGGGATTCCTCAAGAAATTAAAAATAGAGCTACCCTATGATCCTGCAATTGCACTACTGGGTATTTACCCCAAAGGTACAGATGTAGTGAAAAGAAGGGCCACATGCACCCCAATGTTCATAACAGCAATGGCCACAATCACCAAACTGTGGAAAGAGCCAAGATGCCCTTCAACAGACGAATGGATAAAGAAGATGCGGTCCATATATACAATGGAATATTACTCAGCCGTCAGAAAGGATGAATACCCAACTTCTGTGTCAACATGGATGGGACTGAAGGAGATTATGCTGAGTGAAGTACGTCAAGCAGAGAAAGTCAATTATATGGTTTCACTTACTTGTGGAGCATAAGGAATAACATGGAGGACATTAAGAGAAGGAAAGGAAAAGTGAAGGGGTGAAATCGGAGGAGATGAACCACGAGAGACTGTGGACTCTTAGAAACAAACTGAGGGGGGCGCCTGGGTGGCTCAGTTGGTTAAGCGGCTGCCTTCGGCTCGGGTCATGATCCCAGGGTCCTGGGATCGAGTCCCGCAACGGGCTCCTTGCTCAGCGGGGAGCCTGCTTCTCCCTCTGCCTCTGCCTGCCTCTCTGCCTACTTGTGATCTCTCTCTCACTCTCTTTCTGACAAATAAATAAAATTAAAAAAAAAAAAAAAGAAACAAACTGAGGATTTTAGAGGGGAGGGGATGGGGGGATGGGTTGGCCCAGTGATAGGTATTAAGGGGGCACATATTGCATGGAGCACTGGGTGTTACACGTAAAAAATGAATCATGGAACACGACATCAAAAACTAATGATGGACTGTATGGTGACTAACATAACACAATAAAAAAAATACGTACCAGAATTCAAATACAAAAATATAAAATACTTCATTAATAATTTTTATAACAATTACATATGATATGGTAATTTGGCTACACTAAAGAAAATACATTATTAAAATTAATTTACTTCTTTTCACATTTTTCAATGTGGCTATAAGAAAATTTAATTTTTTTTTTTTAGAGATTTTATTTATTTGTCAGAGAGAGAGAGAGAACAAAAGTAGGGGGAGCTGCAGTAGGCAGAGGGAGAAGCAGACTCCCTGCTGAGCAGGGAGCCCGATGCGGGACTCGATCCCAGGACCCTGGGATCATGATCTGAGTGAAGGTAAACGCTTAACTGACTGAGCCACCCAGGCGTCCCAAAAATTTTAAATTACATATGTGACATGCATTATATTTCTTTTGGAAGGTGCTACTCTATAGTATGTTAATTCCTTCATATCTTATGTAGCCTAGGGAAGTTGACAGTTTTCTACACATATCTCCATAAATCTCTGCATTTACTATGATTTTTCTTAGGCATTTTTATTACTCTGTTATTTTGGTTGTTGTTGTGAATGGGGTTCCTCCTTATTTCTTTTCCAATGTATTGCTCCTCCTCTTATTTGCCAGATGGGGCTCAGAATGACAAATCACACCTTTATTATTTTGGCCAGGGATCAGCAAACTACGGCTTGCAGACCCAATCTGGCCCACCACCTGTGTTTGTAAATAAAGTTTTATTTCCATTTGCTTCTGTATTGTGTGTGACTTTGGCAGAGCTGAGCAGTTGTGACAGAGTCTGGCCCTCAAAGGATAAATATTTACTATGTGACCCTGTGCAGAAAGTTTAATGAATCCTGATTTAGATACAGCCCTGATTTAGATACAGATGATGAAAAGAATAGTGGCAGACTCTGAAAAAGAAGCTAGAAAAATATTGTGGGCAATGGCAGACTGAATGGAATTAGCCTTGAATTTCCTAAGATGGTCCCTCTGAAGAGGAGAGCGTGTGCATAAATATTAACATTAAGTTCTGGGCTTCCGTTATAAAGTAAATCAACTTGGATGGCTCTTGTGGGAATTATGCTCCGTGAACCAGCCTGTCCACAAGGTTACATATTGTAGGATTCCATTTACATAACATCCTTGGGAGGATCAAATTACACAAATGGAGAACTACAGATAGTGGTTGCCAGGCACTGGGCATTAGGGGAGGGAGCGGGTTGTTCTGGTTATAAAGGGCAACACGAGGGACCCCTACAGTGATGGGATTATCTGTACCTTGACTAGGGTGATAGTTACGTGAACCTTCACGTATTGAAAACTAAACACACACACACGCACACACACACACACACACGCGCGCGCGCACACACTCTCACGCGTACGCGCACACACACACACGCACACACACGCACACACACACTCACACACACACGGAGGTGCATAAAAACTAGTGAAATCAGGGGCGCCCAAGTGGCTCAGTTGGTCGGTCGGCTGGCTGCCTTTGGCTCGGATCATGATCCCAGCGTCCTGGGATCAAGCCCCACATCTTGCTTCTCCCTCTCCCTCCCTCTGCCCCTCCCCTCCTCCCCAACCCCCTCATGAGATGCACGTATGCACGTGTGCGCGCTCTCTCTCTCGCAAATAAGTAAATAAAATCTTAAAAAAAGAAAATGAATTAAGCTGCACAACATGGCAAGAAAATGGGATTTGCATTAAACGGGAACAGATAGCACCTACCTCCCGGGTGACCGGGAGAATAAAATGTATTTCTAAGGTGCTCAGTAAATGTGAGCTATTATTAATCACCGAGAATCCCAGGCTGGCACGCGTGCCCTGCTTGGAGGCTGAGCTGGGACTCCCACGGACATGCCCGAACAGAGCCTGGCATCTGTCTGGTGTCTGGAAGCCCTGTTGGAGCACCCCCATGCCAGCCCCAGGGCCTCACGGAGGAGCCCACCTCCCGGCCGTAAGCACCGACAGGTGAAACGCAGCTCCGCTGAGGCCGGGAAGCCTGCGGGATCTTACTGTTTCCCCACATCCTGGAGGCAGAGCCCTTCCCTGCACACACATGGCTTCCCCAGCAGGCCCAGGAAGGGCGAGCTCTGCTGCGGGGGGCCAGGTAAAGACCCGCTCCTATGTTGAACACAGCTCAGTGCTAGAACCCCCAAAGGGAGCCCTGCTGACATCATGGGAACATGCTGTCAGGGGAAAAGCTCCAAGAGATGAGAACCTGATTTCTTTCTGGGGGGCCTTTTCTACTGACCTTGATACCAGCCCAGGCCTGATGGGAGAGGAAGCTCACAGGACTGGTGACGCCAGTCTGTCCTGGAGATCGAAGCAGGAAATCCACTTCCGCTGCATCGACTTCCTGGTTCATGAGGAGAATCTGCAATATGGAAAATTGGAAAAAAATTGGAATAAAACTATGGAAAAAAGATACCATGTTTTTTAAGGGGGTTGGGGGGTCACAGGGTTCTGGAGATCTTGGGGTTGGCACTCAGGGTAATTATTGCTGCTTCGAACCCTAGAGCTTGCCACCAGTGTTGGTTGTTGAAAGAGGGGGGGAGGGGAAGAAGGTGGGCATCTGTGCAAATCACTCCTGGGTGCGCGTGTATCCGCCCCAATTATCAGGGTGACCTAAACGCACACAGTGAATAACTAGGTACCTCGGTTGGCAAGCATTTTGTACATCAGTCCCAAATGCCATGGAGTACGTCCCTGCAATCACATTGAGACGAAGACACATACAGATGACGGGACTCGAGGAGAATGTCAGTCACATACAGATGTGCAAAACAGAAATGCCTACGTGAACCAATACTGCAAAAGGGCTTCCAGAATAGGGGAGTGGCCAGCAAGCAGGAGTGGGGAGATTAATCTGATTGAATCATTTATACATGGTTTTGAACTGGGTGTTGGAGAAGCTAAGAGGTGGGGCTGTCTAGGCAGGAAGGGAAGGTGCTCCAGGGAGGGGCCCAAGGAATGGGCAGAGGCTTGGAGGGGGAGTGAGTGAGGAGTGTGCAGGGGAGGGCAGAGCATTCAGCTTGGCTAGAGCTAATGGTTCACACTGAGAAGTGCTTGGGGAACTGTCCTCCCCCCTTTAAATGGTGTTCTGTGCTGTGAGGTTACAGATGGGAATGCTAAGAAATAATAATTCGGCAAATTTGAGGAAAAGTCTCTTAGGAGAGAAAAAGGCCTGGTTAAATGAGGTTAGAATATTTATGAGGAGAGAAGAGTGAAAGCTAGAGTTGAGAGCTCCTTGGGGTCTGAGGGCAACGAGTGGCAGGAGGGAAGATAGTTCATGCTGGGGTTTCTTTTTTTAAGTAGGCTCCATGCTTGGCATGGAGACCAACGTGGGGCTTGAACTCACAACCCTGAGATCAAGACCTGAGCTGAGATCAAGAATCGGATGCTTGACTAAGTCATCCAGGTGCCCCAAATTAAAAAATTTAAGTAATCTCTGTTCCTAGTGTGGGGCTCAAACAGCCCCAAGGTCAAGATTTGCATGCTGTGCTAACTGAGCCAGCGAGGTGCCCCAGTTCTTTTTATGAGGGCCACACTCATCTGGGCTGGAGGGGGACTACAGATGGTAAGGGGGACAAGCCACGCTACCACTCCCCTACGCATTCAGGCTTCGGAACGTGCAAACGGAGTCAGCCCAGAAGTGATCATAGACTATCTGGTGTTTAGAATTAAAAGAGGTCTTCGAGACAATCTAGTGTGTGCTCCCAATTAACTTACGGAAAAAATTCCCAATCCTAAGTGATTAGAGGGATAAATGCAAGAAAATAAGTTTTCATGGCTTTTTGATGTTGAGAATAAGTGGAAGGCAAGGTTTTTTTTTTTATTAACACTAGAAGTTCCTGATGCGCCCAAACCCTTGAGAATCAGAGTTCCTACGGACCTTTTCAAGGCCAAGGCTGCCATGGCTATGAAAAGACATTTGCAATTAACATGGGAGGTTTGGCAAATTAAACTTGCATCTCTCAAGGTAAATAAATAATGAGGGATGCTATAAATTTCTTACGGCATCTCAAAAAGTATCTAGTTATTGGTATGGCCATCGAGTTTCATCGTTTGTGCCAGTTTTAGGTATGGGTAGTGGCTGCTGGAGGGCTATGCTGAGGAGGATTTGAGGTCATCCAAGGTAAACAAGAAGTACAACAGTTGATCAGACATGGCCGCCATGAGTGGGACAATGGTGAGGCAGCACACATGTGCCATACTGGATCTTCCTGTCTAATGCCTCTGCTTAGAGCCAAATAGTCTTCACATTCTATGGGAAGTGATGTGAATAGAAGAAATTTTCTTTGCTCCTGCTGGTTGGGCACTAGAAAATGACCTCTTTTCCAGAAATTTCTTCAATCCACATTTACCTGAAAGGTAAGCTGGGCAAGGTAGGTCAGCTTATCACACTCGAAGAGCCCACGGGTGGTGTACTGGTACACAGAGAAGGTGATGCTGTCTATCAGATTGGTCACACGCTCCTTGAGGCTCTCACCTGGAGCAGCCTTCTCAACAGCCTTCCGGAAGACGATGCTGAATGCCTGGGGACGGGAGGGTGGACACTGGTAATTTACACAGCTCTCTTTGTATACAGCTAGTAGACTTACCTGGGAAGAATACTGTAATTTGCCAGTCACAGAAATGATTTCCCAGCACATCCTGCCAAGAAGGGACTGTGGCAACAACACAATATGCTACTAGCTCTTTTCTTAGTTTGCTCGTATGAATTACGACATTGCCGCGAAGTGGGCAAAGCTCTGGGGCATACAGACAAAAGCCTACAGTTTTGACCAGTGAAAAGTAATAGTCCAGTAGCCCAAATCATTAAATTAGATCCTGTAAGTTTTGGTGGATAACTACCCCCCAAAAAGAGTACACATAGCCAACAATAACCAGTTGGGCTTAATGATCCTAGCCAGTAAACTCCACAATTCTCGATGGTAGAACCAAAGTGTGTTGGACAAACTTATCATCTTAAAGAGACCCTTGTAAACATCCTAGGCACTCAATATTTTCAAATTAATTACTTTTCCATTTGGGAATGATCAGAACCTCAGGTGTTGTTCTTCTTCCTATGAACTGGGCATTTGTTCGGAGAGTCCTCTTATGGATTCCTTATTTCCTGATAGACACTTTCTGCAATCTGGGAGCAGGGCACACAGCCAGCTTTGGCTATATCTTCTGAACATGAAGGCGTTCGTATGAAATACAAATTTACATGAATCAATTTTTCATTAGTGTAAAGTATATGGGATTTATAAAAATATTAGGAATGCTACATTTTGAATGTGTATTTATGCAACGCATCATTAAAGAAAATCGAAATCAAGATATCACGGGGTCTTTTCAATTCGTGGCTATGCAGATTTCCAGTCTTTTCTCTGCTTCCCTTTTGTGGCTCCAAAAAGAAAATAAAAAAAAGTTTTAAGTCTTTCTAACACCAGGTATTTGAACCTCAATGGAAATCAATATAAACTCTGTGTCTCCATATTTCCTTATGTGCAAAATGGGGGGAAGTATGGATTCCTTTATTGCCTAGTTCCATGATGTTTCTTGTTACTGAAACCCTCGCAGGCTTCCTTCTTCATTCGGTGTTGAGGATTGCAGCAACATCTTCTGACCGCCCTCAACCTGACCCCCTGGGATGCTTCCCTGCACCAGGCAGGCTGGGGATTGGACGTTTCTTTGAGAAACGCCATTCCTCCAGCTGGGCCCCTCCATGTAAGGCACATGACAGAGGGAGCTGGGCCTTCCATCAGTCCTCGGGGAACCTCAGAGAGGGGCTGTCCTTCTCAGGACACCCTGAGCACCTGGTAAGGGTACAGCCTTTGGCTGAGTCTCAAAGAAAAATCACAATCACGTAGGTTCAATCTTAACCGTGTTATGAGCTTCCAAGCTGGCTCGCGACTGGCTCATGAAGAGTTTGTGCTTGCGTAAAAACAAATAGACACTTGGAACATATTCCTGCTCAAAACAAGTTAGAGGGCTGGGATGTGCCACATTGGCCTATCTGTGGTTTCCCTACTCTGAGAATGCCTCTCCTTTCTCTGCCTGGAACAGAAACTATCAAGTCCAACCTCAGACCAATGCCAAGACTGTGGAGATTCCCATGGCTGGTTTTTCTTCCAATCACACAAGGCTTCAGAGTGTACTGTTGTTTTGGTGCCTCTGAAGACACTTCATCTCATTATGATTAAGCACTTAAATCTGCTTCCAGTGATCGAGCTGGTCGGCAAGTCTTAGTAACAGTACGGGGCCCCACAATCCCCTCCTCCCCCAAGCAGCGCTTCCAATGATGAAGCAAGACTCTATCAGGATGCTAATGCTTCAAAACAACTTACAACACGTTTCGGAACACATATTTTCATGGGTTTCATTTGATTTCTTTTCAACGATTCTCAGAACTAAGGAGTGATCTTGCAGTTATGAGGCTTATCATGCTAACTTTCAAACGGTCTTAAAATATTTCATAATTCTTTCATCTGTTGCTTTGAACTGAATACAAGGCCAAGTACTAGATTTCTTTTAAAAGCACAAAATATTATATATATATTTATTGTTAATTTTTTTAGAGGGGGTGGGAGGGGCAGAGGGAGAGAGAAAGAATCTTAAGCAGGCTCCATGCCCAGCGCGGAGCCCCACGCGGGGCTCGATCTCACAGCCCTGAGATCATGATCTGAGCTGAAATCAAAAGTCGGACACTTAACTGACTGAGCCACCCAGGTGCTCCCAAACCATAAAATATTATAAACACATTTCATGTAATCTGCAGTTGAGGGAAGGAGCCAATTTAGTAAGCCCCAGGTACTGGAGATGTCCTGGTTTCTCACCTGCTCACCTCCATCCCTAGCCCTTGGCCCCATATGGCAGTTGACCTTCACAGAATGACCTGTGTGCTCTGAGTGTGTGTATGAGGCTATAAGTGTGTGTGTCTATCCTCCTTTAAGTCAAACAAGGAGGTTGTTCAGAAATGCTCCACTACCCCCAATGTCTCTCCAACTGTGGTCTTTTCCTGAACACCCTTGGAGAGAAAGATACACGTTCAGCGACTTGCTTAAAATTTATAGGGCTTTATTTTTTCATGAGTGAGTTAAGTTTAGTCAGCACTTACAATTTGCTAACGTCTCTGGTTTAGAAATATTTCAGCAACCATAAAGCAGTAGCTTTGAGGATATTAGGGTAATAAGACAAGTCATTTAAGGCTGGACTGCTATTATTGCCTGCTTTGGTCTTTAGTGTGTCTGAATGGCATGTACCTTTGACTGTCTCTCTCTCCTATTTTAAGCTCTTTGGGGGCAGGGGTCACTTCTGATATTTCTCGGTCCTCCTTCCCCAGCACCCACCATGTCATCTGTGCTCACTGAGTGAGTCAGGCTGTGGCATCTCGCGTTCCAGCCCAAGTAACCCGTGAGTCCTGAACGACCCAATTAAAGAGATGAGGACTGTAATGTAGGTCTGAAGGCACCGTAGCTGCCTTCCTGGCCTTGATCTGGAAGCCCCGCCCTAGCTGATGAAGCCCACGGATAAGCCCTCACGGAGAGTAGTGGGGGCTGTATTACGATGATTATGCAAAAAACTGCAGGTGTAGGTCACCTTGAGAGAAAACTGGTACATCGGGTGGATCTTGCTGAGGTCGTTCATGATGAAGTAGAGCAGAGAGGCTCGGGCAGCTGCTGGCCGGTAGTGTTCTCGGGCCTCGTTGATTTTTGCTTCCGTCACCTTGGCCTCTTGGACCTGTTAGGGAGGGAAACAGTGGTCCGTTGTTCCAGCCAACCCGTCGGCCTGGCCCCTCTGTGTCAGTGCACACGTGTCTGCGTGTGGGGGGCGGGACGGGTCTG
This sequence comes from Potos flavus, assembly GCA_028534135.1. Lineage (NCBI taxonomy): Eukaryota > Metazoa > Chordata > Mammalia > Carnivora > Procyonidae > Potos > Potos flavus. The sequence goes on from CM052891.1 coordinate 47,240,044, forward strand.
GGTGGGGATGGCAGCTACGAGGTTTAGGAAGCTGCCATGTTATTTACTTATTTTGTTAGAGAGAGAGCGTGCACACGTGCTTGTGCGTAGGCATGGGGGGAGGTGCAGAGGGAGAGAGAGAATCTTAAGCAGGCTCCACACCCAGTGTGGGCCCTGACGTGGGGCTCTATCTCATGACCCTGGGATCATGACCTGAGCCGGAATCAAGAGTCAGGCACTTAACTGGCTGAGCCACCCAAGTGCTCCATGCTGTCGTATTTTTTTAATAGCGCTTGGGTGAGACAGGAGGCGACATACTCTGGCTTTCACGAGGGTGAGATTGCCAGCTCTTCCAGCTGGGAAGCGTGGGCCGTGCAAGCTTCTGAGCTCCATTTCAAATGAGAAAGATTTCACGGAAAAAAAAATATACAACTTGAAAGTAAATAAACTTATGTATGTATGTATGTATGCATATTTACATATATATTACTTGGAAATAAACCAGAATTCCAAGCAGTGAAAATCCAGTGAAAACAGCATAATGGAATTGTTTTAATTTCTATGAAAGAGTTAATATGTAAATTCACAAAGAGGATTTCTTTCTTTCTCTCTTTTTTTTTTTTTTAACAAAAAATGTAATTCCAGTGTAGTAACATTCAGTGGCATATTAGTTTCAGGTTACAATACAGTGATTCCACAACTCTATACATCACTCGGTTCTCACCGTGAGAAGTGTACTCTTCATCTCCATCAACTATGTCACCCATCCCCCTACCCACCTCCCCTCTAGTGACCACCCGTGTGTTCTCTAGAGTTAAGAGTCTATATTTTGGTCTCTTTTTTTCTTTGTTCGTTTGTTTCTTAAACTCCACATATGAGTGAGATCATATGGTATGTGTCTTCATCTGACTATTTCACTTAGAGTCTCTAGATCCACCCATGTTGCAAAAGGATCTCTTTCAATGGAATAGTTTATTTTCAGAAGATTTATCACCGGGAAAAAAGAGAAAGAGATCTTAGCATCAGAGAGGGATTCTGAAAGAACATACCACTAAATACAGACCTCAGTATGACCTGCCTTAAGCTCCAGAAGAATGAAACCAATGATAATTCATGAGAGTCTCAAAGGAAAAAAAAAAAATGACCCCTTTTGAAGGTGAGATTGCAGTAAACAATTACAAACTTCAGAAGGAAGTGTTACCAAAGGGGACAATTAGAAACCCTTCCTCTGCCCTCTCCCCCAAAATCCCAGAAGGATTAGCATTCCAAGAGCTGAAGATCACTGAACAATCTATAGCTCACCATTACTATTTCTGCTTAAAAGCAGTCGAGATGAAAGAAAGCATAAAATCAGGACATTAAAAACAGGAAGTCATATTGCTTGGAAAAAACCCCACACAACTAAGACTTCTAAAAATAAGAATTCAGTTATTTAAATGAAAAACCAGTGCACAGGTTCAATAATGGACTAACATCAGAAAGAGAATATGCAAACTAGAAGACAGATCTGAGGAAACTGGAAATAAAGCAGCATAGAGATAAAAAAAAAAAGACGAAAAATATGTAAGAGGTTGTGAGAGTTGGCAGACAGAATGAGAAGATTCAAAATACATCTAACAGAGATAAGTAGAGAATAGAAAGAAGCAACAGTTGGAGCTATAATAGTTGAGAATTTTCCAAAATTGAGACCAGAGCTCATCAAAGAAACAGTCAACATCAAAGAGAATTTACTATCCACAGGCCCTTGAAGAGATAATTATTTGCTTCAATTAGAAGAAGATTGAATCCAAAAGGAAGAAACGAGGTCTGAGAATTTCTTAAATACATGGTTAATCTAAATAACAAAGACCATAAAAAATGGCCGCTTTGGGAATATTAGGTGGAACTAAAATATAAAACAGTAACAGAAGATGGAAAAGGATCATCGAAGCATTCTGAAGTCCTTATATTGTTTTGGAAGAGCCCAGATACATCGTTAGACTTTGTTAATTCAATACATATGTTGTTAAGTCACATATAAAATGAAATATAGGGGCGCCTGGGTGGCTCAGCGGGTTAAAGCCTCTGCCTTCGGCTTAGGTCATGATCTCAGGGTCCTGGGATCAAACCCCGCATCGGGCTCTCTGCTCAGCAGGGAGCCTGCTTCCCCCTCTCTCTCTGCCTGCCTCTCTGCCTGCTTGTGATCTCTCTCCTCTCTGTCAAATAAATAAAATCTTAAAAAAAAGAAGTATAATTTTCATATATAAATGAAACAAGATTCACCATTAAAATAAAACAAAGTAAATAACTTTAAAATCAGCAAAGGATAAAGAAGAGAATAAAGAAAAAGCAAGAAAGGAAGCATGGTTGCTAGAAAACACAAATTAAGACGGTAGAAAGAAATTCACTCTATCAGTAATGTTAATAAATGTAAATTGGTTAAATTCAGTAGTTGAAGATACAGGTTCTCTGAAGGAGTTGGACTGAACAAAAATCATACAATTACTCAGAATGGCATTCTGAGATCCATACATAGATGCGCACGTTTCAAGCTCACCTTGGTTCTTAACGCTGTCCAGTAACTGCGTTTCCTGAGTCGCTTTTCATTCCTATTTCAGAAATTGCGAACCTTCACTTTGCTCCCCAAGCTACCTACCTTCCCACCACTCCTTTACTCTCTGCAGGTGAAAATGACTCAGGCTCTCCGCGGTTATACAGAGACCCACAGAAGAAATCTCCTTCATCTCTGCCTCTCCTCTGGTTCCTTTAAGTCTGTCTCCCCAGCTCAGTTGCCTACATGGACCCGTGGACTGTGGAGCTCATTTCTAGACTCATGTTTGCCCCCAGCCCCTATCACATTGGAACCAGCTCTCTATTTTTTTTTAAAGATTTTATTTATTTGAGAAAGAGAGACAGAGAGGGAGGGAGGGAGGGAGAGAGAGATAGCATGAATGGGGGAGGGGCAGCGGGAGAGGGAGAAGTAGACTCCCCACTGGGCAGAGAGCCTGATGCGGGGCTTGATCCCAGGACCCTGAGATCATGACCTGAGCTGAAGGCAGATGCTTAACTGCCTGAGCCACCCAGGCCCCCCTCTCCATCTTTCTAAAGACAAACTCATCATCTGTGACCTAAATGACATTTCCCCTGACTTTCTTATGTACTCCACTATATTAACCGTTTCTTCTTTTTCCTGTAAATTCACCTACTCTTCTTGACTGCTGCTTTTCCTCCATAATCCACGCATTCTCCCACCTTCACGAGGATCTTAGCATGCTCAGTCTCTCCCATCTCAGGGGATCCATGTCCTTCTTAAGTTACCATCCTCTCTCTCTCTCTCCCATTTCACAGTTTGGCTTCCTTAAAGAGTTGTTTATACTCATTTTCCTTTTCTCACCTCCCATTTGCTCTCATTCTAATGTAGTCTGGCTTCTGCTTTCACCAAAACCATTCTCCCAAGATCACTGATGACTCCTTTTTGCAAAGTTCAGTGGCCACATCTCAGCCATATCTTAAATAAGTCCTCGGTATCATTCAATATCACTGGCACGCCTTCTTCAAATGCTTTCTCTCACAATCCCTGCCTTTCCTCCCATCTCTCTGCTCTATTCCACAGTTTACATTCTCTGAATTTCTCTTGAAACATAGCAGTCTTCTTCAGTGCTCTAATCCCGGTCTCATCACTGCACGCATCGCTCCTGTGACTTCATCCATTCCTGGCTTCGACGACCAACTACTTGTTGACGACTGTCAGCATTTTATCACCAGCCAAGATTAGATATCCAGAAACCCATGGCACAGACCTACGCGAATGGCCCAAAGGTGCTCGAAACTCAACACAACACAAACTAGAATAATAATTTCTTCTCATCCCCAAATCCATTTCTGCTCCCATCTTTCAGTTATTGGCACCAATATCTAGCTACGTGTTTATTCCTGGAACCTGAGACATTTCCTTGACTAAATTATTTTTTTAAAGATTTTATTTATTTATTTGACAGACAGAACACGAGTAGGGGAAGCCGCAGGCAGAGGGAGAAGCAGACTTCCTGCTGAGCAGGGAGTGTGATGTAGGACTCGATCCCAGGACTTTGGGATCATGACCTGAGCTGAAGGCAGGAGCATAACCAACTGAGCCACCCAGGCGCCCCTAAAACCTTCATCCACATATAACCATACGTGAGTTAGGTTCTGTCCATGCCCCATCCCTCCTGCCCAAGACAGTGGAACTTCTACATACTCACTGTACAAACTCTGCACCCTCTGATCCGGAGATACGGAGGCCACAGAGAACCCGCAGTAAAACCCGGTGGTCACACAGTGACCGTGGAGACGATGTGAGGCTGCACCTCCCTGTTCTCAGTCTCTCACTCCAACCTCAACTGTCTGTTATCCCAGAGTGGGCACGAGCCGGTGCACCTGCCCCCATCGTTACTTTTCATTTTTCCTACCCCGTCCCTACCCGGAGCAGAGGCTTTGATATTTGGGGAAATCCCAGAACTCTGACAAGGAGTGTATTCCGTCAGAGGTGTACTATTACAGCACTGAGCGGTATCCTGTTCGGAAGCAGGGTCTATACTGCTCCTCTGATCCAGGAGCAGGGCTGGGAATGTTCTTGAGCCTGGGTAAGCAGCAGCCTGCCCGCGAAGGGCGAGGGGCTCGCACACCCCCACGTCCTGTCTTCCAGTCCCCCATGGGGAATAAAAGCCTTCTAAACCTTGCGAGGTCAAGGAAGGAAGCTCCATACTGCGTTGTCTCCCAGGATGACAACCGTTTTCGAGAGCTGGGCTTCCTGAGAATTCACCCGAGATTCCTTCATTGAAATCGGACTTGGGAGACTTTTGCAGGCAGGTGGGTTTTCTCAGGGTGCTATCATGCCCGAACCAGCCAACACTCACAGCAGTGGGATTTCTCAGCCTCAGGGCCATCGCACAAGTTGACTGAGGATGAAGTCTGAGCTACTGTCCCCTGCACGGAGGACGAGGTCGGGGACAGACTTAATGCTCCTCAGGCGTCCCTGGAGCTGAGCTGTCAAACGCCATCTCCCAGAAGGCGGGGACTCCCTAACACGGGGTGTGAGCTGGTCGACGCAGGAATCCCGCCTCACTGGACTTTCTAGAAGGAATTTGGGAAAACGGCAAAGCTACCTGGGAATTCTGACTTCGTTTTTTTCCAAAGACTCGGGACTCAGGGGCTGGGAGGAGGGTCTTGCCTCCCGATCTTGGCTGACAGGGCAGTTTTACCTTCTTCTCAACTTCGGCGGCCGTCTGCTTGGTGGTCTCAAGGTTCTCCACTAAGGCCGTGTCCCCCAGGAAGTTCCCAGATGCCGAGGAGAGGCGAGACAGCAGGTCGTCTTCTAACGTCTTCAGGGTGATTTTGAACCCATTCTGCTGCTTCGTGAGATCTGACTGCAAACATTGAGTAAGGGGGAGTCAGGTGTGGAAGCCCAAAGAGTCTTGAATGAATAAATGCTATGGGGTCAAGTTCCTTCCTCCCGATGGATGAAGCGGGAAGCAGGATAGCATGAGACCAGACAAGCAGATGAAATGGATCCCAAAATGTGCCATTTATTAGTCATGTGACTTTAGGCTAAGTTAGCTGCTGCTGCTTCTTTTTTAAAAGATTTTATGTATTTGACAGAGAGAGAGAACGCAAGCAGCGGGGAGGGGCAGAGGGAGAAGCAGACTCCCCGCTGAGAAGGGAGCCCGATGCGGAACTCGATCCCAGGATCCCGGGATCATGACCTGAGCCAAAGGCAGATGCTTAACCGACTGAGCCACCCAGGCGCCCCACCTTTCTGGTTTAAATTAGCTCCCTGGCTCTCTAATATCACAATGTGTTATTTTCTTGGAAAGTCTTGTCACTACCCCCAAATGACATTATTTTTATTTAGGGTTATTTTCTGTGTTCCTCCACCAGACTGCAAGCTCCATGAGAGCAGGAACATGGTTCCCCCGCACATGGTATTTTGATATAGCAGCCTGAGTTGACTAAGACCCTCTCCTCCCATGATGGTTACTTCTGGACTCATGTGCAGGCCCAAGCACATTCCTAGCCCTGGGCCAGGCTCTGCTCTTGGTGACAAGAGTGTCTGGTCTCCCAGATGTCTTTGGCCTCTCTGTTCCTCGTCTTGCTCTATTCTCTGTTCCCGACTTGACATTCAGGCAGCTAAATGGTGTTGGCCACCCCCCCCGCCATCCCCCCAAAGTCTAGCAAAGAACCATGCTGCTCAGCTCCAGGAAAAGCAACCCCCACCCCTCGCCCGGAATGGGGAGCAAGATCCAGGGCCCGAGCATTTTCGGCCTCCCTTCCTTGGTGGATACCCCGCGTACCTTCAGCTGCTCCAGGTCCGGCCTCTCCATGCTGACCACAGCGGCCAGCAGCTGGTCCTCTAGGCCGTCCCTGGTCACCGTGAAGTTGATGAGGGTGGCCTGAGCCTGCAGTTCAGGCTGGTAGTGAGGATTGGCTAGCTTGGTATGAAGGATGAGCCGGAACTTGGGATTGTATTCACACTCTTTGTCTCCGATTTTAATGAATCTGGAACACGAAAGGTCATGTGAAGGTGGGGTGCCTTCCCGGGAGATTCGGTCAAGGACAGAGTTCTAGATGTGTTTCTGCGAGATGGTAGCAAACAATATGGCCACATTCGGATTCCTCCCAAGCATGTCTAGATTGAGCCCTGAGATCCTTGTTTGCCCTAATGTGGGGCATGGGGATGGGGGGTTTGGGGGGTGGTGGGTGAGAGACTTTCTTGCGCGGCCGCCATGTTTGATTTGGCGTGCCTGACTGTTGGGAGAGCCATTCACACTGTAGTCCAAGTAGGTTGGTACATTAGGAAACTTTCCCAGCAGATGGCACTAAAGTGTTTGCAGAAAAGGGCACCATCAGTTTGCACAAAGGTGCTTTATAGGCTCGCAAAGATAGGGTGCCCTTTTTTCATGGCTGATGGAAAACTATGGGTGAAAATGGTCAGTTCAGTAAATGAGCACATCCTAAGGACATGGAAAGAGCAATTTATGGCCTGGGCCGTGGGTGAAGGTCCAGAGTGAAGCAACCTTCTGTGATAATTCTCTCTCTCTCTCTCTCTCTCCTATGTGCCTGCTGTCCTTCATCCTCTCTCATCCTCTTCCTTCTGCCAGACACTTGCTAAGCCCTGATCCCTTACTAAGCAACAGGGGCTCATCGAAGGGCCAGAGAGCCAAGTTCTCAGAACCCAGGATCTAGCTTGGATAAAATGCTCATGCTTACAAGTCCATCTGCGTTTTGACCACTTCCTTTCTAAAATTCCTCCAGAACCGTACGCTGTTCCCATGCAGGAGGAAGTCAAGGAGGACGTGACTGATGGGAGCAAAGTTACTCCAGGAAACTTTCTCTAGAGTCAAGGGCAGCTAAGTACTTCCCTCACAGAAGCGAAAGAGGTGTGCTTGCTGCAAGGAGCAGGTGACCGTTTAGGAGGGGATGCTCTGAAAAGAGCGGATCTGCTCACGGTCCTAAGAGCCAGCTCCCCAGGAAGGATCAGCGACAGAGCGGAGTCTTACCGTCCTTTCTTGATGACCTCTCTCCCAAGCAGGGGTCCCAAAACAGGATCGAGGGACTCTTCTAGGTTTTCGATCAGCACCACGTCTCCGGCCTCCAGGGCACGCTCTAGGGTTTGGAGGTAGCTGGGGAGAGAGTCGGGCAGCATGAGCCTGTGGCAAGGCACGGAGGCGCAGGAAATGTAACACGACAACTGTGACCTCCGTGGCAGACGTGGGGGCACAGCTCCCCGGGCTGACTCTGGTGGCCCCGTTCTCCTCTATGTAAGAGGATATTTATGTGCTCTTGTGCAGTTTCAGAAATAAGGAAACATGACAGAATACAAAAAAGGATATGAAAATGAATATGACCTTTTCATTGGTCATTCGCATTTTGGTGTTGAAAGTGTATGTTTGGATATATTACATTTTTAAGTTGTTTCCTTTTGTTATACATTATTTATTTTTAATTTAATTTATATTTACATTTGTATTTATTTATTATTGGATTCATACAGCACATTTGTTTTATAATTTGGTTCCTGGAGATAAAATGTATGAGAAATATTTCCCCAGGTCACTAAATATTCTATTTTTTTTAAAATTAATTTTATTTTATCTTTTCAGTGTTCCAAGATTCATTGTTCATGTACCACACCCAGTGCTCCACGCAGTACGTGCCCTCCTCAATACCCACCGCCAGGCTCACTGAATATTCATCTGTAACAATTTCCTATGACCGGATGTTAGGCTGGACTGATATACCTTAATTTCTTTAACAACTAATTGTCAAACCCAGGTTATTGAAAATTTCTCAATGTTACACAGAGTTTAATAAATATGTTAAAAAGTTGATTTTTCTCCAAATAGATTGGTAAGTTTGGTATAACTCCAAATAACATATAACAATGGAACTAGAGACTGACCATAAGTCTTAAAGTTTGTAAAAGAATAAGGATGGTAAAAAAGAACTAAAAGCTCCTGCAAAAGAAGAGGAGGGACTCGTAGCAGCTAATACTAAAATATTTGATATACCTTGAACCATAGGTATATGGTATCCGATATATAGGATACATAGGAAGAATATGAAAGGATATCACCTACCAAAAAGTTACCAGAGTTCTTCTCTGAAGGATGAATTATAGAGGTTTTTAATTTATTTTGTAACACCCCTCCTTTTTTTTTTTACTACAGTACTTTTTTTTTGATACATTATTTTGTAATGAAAGATACCACAATAAATGTTGCTAAATATAAAACTAGGTAATTAAAGTCAGGTGTAGTATTATATAAATGGAAAAGAATAAAGACTGCTTAATAAAATACTTTAATGTAAACTGTCATCTCTAATCGAGGAAAGGACAGAGAATTTAATAAACGGTACTGGAACAAGGGCTAACGACTTGAAAATGAAAATTAGGTCTGTATCTTCTATAGTAGCCTAAAATATATTTCAGGTGATTGGATTTCAATGTTAAAAAAAAAAAAACAACTTACAGAAAACCTAAAAAAATGTAGGCGAATATATAATTTCCGGAGAGAGAAAGACTTTTCTAAGCATGATGTATGGAAGAAATGGATCACATACCTGGCTTAAAAATCCCCCCCCCCCAAAAAAAAAACAACAAAACTGTCATGGATCAAACCCCACAAATAAAATCAGAAGGCAAATGACACTTGGAACAAATTTCCATTCGTATGATGAAGGGAGACTATACTTAAAAGTCTTAACACATATTGTGTGTAATAGAATATTTCTATTCAGATAATATACAGCAAATCGAGAAAACCATCCAACAGAAAAGTGGATGCACAGAAACAAAGAATTAATTGACACCTAGTAACTGTGGGCTTGCTGTGTGTCAGGCACTGTCTTTGGTACTAGAGATCCAGAACAAGCAAAGAGGAAAACGCACCTGTGTCTAAGATATGGTTGTTGGCTAATGGGAAAGGAATTTTTCTTTTTTTCTTTTTGAGAGAGAGAGTGAGAACATGAGTGGGGAGCGGTTGGCAGAGGGAGAAGGAGAGAATCATAAGGAGGTTCTATGCTCAGCACGGAGCCCGATGTGGGGCTCGATCTCACGACACTGAGATCATGACCTGAGCCTAAACCAAGAGTTGGGGGCTCAACCGACTGAGCCACCCAGGCACCCCTAGAAAGGAAAGTTTTGATCCAAGTGTGGGGAAAAGGCCAGGATGAGATTATCTGGCCCATGACACAGATAAAAATATACCCTGACATACCCTGGGATTCATCTCTCCTCTCATCCTCTCTAGAAGAAGGGATCCATGCTGGTAGCAAGATTTGCTTTGTTTAACGATTTTTGTAACACTGCGTGTTTGAGTTAAACAATACCGGCTGATCTGGAGCTCTGGGCAGCCACGTGTGGGATGTATGACCAGAGCAGCAAGACTCACCTTGGCAGCTGTTAGAGCAGATAAACCTTGGGTTTCTAACTGAGGACCACCTGCTTCAAACACTGCCTCCATCAGTTTTTAAAAACATTCAAGAAATTAATTTAGAATTGAGATGAAATGTACATCACACACAGCCTGCCATCTTAGTGGTTTCCAACTGTACAGCTCAGGGACATCGAGCATATTCCCACTGTTGTCACCACCACCCGTCTCCAGAAGTTTTCCATCTTGCAAAACTGAAACTCTGTACCCCTTAACTAGTAATTCCCCATACCCCTCCTCTCAGCCCCCTAGGAACACCGTTCTGCTTTCTGTGTCTGTGGATTTGACAACTCTAGGAACCTCATGGAAATAAAACCCTACGGTGCTTGTCCTTTTGTGACTGGCTTATTTCACTCGGCAGAATGTCCTCAAGGTTCCTCCACGTTAGAGCGGATGTCAGAATTTCACTCCGGTTTAAGGCTGAATAATATTTCATTTTATGCATACAACACATTTTGCTCATCCATTCATCTGTCGATGGATCCTTGGGCTGCTTCCACATTTTGAATATTGGAGATAATGCCGCTATGAACATTGCTTCTATTTTTATTTTTTATTTTATTTTTTTTTATTATGTTCAGCTAGCCACTGTATAGTGCATAATTAGTTTTTGATGTAGCATGAACATTGCTTTTAAAATGGTATACTCTGAGAGGCTCAGCTGGTTAAGCATCTGATTCTTGGTTTCCCCTCAGGTCATGATCTTGGGGTCGCGGGACTGAGCCCTGCGTCGGGCTCCCTGCTCAGTGAGGAGTCAGCTTGTCCCTCTCCCTCTGCTCCTCCCCCCCGCTCATGCTCTCTCTCAAAATAAATAAATAAAATCTTTAACAAAATTAAAATGGCATACTCCTGCAGACATTAATTTGCTTCTGGGAACCTCAATTTCCCCAGATGTGAAATGGTACCTTCCACTGGTAATGCTCACCTTATCAGCTGTGCGGATTAAGGAAAGCATTTGAGATAAGGTCCCCACTGTGAGGACTGGCACATACCAACCACCTCACAAATGATCTCTGTCCTCCGCCCTCTCCGCCACTGCCCCGTCCTATCCCACTCGTGTGTCCTGATGGCACAGAACAGGAACTGAGAACCGAAAATGGAAAGCTAGGTTCTAACATAGGTAATGAAGCCACGAGGTGGGAGGTGCTGAGGTGAGGCCTGGGGCGGGTGCGGGATAGACACGCTTAGCGTCGTTCATGGCCCTTTGGGTAGTAACTCCCCCACCGGGAACGTCCGAGGCCACATGGCAGGTACCAGAGCTCCGGAAGGCTCACAACTGACTTGGCCACTACGCACCCAACTGCGATGTCTCATCGTTCCCGAGGAGAGACAATGTTTAGGTTTGTTCTATGGGGCTCTGGGCCAGAGGTGGGAACGGTGGGCAGAGAAGTGGGCTCTAGGATGGGCTAAGACAGGTGCTTTTTGGCTAAATGTGAAGGGAGACTTTGTGAAACAGAATTTTGCCTGCTAGTGGAACGTGATGCCGGGGGTGCACGTATCCAAGGAGAGATGGGAGGGGAATGCTGGATGGTGGAGACAGGACTCCTGATGGGTCGGGAGTCGTGCACGTGCGCTCTCTCTCTCTCGCGCTCTCTCTCTCTCTCTCGCGTGCGCGCGGGCACGCACACACGCACACACACACGATTTCTCAGGACAAAGAAAAGCAGAGACTTGGTAACCACACACCTTTCATTGAGAGGCTCCCTAAAATGGGAAGAGAAACAAGAGAAACCTTGTGGAAGGAGCAGGAAGGTAAAAACAACCCACCGGGGCTCAAGATCCGCTCAGGACACTTTTCTCATCCCCTCTACACAAACGACACGAAGGGAGAAGCGCTGTGCTCAGCCACCTACCCCTTCTGGCCGATCTGGGTGACCCGGAGGTTCTCGCCGTATTTGTTCTTGATCCACTTGACGCCTTGGAGCTGCGGGTCAACCGCGAGCGGCCAGCGCTCACAGTTGAGGAGGATGGTGGCATTCTCCGTGGACATGCGGTCCGCGGGGAGGCCCTGGTTCTGCCAGGCTGCCACGTCGGCATCATCCGTCAGCATCCTCAGGGGATCCAAGGTGGGGGTGACGGGGATGGGGACCTGAGGAGGCAGAGGGAGGACACACGATCAGAGCAGAAGCAGGCCTCCTCAGCTGGGTGTGGGAGGGAGCTCCTGAAGTCCATTCCTTTGAAAGCACGATCAAAATCCCCCTGAAGAGTGCTTTTCTGGCTGCGTGATTATTTCTGGAAGCAGGTTTTCTTCAAGTCCTGAGAGCTTTTTTTTCCTCTTGATGGAGGAACAGCAGTGGGGCTCCAGCCTCTGTGACCCTTTGTTCTTGGGTGTACTCACCTAAATCGAATTTCTAGCATAGATTATATGTGTGTTATCAACAGGCTCCTCTCTGCCCTTTTCGTGTTAATAGGGTCCCTTTTCCCCCAAGTTCTGATTCTCATGGCATACCCCTGCCTGTGCCAGCCCATGTCACCCTTCCTGTCACGTGCGGCACTCACCATCTGCTGACAGAGGCCCAGCTTAGAAAGAACCGGAGATGCTTCCCTTTTTCCCAGCGCAGAACACCCCCCACTTCCAGGGTCGCCTGTATGACCTCTCCCTGCAGACTCGCTGGCTGGGGCATGCTGTAAGTCCGCCAGCGCACCTCTGGGCCTGAGGACGCCTCCCTGGGGCGTGGTTCCCTCTGTGGCCCCCGTGTGTGCCCCGGACTCCTCCTTTTCTTTTTCTGTTGACCTCTCTCAACTCATTTAATTCTTCTACAGCTAATATTTTCCACTGGGGACACGCATACATTTTTTTTAATTGGGGTAAAATTCATGTCACTTAAATGAACCATTTTAGAGGGCCCGATTCACTGGCATTTGGTCCATCACAATGTTGTGCGTGATGGCCAGCTCTATCTGGTTCCCAAATGGTGTCTTCACCCCCAAAGGAACCCCATACCCTTTGGCAGTCACTCCTCCTTCCCCTCTACCCCAGGTCCCAGCCTCCACCAATCTACTTTCTATTTACCTCTTCTGGATCATTCGCATAAATGGAGTCCTACAATGGGTGGCCTTTTGTGGCTGGCTGCTTTTGCTTAGTGGAATGTTTTCGAGGTTCACACATGTGACCCTTTAACCTCTCTGCCCCTCTCTCCTCTGTGGTTTGTCTTCCCTGTCACCTCAGGAAAGCCTGTCCAATCCATCCCCTTTCCCTTAATCTCACTCACGAGGGTGACAGGCGGCCAGCACACTACCATCAAACAAACCTTGAAAGCAAGATCTACCTCTGGAGGTTCTTACCCCGGGATCAGGAATGTATCTCGAGTCCATTTTAAGTGCCAAAAACATTCCCGTGAGAGGAAATCCACAGGTCTCACCAGAGCGCCATTTTGGGTCATGGCCCCAAAATGCTTAGGAACCCCAAACAAAGACAGAAAAATCCCCTTTAAGCTGCCATTGAGCTCTCCACCTTCATGCACTCAGTTAATGATTTTTCTTTTAATAATTTCCTCTCCCCTAGTGTTTCAGAGAAATAGATAGCAGCTTTATCTTTGTTTCTTTCCTAGTGCCGTAAAAGCATGTGTGCATGTATGTATTTCCACAATAATTTTTATATCGCTATTTAACAAACCATCAGGTGAGTAAGATTTTGGGAGCTGATCTGTGGAACCAACTGTCACCAGACAATACGGGTTTTATGTTCTGAGGCCTGCCTACAAACACATTCTGGAATACAACTCTTCCTGTACACGGTGAACTTTGGGGCTGATTCTTACTGCAGCTGCTTTTCTTGAACCTAACCCCTTCCACTGTACGGTGACCTTCTTGTGGCCATCTGGGTCTTTGAACAGCTTTTGTCCTCCCGTCTGGTGGAGGAGGAGCACATGCAGAACGCTCAGTGAACATTTGTGGATCGAGGACAATGAGTGACAGGAAAGTGGACAAAGTTAGGAATTATTCTGACTGTAGGCTCCAGCCCTGAACCCCTTACGGCCAGGGACCAGCATGTCTACCCCTCCCTTTCATCGTCTCTGTAGAGACGGAGGGGTTGGGAGCAAAAGCCACCTACTTATACTAGGAGGACAAGCCAAGGACACAGTACAGAAGGAGCCAAAGCTGTTTGCTTAAGGATGTCTGGGTTCCCGTGACCAGGGGCAACGCAGAATCTTGGCCCCACCCCGGCTCCGAAGTTTGGCTCAAGAGCAGGGAGACTGGAAGAAATACACGGGGTGCCGTGGGTGCCTCTTGAGTTTTTTAGTCTCGAGGCAGCCTGGTGGGCAGTGGATCAGAGTGTCCCTGGAGAGCCCAATGGAGAGGACAGATGCTGTCCTCGGGTGGCCCAGAGGGCAGTGGTTGGGAACGTGGGAAAGCAGGTGGAAGGACATGGGTGGCCGTGTCCCATGCAGGGGGATGCTTGGGTGGGAGTGGTGGGAGGAAGCAAGCAAGAAGGAACGAGAAGATAGGTACGGTTAGCGTCACGTGAGCTCAATGGTAGCCCCAGGCTGGCGTGGTCAGGAGAAATTCAGGCTGTACGTACTTCCAGCCGGCTCAGGTAAGGTCTCCAGGTCCCGTCCACGAGGCTCTGCCGGTACCTCTTTGTAAAGAAGCCGAGGTAGGACACGAAAGCTGTGGTGAGTAAGATGTCGCCACATAACTTGCTTTCCTGGTGTCGGAAGTTCTGCACGGCTTCTGCCCACCTCACGTTCTCAGAGGCGAGTCCTCCCACCTGGGGTTTCAGAGACCAGAGAGGAGAGAAGGCTCGTCATCCTGCAGGCTCTCCAGAGCACCATGGACTCGGCGCAGAGAATGCACAGGGCGTGTCCGATACCAGGAGACTCGCAACATCACTTATGTGGCCCTTTTGCTTAACGGGGACTTGTACCGGCCACAGCACACACTCCGTAAACACGCCGGTTCTGGGCTGTGCATCGTACGGGCTGCGGGTGGATGACAGGCTCTGAGCGCAGGCTTCCAGGCTCTGCCCTTTATAGGCCTGGAGAAAACACCACCCACCTCCACAGGCTGGGGAGAAAATGAAATGTGATCATGCACATTCGTCACTAAGCACGGTGCCTGGGCTGCGGAACCTATTAGAAAATGGTGTGTCTCCCTCTTCTCGCCAAATGCTGGGGATCAGAAAATAAAGAAAATCACTGCCAGGCGCTATAAATAATTCACAGTGGGTGGACAAAGAGACATGGTAATTAAGACACAGAGTTAGAGGGACTGGAACACAGGCGTGCACAAAGTACCAAGACGGCGGGACACGTCCTGACTCTGCCCACCCCACTTTGGTACGGCATGCCTCTCTGTGGGGACCCCTCTCCGGGGGAGGAGAGGCCTCCCCTCTATGGATACGGCAGAGCCGAGTCTGTTATGACCGACCCTTCGTCCTTCCTCGAAAGATGGCATCGCAGAATGTCACAGTTGGAAGAGACCTTAAGGACTGGCCAACCCAACCACTCCCAGGCACATTTTGAATTATCTCGCCAGAACCTCTAGGTGGGCTAGCTTCACAGTCTGTATACCCTGCCTGCCTTCCAAGAGGACCAATTCAGAAAATGCTTCAGCCAGGCAAAGAAGGCTATGCTAAGTTCTGGAAACCAGACAGAAAACGGAATGGAAGCCAGGCCAGCTAGGAGGTCTGGGATGCTTCTTGCCCATTTGCAGAGGAGCGGTCCCTAACCAAATTGTTCAGTTCCAATGATCATCTCAAGGGGATGCAAGAGCAGGTCCAACAAACAACTACACAGACACACTCCCTGGGTAGAGCCTTTCCTCACCAAAGCGCAGCTCAGTTCTACCATCGTTGTGACCCGTTTCTCCCTAAACGAGAAAATCTGGCTTCGTTTTAGAAACACATGGTGGTTGGAATAAAAGTAAAAAGGTATCGACTCCACCTCCCTTCACTGGAGACAAAGGTGCTATGAAGGCTCTCTGTGGAAGAGAAATCCTACCCAGCAGACACTGCTTTGCAGGATCTTAGCTAACGTAGGACAAGAGATATAAGCCACGGGAGGTTACAAAAAGGCCATGAATTCTTTGACACTCCCTCCATCAAGAATTGGCACCTGGGGCACCTGGGTGGCTCAGTCGGTGAAGCGCCCCACTCTTGGTTTCGGCTCAGGTTATGATCTCAGGGTCATGGGATCGAGCCCCCCACCGGACTCCGTGCTCAGCGAGGAGTCTGCCTGGGATTCTCCCCCTCCCTCCTCTGCCTCTCCTCCCACACTCTCCCTTTCTCTCTCTAAAACAAATAAATACAATTAAAAAAAGAGTTGCTGCCTATGCTCCCCCTCCCTGCACCTGTGACTGCTTTAACCGACAGAACGCAGTGGGAGGGATGCTGTGTTGGCTTTCGGTCCCAGGCCTTAAGAGACTGGGATCCTCTACTTCCTGTCTGTTATTAGGCTCGCTCTTGGAGCCCCGAGTCCCCATGCTGAGATGTCTAGGTGCCCCACTGGAGAGAGCTCCGCCCTTCCAGTGGTTCCGGCCAACGTGCGTGTGACAAACCAGCCAGCCACTAGACGAAGAACGCCGAGCGTCCCCAGTAGGCACCACCCCGAGCCGAGAGCCCCCGCCCGGGGAAAGCTGCCCAATTTCCTGACCCACGAACTTACAAGAGACAACGAAATGGTGGTTGTGTTACGCCCCTGACTTCCGGGGTAGTTTGTTAGCAGACGCCCTGCGGGGACCCTCAGCTTTACTCCCTTAGGGAGGCCAGAGCCTGCACGCGTGCGCACGCCTCTGGCCAAGGTCACGCTCACAGACGCTCGGGGTCAAGAGGTGTCATTCTCGTCTGCTTCTGTCTCAGCTCCTCATCCCGGTCACGCCTTTATCATCAAACATTACACAGCGAAGGGCTGCCGAGCTTGCCTGTCGAGTGGCCGGCTTTGTCTCGAAAGGCTTCTTCCGGTCGATGCGCGTGTACGCACGTCGTCACGTCATCGCGTCACACGTCATCACGTCACGTCTCAGCCCGCGGTCTCAGACAGCAAGGGCTCCCACCCTCCCAAACAGCTCTGTTGAGGAAAACTCGCTTGACCAGACCCGAGTGTGCCTATGCACACTTCTCGGGACTCAGCCCCTGCATCCCGGCACGTTTTACTATCCGCTCCGCCCCCGCCCCCCGCCCACATCCCAGCACGTTTTCATATTCCCCCCCCCCCCCCCCCGAGTCAAAGCGGCGCTAAGCTGTGCTCATCTATTTGGTACCTCGGCCGCCCTCGATAAGCTCAGCTAATATAATTACGACTCAGGCCGCTGAGGCTCACACTCACCAGGCGATTTGCAAGGGAGATGGTGCCTGCGGTCACTTCGGCTTCTTGCTGACATTGGAGTTTGTCTGCAGTCGCTTTCTCGAACTTGGCTGTGAGTCTGGCCAGGTTTTCATTAAGGTGCTGTTTAGGAAGGAACACGAGGTCTATCAGTAATTCCAGGCTAAGTCGCCTCCAGTGGGGCTGAGATAGAGTCATGTGTAGGTGGTGGTTAGGGAAGGCATCCTGGGGTGGGGGAGCTGTAAGGGACTGGAGAAGGCAGCGCAGAGAAGGAAAGGCAGGCAAATTAGGGATGATCTCAGGGGGAGCCCTGGGGAAGCCCAGATGGGCCCTGTCCTAAGCAAGAGGGCTGAGCTTTCCTGCCTCGGTCCTTAGTGCGGAGCCAAGAGGGGTGATGGGCACTGGGGGGGAGGTGCATAAATTCTGTCTTTCCTTATATTGGGGGGAAAAGGGGTTGCATGTGTTATTAAAACACCAGTGCTGCTATTAAAAGCAAAAGTGCACCAAAGCCTGGGGTGGCCTGAAAATGGTCAGAAGGATGCCAGGGGTCCTGGCAGGGACACATGCTGTGTCTGCTGTCGCAAGCCTATGGTTTGGGACTGGGCTGTGTGCAGTCTAAGTCCTCTCCTTGTTTTCACCTGTCCTAGGAGGACAGGTAACTTTTGCTTAACCTCATCTATCCTGTCCAATCATCCTGAAGTAGAGGAGAATTTTGTAAGAAGACACAGTTCCGATGTTTTCTAAATTTATCAAGAGTTTAGAATTGAAGTACATAGCTTGTGTCGCCCCCCAGAATACATATTTGCATACACAAAGACATAGGGACACATGGTAGATACCTCCAAATATGTCTCATGTCTATGCAGTAACTGGCATTTGGGCTGCTTTGCTGGCCATTACTACATCCCAGGAGAAACAAATCAAGGGCCAAGTTTATACAGCCAAGCAGTTTGAAAAGCAGGTGGTGAGCCATCCGATTGACAATGGCAGACTGGCCACACTCGTTTACCTTCTCTTCTTCCCGAGACTTCTCTAAAATAATTATGTAACAATTGAAAACATCATAAATCCTTAACACTGAGCAACTGTTGAGGGTCATTGGAGAGTGAGGGATTCCAATCGATTTATGGCAGACTGGATTTATAGAGGAGTGGAAAGTACCAAAGCAGGGCACAGGAAGCTACAACACAGAGCGGGCCTCCGTTCGCCAAAGGAAACATGCACTGGGGATTTGGAAATCAGGTGTGATGGAAGGGGGTCCTGAAACTAAGAGGGCTCATTGGGAGCTGACTGATCCTCTACCCCCATATCTCCACCCACGTGCCCAGTGTCCAATGTCACCAGGCATCTGTGTCACCAGCAGGAGAGTCAATGGTGGCAGAGAGAAGACAC
Organism: Potos flavus; assembly: GCA_028534135.1. Classification (NCBI taxonomy): domain Eukaryota; kingdom Metazoa; phylum Chordata; class Mammalia; order Carnivora; family Procyonidae; genus Potos; species Potos flavus. Next base: position 47,258,627 of record CM052891.1, read on the forward strand.
CACATTGCGGCATCGAGGATGCATCCAACATAACTCAACTGATCCTGAAAACAAATTCTGCCAGTCAGTCAGCTCGGCCCTCGCTTGCAGACCTGTACCAGCTTTTGAGCACTACTTTTATAAACATGGAAAGACAAGAAGCCATTTAATGAAGACTAGATTACGGTAAACAAGAGGGGAAAAAAACCACCTGAGAAAAGATACAACACTAGTCACAAGGAGCACAATAAAGCATAAAATCCTTCGTGAGTAGATTTAAGATGCTTCATCCATAAAACGAGAATGCTAGCAAAAGGAGCAGAGGGCAAAAAACAAAACATAACAAAAAACCCCCCCAAAACCAAAAACTGTTGCAAACATTATTCTTCTTCTTAATGTAAAAAAATAATAAATTCAAGGGAAGGGTTAAAAGATGAATTTGAGGAAAGTTAGAAAGTATAAGAAAACATAAAGTGACTGAGGAAACAAAGGACTCATCAGAATGTCCAACATCCAACAAACGTGCATTCTAGAAAATAAGATAAAAAAGTAAACAGAAGGGAGATTACCAAAGAAATAATACAAAATAATTTTCCAGATTTGAGGAAAAGAAGTCTCCACATGCTGAGTACAGTGAATCTAAAAAATGGCAGCTAAGCTCATCAGTGCAAAGCTTCAGACATCAAAAATAAAGAAAAAGGGGCTCCTGGGTGGCTTGGTTAGTTAAGCATCTGACTCTTGATATTGGCTCAGGTCATGATTTCACAGTCATTAGATTGAGCCCCATGTTGGGCTCTGCGCTGGGCATGGAGCCTGCTTGGGACTCGCTTTCTCTCTCTCCCTTTGCCCCTTCCTCCACTCGTGCTCTCTCAAGAAAAAAAAAAAAAAAGAGAGAATATAGAAAAATATGTAAAGACTTTCAGAAAGGTGGAAACACAGTGCATTGACAAAGCAATGGGACCCTGACTGCTCATCAGACTTCTCACTAAAGAAAAGGGAAAGGCATTCAGTGTTCTGGGATGGGGGGGAACTAGCATCAGAATTCAGTACTCAGAGAAATTGCCAGGTCAGTTTAAAAATCAAATAAAGGCATTTTCAGACTTGAACCAATCAGAAAATTGACCTCTTTAACATTTCTAAGAAAGTTACTTAAGAGTGAGCTCCAGCAAACAAGAAAAGAAATCAAGGAAGGGGAAGTCGAGGGCTCTGGAAGTCACTGGAACCAACGCAAGAAAGCAGTAAATGTCTTTCTTCTCCAACACTGATTGGAACTCTGAGTCTGGGACAAGAGTGAAAGGTCTTGGGGGCAAAAATGGAAGTAGTAGGATAGTGGATTGCATAGACAGTTTAAGGGTAATGAGGCTATGCAAAAAGAACTAATGACAAAGGAAAAAACCCACAAAAGCAAGTAGAAACTCCAGGGGGAAGGGAAAAGATTGTACAAAAAAAGGAAATGAATTAAAAATGGAATTGTTTTAAACAGGAAGCAGAATCAGACCTATAAATACAGAATAAACTGATGGTGGCCAGATGGGAGGAGGAAGTGGGGGTGGGAAACATGGGTGAAGGGGAGTAGGAGGTCCAGGCTTCCAGTTATGGAATGAATAAATCATGCTTGTGGTGAGTACAGAACATAGAAACTTGTCACATCACTATGTTGTACACCTGAAACTCATGCAACATTGTGTGTCAAGTATCCTCGAATAAAAAGAATTATTTTCTTAATCTCCTTTTTGGATCATTCAATGCTTACGTACAGAAATAGCAATTTTTGCATGTTTATTGTATATCCTTTGCATTTTCAGAATTTATTAGCCCAAATAGCATTTTGTGAATTGTTACTAATAAATAATAAATGATTTCCATAAAAAAAGGAAATGTAATTCTAATGGACCAGTTAGATCTGCTATGAAAAATACAGGAAGGTTCAGAGAATGCAAAGGGAATTTCCTGATGTTTCACCTTTCCCAGTCAGTCAGTGAACAGAGCATGGGACACTTAATTCTGGTTGCAGAACAGAGATATTTTGCATCTCGGTGACTCAAAAGCAAAAGAAACAATTGGTAATGGTAACAGAAGGTGGGAGGTGGGAGGTCGGGAGAAGAGCTGAAGGAATGGGTAATAATTTTGTCTTGAAAACAGAAGGTTCCAAGGAAGCTGCCTCTATGCTCCGGGGCAAGAAATACAGGTTATGTTGACTAAAAGTAGCTGTCATGATGGTATCGAGATGACACGCAGATGAAGAAAGAGGGATGTCAGCACAGTACAGAGATGAGGCCAGGAAGACGATGGAAGCTGGTCAGAGAAGTCTGGGGTCAAAAAACACAGGCATTGTTCCCATTGGGAACCCTTGTTCCCATTGGTGGGAACCTGTGACAAAACTGGGTTGGATGGGAAGGCGCTACTCAACTCTAGGGTTGGTTCATGCTATTTGGGAATCTTCTGATGACTTTAAGACCGGCCAGAAATCAGATTGTTACGAAAATCTCCTGTTGATTTAAATACTGGTGGTTAACGAAATTGTTTACAAAGACCGAGTGTGGGCCAAAGGAAACACGTAGAAGCTACTAATATGAAGGCTCTGAGTGGCTTGACCAGTCCTTTGAGACAGACACAAGCACGCACAGGGCGGGCAACTTGTGGTTTCTCAATTAGATGCCTTTCTCTGATATTTTACTTATGTGTCAGTATATGCTCTGGGAAAATGCCTTGTTTTTATTACCATTCTTTTATAAATCATCACATTAATATATGCTATCATTACAGAAAAAAGGAAAACACCTATACGCAAAACCCATCCAAAATATACTACCCAGATACAATGCCACTATTTCTGTTTTTAGGTATTTGATACTCTGTTTGGAAATACGCTTTTTAAAAAAAAATAAACTGTATGGGGCGCCTGGGTGGCTCAGTGGGTTGGAGCCTCTGCCTTCGGTTCGGGTCATGATCTCAGGGTCCTGGGATTGAGCCCCACATCGGGCTCTCTGCTCCGCCGGGAGCCTGCTTCCCCCTCTCTCTCTCTGCCTGCCTCTCTGCCTACTTGTGATCTCTCTCTGTCTGTCAAGTGAACGGATAGGATCTTAAAAAAAATAATAATAAAATAAAATAAAATAAAAAATAAACTGTAGCTTGGATATAATGTTCTTTACTTGGAAGTATCCTAAAATCCTGAAAATAAGGCTGGGGGACCGGAGGAGGCTGGCAATGGCCTCAGTGTCCCAGAGGGAAGAATCTCCTTGCCCGGGGTGGCCCCCTTGTTAGGGGTGGGAGTGTCATTAGTATCTGTCATTAGTGGGGGAATGTCCGAAGTCTTGGGATGCTAAAAGTCATGTGGATAAGCAAAGGAGGGCGAGGAGGTTGTTAAAAGCCAGAATACATTTAAAAAAAAAATTTTTTTTTTTGGCAGAAAAGAAGTGTCTTCCTAAGGTAGCCAAGTATTTGAAAGCTATGCTTGTTGCTTTCACAGGTTGACTGGGCCCATCATGTGAATGTTGGCTAGTGAATAGGTATAAACATTTTGAAAATATTCCCTTTGCACCAAATGTTCCTTTAGTTAAAATAACTTGAGTGAAAAAAAAAAAAAAAACAACTTTGAAAATGCAGTTCTTAAAACATTTTTCTGGGAGAGACTGTAGAATACGGAAATTTTCAGGAGGCTTTTTCCCTTCAGAGTCAGCCGTGGGGGTGTTCCAGTTTTCTGCCCTGGGTGTTCTTTGAAGAGGGCCATTATTAAGGTGATTCTCACCTGTTTTAAGGAGACTGGCCCCTGAACGTCTGGATTTATAAACCCAACATACTGGGCGATTAGCTGCTTTGCCCAAGTTTCTTTTCTTGCGAGAGAGATCGGAGGCAAGGTTCCTTGAACTAGCGCCTTCAGCCACAGAATGTAATCTAGCAATCAATACACCCGTGTCATATGAAGCGGGTGGCATGTCTGCAATCTTACTTCTCACCAACTGTAAAGGCCCTTTTACCATCATGACAAATTTGCCGCAAGGATCTTATTTGCCTGGAATGCGTGCGTAGAAAGGAAAGACCCAGGAAGTGTTTTGGTTGAACTGGATCACAGGAGTGACCGACCACCCGAGCTGGAGCATGCGTGTGAGAGCACGCGTTGGGAGGAGGAGGGAGAGCAGAGGTAGGATAGCAATGGTCAATGTGACCGTGGCAGTGTCCTCAGCCCCACGTGGACTATGGGAGGGGCTCGGTGAGCACACTCTCCTCGGGTCATCACTATGATCTCAATAAGCGAGAGGATATTGTGTCCATTTTAACTTCAGGAAGCTGAAGTGTGGGCATTTTAAAGACCTTTCTAAAGGTCGCACATCTGTAAATGGTACAGCTCGGAATGGATTTTCAGCTGCTCTCCCGTCCTGGGGGATTTCGATTTCTAGCTTTGGTTGTATCCATTTTTAAGGGCAAAGGTGACGTTCATGGGGGGACTCTCTCTCAAACAGGTGTAAATCCACGATCACCCCATCCCCCAGCCTGGAGAGAGGCAGATCTACTCAAAACATCACCGAGAGGTTAGTAAAAGCTAATGACCCTCACTGCTTTACACTTATGGTCAAGGGACCACCCCCCAAACCACAATGTACTACTTGCTTCTGAAAGCTTCCCTAATAGAGCTCAGATCATGTAAGGTCTGCTGGATCCTTCACGCATGGACTGCAGAGTATTTGAGAAAAAGCAAAAGGTGCTCAGTTGAAAAGCCAGGAGCTTTGGCATCTCACTTTGGTTTTTCCGCCTCTTTTTCAAAATTGGGACCCTCAGGTGCTGGGACACGGGGCGGGGGGTGGGGGCGCGGTCTCCCCCAGAGGCTGCCTGGCCGGGTGGAGTGGGGGAGGGGCTCCGGCCTCACTTACTGCGATTTTGGCTTTTATGGCCGCCAGCTTCTCCTGGGCGGCGGCGAGGTCCGTGGTGGCTCTGCTCAGCGCCTGGCGCTTGGGCTCCACGTCGCAGAAGACCTCGTAGAACCGCACGATGTTGATGACCCAGGAGCAGAGGCCCGCGGCCGCGGCCGACTTGGTGGCCACGAACTCGGGGTTGAACTCCGGGTCCTGCAGGTACGGCCTGATGGCCTTGAGGCAGCTCTCGGGGATGTTCTCCTTGTCGAAGCTGACGAGGGAGTCCAGGAAACCGTCCACTTTGGCCATGGTGACCTTGGCGGCCTTCCAGCTCCGGTCCTTGGGCACCCGGCCCCCCGGGGCCGTGAGGGTCATCACCGCCGCAGTGACGTTGCTGACAGCCGGAGGCGGGGCCCCAAACGACTTCAGCTCGGTCAGGTTGGTCTGCCGAGAGAGGAGGAGGTGCTTAGGAACAAGCTAATGGGCTTCTTTTGTCCTCCAGGACCATCGTTCTGAAAGGGCCCCTTTGAAGCCTGCGGAGCTCTCGGACTTTTAAATGTCGTGACTCATCCGTAGGGAACCAAAGCTACTCCCCAGGGGCTTAGGACTCCACCCCCACCAAGGGCTAGCCGAGACTCTGCTCTGTTCAGTTCGCCAACGCCACTCGCAGCCCATTAGAAACACACAATTATTCCACATTCAACAGAAAAATAGAAGGATGCCAGCCTTCTCTGAAATAGGCAGCACGCTATGAATAAAAGATAAGCTTATTATAAATTAATTTCCCATCTTGGATTGGAGGGACTAGCCCTGTAACCCAACAAATTTTGTTTTTCTTTAATTAAACGGCTTTGTTCCGTGAGCTTATTCTAACTACACGCGGCTGTCGGATCGCAAAGTGACATTTTCCGCCAGGAAAGAATTCAGACCGAAAGCCGGGCACAGTCCCTGCCCCTGCTTCGAGGTGGGGTTGTCCTCTGCTCCAAGTAGCACTTGCACCAGAAAGATACGGCCAAATGGCCCTGGCAAGTCATTTCAACCCTCCAGGCCTCTGTGTAAATTGGGAGCAGGGGCGTACCCTCATCTGTGATCGAACCTGTGTCTTCAATGCATGTGAGGTTGATTTAAGGTTTGAAGCCTATGACCCCAGAAGCACTGGTTTTAGGGGGCTGATTTTGGAAGTGGGGGAAAAGTCTTGATTTCCAAGATGTGCCAAATTAACTTCCAGCCCAAGAGGGCCTGGAAATCTACAAAGGGTGGGGGTGGAGGGGTGGGGGGAGGAGATTACTTCTTGCACCTAATGAAAACACGTGGGAAGATGCTCTTTGCTCCTGAAACTATTTTCACATTTGGTCATGAAAACTCATCAGAGGCGGGGATGGAAGGACAGCATACGTGTGGGGGGTGGCCTCCCCTTTGGGCAGAGTCAGAAAATAGAATCAGGAACAAAACCCCACGATTTTCAACCAGTGTTAAGTTCAGCATGCTCGACGTCCTGAAATAAGCAAGTGTAAAAAACGTCCGGAGTTGAAAGGGAATCCTACAACCCAGATATGTCGCTGCTAATATTCCCATGTAATTCCTTCCAGTCTTTTTTATATTCGTATCTCTCGATAAATTACCCACAGCCTTTTTGGTATTAGGGGCAGAAGACCCAGCTCTAGCATAAAGAGGGCCTTCTGGCTCAAGTATCTGAGGGCGATGAGCTGGGAGCTGGCTGTAAGGACGAGTGGACCTGTGTTTTGAGCGTCTGCGGGCTCTCTGGATCTTCTCTCGTTTCTGCCGCTCCCTGCACGTGCTTCTGTTTTGCACAGCAGTTTCCTGTGTTGCAAAGCCTATGACCTACCCCTCCGCCCTCACCTTGTGCCACTGTCTCCGTCTGTCACTAAGCTCTAGCCATGGTTGCCTCCTTCTAGCGCATGGATTGCCAAGCTCACCCCCACTTCAGGACCCCCGCCTGGAACACTTTTTGCTAAGCTATTTGCCTGGCTCATCCTTTCTCATCTGTCAGGATCTCAATTCAGAATTCAGATGTTGCCCACTGAGAAAGACTTCCGCGTCAGCTTTCCCTTCTCGTCATTTCCTATCAGCACCCTGATGATCAGCAGAGAACTTGAGGCCATCATAAAGGAGCACCACTTTATCCTTATTGAATTGCCATATCCTCATCAGTCTTGTCAACCACTGTTGCCCCAGGGCCTAGCAGAGAAACCGACATACAGCAGGTGCTCATCAACATGGGTGTCCAACAATCACCTGGAATGAAAGGGGATCGGCAGCTCAAGGTCATGGCCATAGTTTTGCAACCAGAAGAGGAGACTTCTTCCTCCGCTGCAAGTAGAAATAAAAATGTCCTGGAAGGGGGCGCCTGGGTGGCTCAGTTGGTTAAAGGGCTGACCCTTGGTTGCAGCTCAGGTCATGATCTCAGGGTCCTGGGATGGAGCCCTGCATCAGGCTCCTTGCTCAGTGAGGAGGCCGCTTGAGATGCTCTCTCTCCCTCTCCCTCTGCCCCTCCCACTGCTTGCATGCTTTTAATCAATCAATCAATCTTTAAAAAAATGTCCTGGGAAATGATCTCGTTTAGTTAGGTGGGGCTCCGGTAGCCAATCACCGCAAGGCAGGCGGTTACAGTTTTCCTGAGAGGAACACAGGATGGAAGACAGTTCTCAGAAGGCAGATGGGATTTTCAGCTAGCCAACAGCAGGCATGCTTCGTTTCTCCACCCTACTCCTGACCTCAGGCTCTTGCTCTCCCTGCTGCCTGGACCTTGACTGCTCTTCCCAGCTATCTGCCTGATGCATTCGCTCTTCTCCAAGTTTTTACTGAAACTTCTCCTTCCCTGTGGAGTGGGGTCGGGAGGGTGGTAGAGGTGGGGGAGGAGAGTCGGCCAGGATCAGAGCTCCAGGGGGGGGATCCAGAGCCATAGGCAGTCTGAGTTCATTCTAACGTCAGGGGGAAGCCACTGGCGGGTTTTAGGCAGGGAGTGAAATGATGTGGTTTTGCTCTGAGAGCTTGTGGCTGGCCCCACTGCAGCAGGGCAGGCTGCACAGTTGTTCAGGTAGGAGACTGAGCCAGCCCAGGGCCAGAGCTTGGGTTTGGGACATATGTTGGAGCTAGCATGGGCAGAAGTTTTAAAAAGAGGCATGAGAAAACATCGCTAGTTACTCTGCTCAAATAGAATTTTTAAAGTCAACATATCATCAGGGGGACGAGCCACAACTGATGTCAAACATTCAATTTCTGGAAACCTTTCCACAAATTTAACATGTGGATAATGCTTTGCAGGACATTCTTCTACATGGATCTTCGTGAAAAGCTTAGATGAGCTCTTTGGGGGTGGATTTGCTGGGTCAAAGGGCAGGGCACATTTTCAGTGTTCTTTGTATATACCATCAGCTTCCCCAGAAATTCCAATTCCAGTTCTCAGTGCTTGAGAAAGTTTACCTTTGCCCCCATTCAGCACTGGTCACATTATTTAAAAAAATTTTTTTTCAATTTGACAGGCTGAAAATGGGATAACATCAGTTTAATTCATATATGTGCATATACATATTTACTAGTGATACTAAACATTTTTTTTCATGTTTTTAAGCAATTTGGGTTTCTCGTTTTGTGAATTGTTGGGTATTGACCTTTGCCTACATTTCTACTGGGCTGTTTATCTTTTTATTTTTGATTACCATATTAGTCGGGGTACCTGCAGGCCAAAAAGATGGTAAAACTCACTGGCTAATTTGAGGAGAATTAACAAAAGGAATTATTTATAAAGAGATAGTGCCTTACCCTGGGCTAGTAGCAGTGGGCTGAGTGGGGCAGGAGAGGGAAGGAGAGGGAGAAAGGGAGAGGGAGGAAGGGAGAGGGAAGGAGAGAAAATCGGTGGAGAGGGAACCTTGACGGGAGCTGTAGTCTTCAGCTGAGGGCAGACTGGGACCAAAGGAATAGACACTTTTATCTCCCTCCTCCAATCCCCTGCTGGTGCTCACCTTGGTCAAAGAGGACCAGGAGCAGGAGAGCGAGGGAGAGCGTCTGACGCCACCCAAGCCAGCCTCCCAGGTCACAGAGAAAACAGAATGGGGAGGGGACACAAATGGTGGGTTTCCAGCCCAGTTTATAAGAGTTTTTACATACTAAGGATATTAACTCCTTTCTTTTTAAATTAAAAAATCTTGTTTATAATATTCTGTGGTATATAATAATTTACTTTTTATGGAGCCAAATTTAATAATCCTTTTCCAGACGATACTATGATATCATCCTTTGTTTTTCTGCTCAGAAGGGTCTTTCATGTATATTAAAATCGATCTGCACTTACCATTCTTTTTAGTTCATAATTTCATAGTTCATAGTTTCATTTCATTTTTTTCTTATTGTTAGCTGTTTTACAAGGTCACCCTGTCTTTTTATTAAAAGAATCCTTATTATGAAATATTTAGCAAAGATAAAGGTGAAAGCAGGAATCACTCACAATTTTACTACCCAGAGATAAATGTTATATATACACCTCTTGGCTGTATATATACACGTCATATGTATACCCATCTATATATCATATACACACTCTTGTATGTCACATATGCACACATGTCATATACACACACACACGCAGCACATATATACACACATCACACACACACATATATGTACACAAACTTATATGTCACATATACACTCACAACATATACATAGTCATATATACACACATCACATGCATACACATGTACACGTCACAAACATGTCATGTACACACATCATACAACCATATATACAGGTGTCATATGCACACAGATTATGTGTACACACCTTCATGTCACACTGTATATACATCATATATGCACATGTATATGTCATGATATAAACACACGTCACATATATACACGTGTATGCACACCTACATGTCACACATGCATATCATATATATGCACATGTCATATATACATGTCGTATATGTACACACACATATGACAGAGACTAACAGAAGAAAGATAATGAGTGGCGATATATGAATATGAATATACAGGAACGAGTATCTGGCTCATTCACGTATATACACATATACATATACAAACACAAATATACACATATCAATCGTGTTTATACTATTTTTTGAGCCTGATTTTCAAGGAAAATTGTATCAGAAATTTTCAATGTCATTATTTTTGTAAAACATGATTTTAACTAAAGCATGCAGTTTTCTCTCATTTAGATGAACCACAATTTATTTTGCCAACTCCATAGAGGTGGACATTTAAGTTATTAAATCTTTAACAGCTACTGAAATGATATGAACTTTTAAAGACATTAGGCACAAATAAACCAAAAATCAAACTGGAGGTAAATTAGATTTACATTTAACTTTAAAAATAATTTGAGGACTAGCAGACATCCTTGTAATATTGAATCTTCCCAAAGACTTGGTATATATATATTTGTCTATTCATATTTTAGGTACTTCAACAAAGATGTGCAGTTTTCTTTACATTGTTTCAACAAATTTATATTCACTTATTTGTATCTTGTGCTTTGATCGCTAATTTAAAATAGATTTTCCAGCCAGCTACTGCTGATATTAAGAAAGCTATAAATTTTTGTAAATTATTTTGTGATGGGCCCTTAACTCTTCCTTTTTATTATTAGTTTTTCTATAACAGGTATTTTATAACATTTGCATGATTATTTTTCATTTATTATTGCTAGAAATTCTAGGACTTTTATTTTTAATAATGGTGACAGATCATTATTATGCTTTTTTTATCTTAATGGGAACACCTTTAATGTTCTACCATTGGATAGGATGTTTTGTCCTTGGATTGGGATTGATTGCCATCCATTAGTTAAAAATCCAAATATCCTTGTATTCCTACTTTATTGAGAGTTTTAATAAGCAATGGATGTTGAACTGTGTTAAGTCCTATTTGACATCTCCCCAAATGACGATGAAGCTTTTCATTTTTGATTTAGGGCTAGGGATGGTTACCTGAATAATCTTACCTAGGGAAAACTCGCCAGTGGGTGGCATAGTAAATCCGATTTACTAGTGTTTTATATAGGTGTCTTACACCACTGTTCATAAGTTAGATTCATCTAAGGTTTCATTTTCTCGTGCTATCTCTATCACTTTTAGTACCATGCTTATCACATAACACAGTCCTTAACAAGTCCTGTCGGAGAGAAGTCCATTCAACTTGGAATCTAGAATTTTCCAATGTATTTGATTATAAAATCTGCTTTTTATATTACTTGCTAATATTAAAAGTCAAATGACAGGGACTCTGCATTGAGCATGGAGCACAATGCAGGGCTCGATCCCAGGACCCTGAGATCATGACCTTGAGCCAAAACAGAGTCAGACACTTAACTGACAGAGCCACCCAGGCGCCCCATGTATAATTTTTAATAATGAAAATGCCATTACATGTTATTTGTATAATAAAAAAATAAGTTCACCGTAACAGAAAATTCTAAGTAACTTTGTAGGGGGGAAAGGGCCATGAAATTGCAAACAAAAACTATTCCTCCACAAAGGCAGGAAAAGTTACACCAGATTTATTTCAGTTTAGCTATAAAAGTGAAATAAAACTGCCAAAGCAGAGACTCGAAGTGTGCGGAGACTTACTACCAGGCTCTGATTGACAGGCGGTCTTCATGCATTAACTACAGATTTATTGTGAAGTTTGAAAATGATGGAAAAACAGGGAAGTGGGCATGAAATACCAGAGTTCCGTGAATGCAGAGGTTAGGAGGATACTCTAGGGGTCCTTGGGTCCATGAAGCAGTAATGCCCTCGTCACATGCAGCACAGGCTGCTCTTTCCACTTTACCAGGCAGGGTGGCGGGGGAGTGGGGCTGGGTGGGGGATGGAGGTGGGGGTGAGGTGGGCCAGATGGGCTGAGGGGCTCAAAAGGTACAACTTGCTGTCATCAGAGAAGTCAGTCCTGGGGACGTCTAACAGCACGGTGGCCATAAGGCTTAGAACCAAACATAGGCCTCGTAGACTCCAACTCCAGCTTCTAGAAGTCACGGCTTACAATTTCTTCAGTTTCTTCTAGAATGTACTCCTTATTGGTAAAGAATGTGCTTATGGTGCTATTTTTTTTTTCCATTTTATTTATTTATTTGAGAGAGAGAATGAGAGAGAGAGAGACAGAGAGACAGAGAGTGTGCAAGAGCGCACAGCGGGGAAGGGCAGAGGGAGAGGGAGAGAATCCCAAGCAGGCTCCCTGCCGAGTGCGGAGCCTGACCCGGGGCTTGATCTCAACACCCTGAGATCGTGACCTGAGCGAAAATCAAGAGTCAGATGCTTAACTGACTGAGCCACCCAGGTGGCCCTTGTTTTCATTTTAGATGTTAGCAAGTGACTTCCTACTTACAGTGTGAATATTTAGCTATTTTTACTGCCCTCCTTTCTCTCTTAATTATTACAGTTATATCAAATTTTTAGTTAATGTTCAGTGTGATTATGACATGATTATAAATATTGTTCACCTTGGGTTATGTTGTCTTTCTTGTGTATCCCGAGTTTTTTTTCTGAAATTAACAAGTGCTTTTATTACTTGTTTCCTGCAGAAGTAACTTTTGGGCAAACACCTGACAGAGAGAACTGGGGTGGGGGGTGCTTGGGGGAAGAGGTCTTCTCATAGCGCTGACTGCTCGTTCAGAGGCCTTGGAGTGGGATTGTGCTGGGGGTGTCTGAGACATAGCGAGGCCAGCGGTGGGGGGTTCAGAGCGACAGGAGGAAGACTAGTCACTGGTGTAGCAGGAGAGGGGAACTGGGCAAAACGGTAGGGGTTTCACGGGCCACTGTGGATTTTATTGAGTATGATGGGAAGCCAATGGAAGATCCTGAGCAGAAGGATGATGTGGTCAAACTCTGTTTTTAAAAAGATTACTCAGCATCCGGGTGGCTGAGTTGGTTAAGCCTCCGGCTCTTAATTTCGGCTCAGGTCATGATCTCGGGTCGTGGGATCGAGCCCCACTTCAGGCTCCACGCTCAGTGTGGATCTCCCTCTCCCTCTGTGCCTCCCCCACTCACGCTCGCTCTCTCAAATGAATAAAGAAAAATCTTTAAAAAAAATAAATGTTTGCTTAACGGATAAACTAGTGACAGCTGGATTCCGAACCTGAAACCCTCTAACTTTGCCCTTGGGCCTCTTTGGGACGCCAGGGTACCGCGCTGTCTGGGTCACGGGAGCCGCTCCCCTCCCCGCCCCCCTCCCCGAGGAGGGGTAAGCAGCCGGGATGGACGATCCTCCTACCTTATTGAGGGTGTTGAGAGCCGCCTGGGCTGCCGTGAGCGCCGGCTCTGCCTTGGCCAGGTCCTCCTCACAGTCCTTCTGCTTCTGCTTCACCTCGAGCATGATGACGGCCACCCTTCGCTCCTCCTCGTCGGCCACGGCCTTCTCTCTGCTCACCTTGTCTGTCTCTACGCCGACCACCTGAATCAGCTTGTCGGCGTCCTCGTTCTTCTGCCTCAGCTCCCCTTCCTGGGCGGCCAGCTTGGCTTTCAGGCCATCCACCTGCAGCAGAGAGGCCCCGGGCTCATCAGGAGCAGCGGGACTTTGGACAGGGTGGGGGGCCCCCCGGGGATCTGACCTCGTGGGGGGGGGGGATGCCAACTCCTGATGGAAGGAAGGCGCAAAGCTGAGCTCTTCCCTGGGGCCAAGTGCCCTGACTCGGGAGAGGAGAGGGACCCTGGACTCCTTCCTTCTCCTCCTTCCACAGTAAACATCGTAGAAGATTGTAAGCGACGCACATCCTGACCTTTCTTTCTCCTTAATGCCCACATGACGTAGGCTGCTTCTCATGGACATCGGTGCCTGTGTCTTATAAAACTCTGTGAGCCTCACGTAGTACTTTCCACCCGAGTGGGCATGTCCTAAAAACCAGTCATTATTTCACGGACATTGGCCAATGTGAGCTATGCCAAGAATTTAGCAAGTGACTGAATGTGCGAACGGACAGCGGGCAGACCGTATATAAACGCAGAACTCTGACCTGCACCCGTGAGCCTCCTGGTGCCTGGGAGCCCGACCCATTATGAACCCCCACCAGCTCGGGAAGCCAGCCTGCTCTCAGTCAGTCAGACTTGTAGGAAGTCAGACTTCCGTCTCCGTAACAATCCAGGAAGGCAGACAATAAGTAACCTCAGCAACAGTTGGCCCCAAATGGCCAGAACATGATTAACAGCGGACCCCTTCCTTAATTTTTGTTCCCAGTTTTTGCTTCCAACTTAGGACCGACCAGAGGTCAGACACACTCCCCTAACTGATCACAAAGGACGCCCAATTCTAGGGCACCTGCCACCAGCTTCCGCAGACCCCCACCTCCATCGGGAAACACGGGATACCTCACCTTTCTTCCCACCCTGAAGCTCTCCCACGCCTCCGCCTGCCTTTGAGTCTCTGCCAAAACCCAGGTGCGGGCAGCTGACTCCCTTGCTAGAGCGAGCTCTGAAGAGAGAGCATTAGCTTCTTCTTACTTGGTTGCTCTTAGTTTATTCCCACAGTCCTTACGGGAGAGATGACCAGGTAAAGCAGGACAGCAGAGAGAATGCCAGTGACCCGGACCAAAACCCAGTGGGGCTCTCCATCCAGCCTCCGGATTCATGTGCATTTTGGAGAAAATAATGGAAGACTGGGAACATCAGCACGTAGGAAACTGTCTATTTCTCTGATCTGCCGGAGAAGGAGGAACGGTTTTCTCGGCTTCATTCAGTTCAGTGGAGGGTGCTGCTTCTCGGAGTGTGGTCCCGGGACCGCAGCAGCAGCAGCAGAAGCCCGTGGGTACTTGCTAGAAACGTAAGTTCTCGGGCCCACTCCAGACCTATTGAATCAGGAATTCTGGAGGTGGGCCTGGAGATCTGCGTTTTCATAGCCCTTTATGGGTTTACAGAGGCCCACCTCCGGGTCTGAGAGTCACTGGCCTGGTTTTACGGCCATTTCACATGCAAAGAGAAGCCTCCTCTGATCTGTTTCTTTCTGGGAAGTAAAAAAAACCCATTTGTCTTTGCAATATGGCCCATAAACTTTACATTGCAGGATGACCTCCTGTGTCTCATTTTCCTGCAGTCCAATTCCGCGCGACAACCGAAGGCGACTTCAGAGCTCCCAAAACACGCCTAGCAGATTCGAAAGCTTTATGATGCAAAATGCAGAAGGGGAAAAAGAAAACAGAGGCTTACACGCTGCCCCGTAATTCCCTTTTCATGGCAGATCAAAAGAAAAGGAAAGCGGAGGGTTGGGGTGGGGGGGCGGGGAGAGAATGCTCTTTAATTTTGTGTATTTATGGAAACTGGAGACTTTTTGTTAACCTCAAATGAAGGCCTGCTTCCTAGAACAAGTCTTATAAGCTCATGCTGGAAGGCTAATCGGTTTCTATCTCCCATCGTTCAGCTGCAGGGAGTTATTTCTACAAGGACAAAGATGCGATTGTAAACCAAAATGATTGAACCACATAATCACCACAGTCTGAAAACACACCAGTAACTTTTTGTTGCTTTTTAAATCTTGGGAGACTTGAGAAAATTGGAGTGTTTTTTTGTTTGTTTGTTTGTTTTTTGCCTGTTGTTTGTTTGTTTTGCTGATTGCACATAGCGTTCATGACCTCGGGTCCAAGGTAAATAATCACCAGCACCGTTTATGGCTCTTAAGCTGTGACAGGAGGGTCCCGCCGGTCACAATGAGGCTGTTCCCCACTGAGCTAAAGAGAGGGCATCCGTGAAGCTCATTTTATGGCTCTTCCGCCATAGAATGGGACATTGAAATAGGTCACGTTAAAATTTCCTCTTCTCTTTTCCCTTATTCAAAGCATTCAAGCCCGTCTTTGGCTCTCTTCCTCTTTAGACACCCACCCCCACCCCCGGATAGGAGGATCAAGAAGGAGAATGTCACAACCAGCAAAGAGAGCCTCTCCCCAGTCTTGCCAGCCCCGTGAATGTTCGTTTGAGGGGTGGGGGGGGGTGTCAACTGAATGGGGTGACAATAGGCTGGCGGTGAGAGACCCTCCCTTCTTCAAGGATCAGGAACATGATACTAAAGAGAAAGGCTAAGCTTCCCAGGCCCTTCTCCTCAGAGCCACAGAAGGAGCAGAGAGAACCTGGGATAATCCACAGCAACCCCAACTGAGCAGAGGGCCGGAAGCCCAGGGGTATTTTCCTTCTTCCTCTGAGTTCCTCTGGTCACCCACCGTGTTCTCATATGAATTCACACTTCACGTAGGCTCTCCTCGCAGATGGAGAGGTTTCCCATCTGTAGCAGACCCATGGTTGTCTGCCTAATAACAACTTCTCAGCCCTGTTCTGGAAACAGAGTTTGAATTTCCCTTGGGGAACGCTCCCTTCCCAAGTCCTGGTCGTTTGGGCGGAGCCGACTCTAGTGGTTGTCCTTTGAACCTCACTTGACCAAGGAGAATATCCAAGTCACGGAGATTGGTTCAAGTCTGGGCAGATTGATGACCGGAAGGGGCCAATCAGAGCCACTGACCATTTACCCAGGAACTTGGCAGAAAATCCTGGGCAAGCCGAACTCCTTCTTACAGTGGGGTTGCAAAGCAGACAGAATGTGAGTCTGAGGTTGCCAGGGCCCCGGGGGGTTGCTTGCTTGAACTGGGATGTTTAGTGAGGATCTAGCTCCAGTCCTGTCCAGATTCAGCTCTGTCTCCGAATTTTCTTGGTTTTATTTGTTGTCGTTCTTTGGCCTAAGCCAACTCAGCTGGATTTGGGTCAGCTGCCAAATATATCATGTAATCTCAAAAAAAATTTTTTTCTCTCTCTCTCTCCTGTCTTTTCCTTTTCTTTCTTCTTCTTCTTCTTCTTTTTTTTAACGCTAAGTGAACTTGAATTCTTTTTTTTTTTTCATTTGCAATCGAAAGAGTCCTGATGAATGCATTATGGTAAATTATTGCACCGTCAACTTCAGGTAAATTCGGTGGCCTGAGATTATTTGAAACCCCAGGATAAACTGAATTTAAGAGTCTCCAGACAGACGGACATGGGGGAGTAAATCTTATATGCAGGGAATTGGTAACAACCTGTAGGCCTTTTATGAACATTTCTTCAACCCAACAGCCCCTCTTTCCCATGAGCCAAATACAAAGTGAGGAGGACAGTGGGTTCTGAAGATGCCGGGAGGAGAGGGAGTGAGACCCCACGTCAGAGTTGGGAGTTCTGAGTGTGCCAAGAGAAGGAACGGAACGGAAGGGACGCCAGCTGTGAAGCTCTCATCTGAGGCGGCAGCAAAGACAGACGAGGCCGCCCAAAGACCCGGCAGAACAGGCCACCGTCAGCAGAGCCAGTGAGGGCGGGAAGACCACGCCAAGTGGCTTCCCCAGCTGCCTCCTGAAGCCACGACGACCACCATCACCACCACCCAGATGGGAAAGAGCAAAAGCCCCTTCACAGGGAAACAGCCCCGAGGTAGTTAGACTCTGAACTGACTGCCCTCCAGAGCCTGAGTTGTTAACTTGAAGTGACCAGGGCAACCTGAAATGCAAGATTAAGAACTTTCTACTCTTGGGGCACCTGGGTGGCTCAGCTGCTTCAATGTCCAGCTCCTGGTTTCAGCTCAGGTCATGATCTCAGGGTCGTGGGACTGAGCTCTGTGTTGGGCTCCGCGATCGGTGGGGAGTCTGCTTCCTCTCCCCTTCTGCCCCTCCCCCCTGCTTGTGCTCTCTCAAATAAATAATCTTTATAAAAAAAAAAAGAACTTTCTACTCTTAAATGAAAAAGGTAGATCTGTAGCTAAGTTAAATTCAGTTATAGAAAAATAAAGTTACATTTATGACCACTTGAGTCTAAGCATGAAATTATGTCTAAAATTTATCAACTTTGGATGAGCATATAATTATTAATTACTGTCATTCTCACCAGTATAATTACTACTGCTAATATTGCTATTGTCGCTAAAGAAATCTGGAGTCCATCTGAGCCAGAGTTGTGAAATTCATTTAGCCCACTCTCACTAGATTATGAATCCCCAAAACTGTCCTACGTGGGTAGTAGGATGCCACATAATTCAAATCATTACCCTTATACCAAGATTATGATGATATACTTAGGGCTTTTTCTACCCAAGGAACAATTTCAGATGAAGGGTTTATGACAGAGTTAGGAAGCCAGGACACCATTTTTATAAGAAGAATCATCCTTATAACTATCCATGAGTAAGAAATACATACCACGTACACAGTATTGGGGGACCCTTCCTCCAGCCCCACTCTGAGCTTGTAGGTGACTTTAGAAAGTGTTCGTTTGGTTGGTTGCCTGGCCATCTGTCATCTACCCATACAGCCCTTTATCTACATATTTCTAGAACACCTACTATGTGCCAACGAATCCTGGTTTCTGCACTTATATGACTGCTGGTGGTATGACATGATATATACAAGAGAAGAAACATAATTCTGGGATGGAACCACAGAGATCGGAAGGCACAGCTGCTCAGAGCTTAGAAAGGGCTTCTGGGAGCAGGGGGTAGCAAACCACGTAGGTGTTGACAGCGACAAGCTGAAGAGGGCAGGGGCACATGTAAAAACACGGAGACGTGAATTAGCTGTGGAGATCTGGGACAATCACAACCAGTCGGAAGTGCTGGATGCCAGGGTGCAATGGGGTAGACGGGAGGAAGGGAGGGCACACGGGCAAGGAGACAGAAAGTTCTAGAAAAGTCCAGAGAATCTGCAATGCATATTGTGTCCACAGAAGATATGGACTAATAATGTGTCTAAAACATTAATGTCCACAGAAGAGAAGACTCAAGCTTGTGGTTTGAGCAAAGATCCCTTCCACAGCAGGATAGAGGCTGAGCGAGACCTGTGTTACCTGGTTTGGGAGACACCAGCCCCACGTAATGAATGAGCACCTAAAATGTGGCTTGTCCCAGTGGCGATGTGCTATAAGTATAACCACGCACACTAGTTTTTGAAGACTTGTAGGAAAAAAAAATACTTCATTGATAACGTTTTTATACATTGATTACCTATTAAAATGATAAGATTTTGGATGTGTTGGGTTAAATAAAATGTATTCTTAAAATATATAATTATATAAAATTAAAATATACAGTCAGAATAAAATTCCTTCTATTCCTTTTACTTCTTTTGGTACAGCTACTAGAAAATTTAATCTGCATATATGACTGGCAGAATATTTCTATTGGATGGTATGTCTGGAATACAGTGGGGAATACATCTATTCATTCATTCATTCATTCAACAAACATTTAATGAGTGCCCACTTTGTCCAAGCACTGTTTTAGACACATCAGCGAACCAAACAGATAAAGATCTTGGTCCTTACGGAGATTGTGTCCAACATGGGGACAGACATCAAAAAAGAGAGGTAACAAATAAGTAAATTACATGTTGGTAGAGTAAGTGCTATGGGAAAGAGATAAAGTAGAGCAGAATAAGGGACGTGGGGGTGGTGTGGGGTTGCAACTAAAAATGGGGTCATCAGAGTACGATTCACGGAGAAGGTGACATTTGAGCAAAGAGGAGGAGATGAGGGAGTGAGCCATGGGGTGAGAGAGGGAAGAACATCCAGGGAGAGGAAACAGCCAGTGCAAAGGCCTAGTGTTGTCTGAGGAGAGAGCAAAGCAACAGCACGGCCAGAGAGAGAGGAACGTCGCGGACATAGGGTAGTAGGAGGTGAGGTCTGAGAGTCTGCAGGGCGCGGTGAGAGGGAAGCCTGGGACACCATTTTAACGCAGGAAATGGAAGCCATCTCTGGGTTTGGGGCCGAAAAGTGACATGCCCCGACTTATGTTTTGAATACCTCATTCTGGCTGCTCTGTTGATGACGGACCAAAGGAGGGCAAAAGGAGAAGCAGACAGATGAGCTAGAAAGGTCCTCTGGTTGCCTGGGTTAAAGACACCAGTGGCCCAGATCAGGGGCGTGGAAGCATGGGAGGTGCACGGCGGTGGGATTCTGGGCATATCTGAAGTTAGGGCCAACAGCGATTTTCTGATGTTCGGGCACAGGGCGTGTGACAGAGAGAAATGAGAAGAGTCAAGGACAATCCCAAGATGATGGGTGATGGGAGAAATTGTTGGTGACGCAGGTTCAGGATGGGGGAGACATTGCGGAGTTCAGTGCGTTGAAATAAGGTAAGTGTCTAAATCAAGGCGTTGAAAATAGGGATACACCAAGAGGGGTACATTTGAGAGATATATAGAAAAGTAGAGAATTGGTTAATTCTTAACTGAGACAAGGGGAGGAATCTAAGGTAACTCCCTGATTTCTAGATAACTAGGAAGATAAAAGCACAACTCACTGAAGCAGAGAATTCTGAAGGAGAAGAAACCAAAATTGATGCCGGGACTGGGGAGGCTTCTCCACTAGCCACAGGCAGGCAGAGCTGCGTTCACCTAAGGTATAACCAGTCTTCTCCTGGGATGATCAATAGTTTCCAGAGAACAGGTGAGGGAAGGGACAACAGGGGCTGCTGGGGGGACAGTATTCTGAGGGCACCATAGGTTGGTGGGAGGAGACAGGAAGAGGAAGAAGCGACAGATGTTAAAAATAATCTGGGAGGACTGCGTTCTGGGATTCTATCTCTGCTGTTTTCTAGAAGTTCAGAGATTGAGAGTACTGAAAAGTGTTGGGAGAGAAGATGCCACCTTTCTACAACAAAGGTACATGCCAGGTAAATGGCTAGGGCCTTGGGTGGAATCTGTGTCCCTCAATCTGCCCAGAACTGTAGCTCTGGGAAGGGGTACGGTCACGGCAAACTGGATACAGAGGAACATCCTGGAGAATGGTCACATGTCACATGTGGATAAACACTGAGTCTGAACAGATCTCACCGTGCCTGAGAGTAAATAAAGAAAAAGAAGAAAAGGGTCTTTGCGGAAATACAGAACAAGGAAGGGAAAAGCATCGAGGAGACCAAGAAGAACCCGGGTCTGAAAACGGCGCACTACCGGATCTAGAAAAAACACTGAGAAAGCTGTCTGCCATCATTGGTAGGACAGTGTCTGTGACAAAGTTGCAGGAAAACAGGCTGAAATAAAAAAAGCAATAGGATGTGTTGGAAGGGGAAAAGGTTGAGGTGAGGAAGGGCTGTTAAGATATTAAAAATGTAATAGCATAATTAAAGTCTTCACTGGAAACATAAGAAGCAGAAGCAATATTACGCACTATTAAATTAGAATTGTCGAAGGTAAACTTGAAAAGCTCTCTTAGAACGTAGAAGGGGAAAAAGCCAAAAGGATGAGATTAATGAGTGAGGACATAATAGATACAGAGCACAGAGAAGCCGTCTGGCAAATCATTGCTTCTGGAGGAGAGGCCAGACCACAGGAACAAAACCAGATAACGGAAGAAAAATGGCCCGAGCCACAGATTGCAAGGGCTCGTGGCATCCCACTAAATGAACTGAAATCCTCTAGATATATTGCATCTATGATTCAAGAAACTAAAGTGGGGAGAGAGGACAAGTCAGAAGAAGCAAATTCAACAGTTATGCCGAAGGCAAAGCTCTGAAACGATGACAGTAAGCCAAAGGCTTAGATCTCTGCAGCAACATGGGATGCCCAAGAATTAAGTTGATCACAATTTGAGTTTAATGGTGCAAATGCAGGAAAATCACACCACCTTCATGAGAGGCTGGCTCTGCCTCCGGCAAACAGAGCACAGGAGGGGGCCATCAAGAGACCGGCCATGTCTGATGGGCATGAACAGGGGCAGAGAATGTGCTAGAATTGTCCCCCAATTCTCAAGGGAGGAATAGGAAATTGAAATAAACTTGTTCCCTTTGGAAGAGTAAGTAGAAAAATATTATGAGGACAGGACAACAGGGGCCTTCTTTTGATGGCCAACCACTTAGGAATTTACGAAGAAATGCAAGAAATGAGACAGGATTCACGAAGTCAGGTTTCGATGGTGCTTTGACAGATAACACAAAGAAATAAAAGGAAAACTGCTATAGTTCTCCCAACCATTCATCTCTTCTGGTTTTGAAGATGGAAGGGAAGCTGACTAGAGAGGAGAGGAGGAGAGTGGTAACGAGCAAGAGCGAAGAGGTGTTCCAGACGATTCCACCATCAGTACGTGGGAGCAGATCAGACCTGAAGCTCACAGTGTGCCCTTCTGCAGGGAGAGCTCAGCCTTAACTCTTGGAACAGCTTCTGGTGACACCGAGGCCTCTGGAAAACCGTACATGATTCTCAGGCCTGGACGTGATAACCTCCAGTTCCCTGGAATGGGGCGCTCCCACTCCCTCTCAGTGCCCTGAAGGCAGGAGCCACGGAAGACCATCACCCACCTGAGCAGAGGTGCTGTGAAGCTTCAGCAGCCCGTTCTCGAGACGCTCTATTTTGGACTTGAGCTCCTTTCCATTTCTGTGCAGCAAGCTCTGGTAGAGTCTGATGAACTCCAGGAATGATTTGGGAGTTGTGTAGTTGTAGCGCTGTTCATTGCTCAGATAAGACTGAGACATCTGGTTGACACTCGTGTGGACAAAAGCCATGAACTTGCTAATTGACTGCTTGACGGTGGGCTGAAACCGAAAAGTGGGAAATAAATAGACTGGACGTGCCCACCCCACTCATGGCCTCGCCACATGGAAAGTTTTGCTCTGCCAACTCTATCCAAGCCTGAACTTGAACCCTGAAACTCTTGACATGGAATTCCTTGTACCCGAGGTGGAGAGGACCTTGAGGAGTGTCTCCTCTGCCCTCTCACCTCGATGCCTTCTGTGTTCTGCAAGAAGCGAAGGCTGACGGACTCCAGTGCCTGCCGAGGCCACTCGTGGAACCAGTCGATGGCCGTGCAGTTCACAATGGCTGGGAACTTCCTGCTGCGGACCCTCAGCTTGTTCCCCACAGGGGAAAGACAGAGAGTCACCTGAGAAATCAGAGGGTGGAGAGAACCAAGAGGGTATCGTGAGATACACATAGAGAGACAGTTATGGCTTTGTTTCCCAGAAAGTTGGGAAGCACATCCAACAGAGGAAGAAAAAAATCTGTCAATACTAGCCATGCTTCTAGCCAAGAAATTAGAACGCTGGGACTGCATGAAGCAAGAAAGAGGCTACTGCCCTTGAAGGAGATGAGAAGAGCAGCCTTGCAAAATTGCTCAGGCGAAGAAGGGCACTCCACCCTCCCTGCCCACTCCCAGTATAATCAATAAGGGCAGCTATGTCCAAAATATCAGCAGAGGATCCCATGAACCATCTCTGGTCTGCCTACCCTGGGCAGTAAATCTTTCTATACCTTCAGTTGTCGTCGGACCCGATTTATAAAGAACTTCCAACAGTTCTCTCTGTTGTCAACTAGACCTTGGCTCTTGACTTCGTTCCTCACGTTGTTTATGATGTTTTCAACTTCGTCATCAGAGTAGAGGTCTGGGATCTCTCCTGGGAGAAATGGAACACAGGTGAGTGGCTTTGACATCTCTCTGCATGATACAATAGGACGTGAGAGGCTATCCAAACTTGGGACACAGGGCTTATGATTTTTTGGCCATGTTCCACCACTCTTGCTGGTGGAGTTGAACAGACACCATATCTATTCCAAACTCAGTGCAGGTGGAGGGATGATACTTTAAAGAATGGAACAGGGCATATGGCATCCTTTTGTCCTGGGCTAGCAGCCCATAGCACAAGAGCTTTCAACTCTTTACTTCTTTTGACTAAAACATTTATTTACTAGCTACTGTTAGTAAAAATTTTGCTTCTGAGGAGCTTAATATTTAGCAGGAGAAATAAAACAGACGTAAAATACCTATAATATAAATATGAGTGAAAAGGGCCATGAGAAAAATACAGATAAATCCATATATTGACGGAGAATGAGCTATCCCTTTCTATTAAAGAAGGAAGGGAGAGAGCAAGAATGGTTTTGGGGAATCTAGTATATGATAAGTATGACATCTTAAAATCAATGGGGAAAAATGAACATTCAATACATCGTATTAGGAAAACTGGGATCTGGAAAAAAAATACTATGGTTGGATCCTTATATTCCAATGCACGCTGGGATAAATTCCAAATGGATCAAAACTTAACTATAAAAAATAAACCCATAAAAATGGCAGAAGACATGAGGGAAATATTTTTATGACCTCTTAGTGGGGAAGGTCTTCCTAAGTGTAACTCAAAATTGGTAATTTTTAAAAGAAAGATAAATTTGGTACATATAAATTGACACATTTTATGTAAAAATAAAAAATTTATATAAAATATAGAAAAAAATGGCATGGTGAAAACATAGGCAAAGTATAACAAGAGCAAACACAAAGAACCAATTAAAATATGTTTCCAAAAGACAACATACAAATAGCCAACACGTACATGGAAAGGTGCTTAACATAATTAATTATCAGGGAAATGCAAATGAAGATTACAATGAGGTATCACCTCACCCCTGTTGGGATGGCTATTCTCAAAAAGACAAGAGATAGTAAGGGTTGATGAGGATATGGAGAAAAGGATACCCCTGTGCACTGTTGGTGGAAATGTAAACTGGTACAGCCGCTATGGAAAACAATATGGAGGCTCCCAAAGAAATTAAAGATAGAACAAGTACCATGTGACCCAGCAATCCCACTTCTGGGTATATATTCGAAAGAAAAAAAAACAGATCTTGGACATATCCATACTCCTCTGTTCACTGCAGCATTATTCACAACAGCTAAGATATGAAAACAGCCTGAGTGTCAATCAACAGATGAATGGATCAAACAAACGTGATATATATAAGGAATATTATCCAGGTTTAAAAAAGGAAATCCTGTCATTTGCAGTAATATGGTAAACCTGGAGGGCATTATGCTAAGTGAAATAAGCCACAAAGAAAGAAAAATACCACATGGTATCACTTACATGTGGGATCTTAAAAAAAAAACAAAAAAAAAAAAAACAGAAACAAAAACCCAAGAAAACAAAAAAAAACAAAAAATAGTCAAATTCACAGAAACAAGAGTAGAAAGGGTGGCTGGGGCTTGGGGGTTGAAGGAAACAGAGAGAATATGATAAAAGGGCACAAACTTTTGGTTATAAGATGAATAAGGTCTTAGGATCTAATGTGTAACATGGTGATTATAGCTGATAACTATAATGATAACTATAATACATATATATAACTATATATGTACTGTATAACTGAAATTTGCTAAGACACAGAACTTAAATGTTCTCACCCAAAAGTTTTTAAAAGGTGAAAAAAAGAAAATACATATTTCCTCCAACTATAGTTAAATAGCTAATCTCTGTAATACACAAAGAAACTCTCCCCCATTAAAGAAAAAAGTGAATAATGCCATTGTAAGATATGGTGACAGATACAAAAAGAGAGCTCATGGTACAGGAAATACAAATATCTCTTAAATATACGAACAAATGCTTTACCTCACTTGTAGTAACAGAAATGTACTTCAACACTATGCTTACTTTTTTGTTTGTACAAATGAGATTGGCAAACATATGAACTCTCAACCTCATCACAGTAATAGAAACGTACTTTAAAAAGTATGCCTAATTATTATTTTTTTCAAGACTGGCAAAGTTCCGAAAGTTAAATAAAATCCTGTATTAGTGAGGCAGTATATGATGGATAAATCTTTTTAAAAATCCTAATTAAATATATAAAAATACATATATGATGACCAAGAAGCATTTTCCCAGAAAAGCAACAATGGTTAAGTCTTAGAGAAATCTATGAAAATAATTCACTACGTTAATACATTAAAGAAGTAATACAATATTACCATTACAGAGATACACAAAATTTCCAAATACTGTTAGCAAACTAGGAATAAATACGACTTCTCTTAACCTATAATAGATGTCTATCACAGACGCAAAGCAAACATTATACCAAATGGGGAAATACTAGAATATTCTCTTTCAAATCAGGACCAAGACAAGCATAACTGCCATCATGTTTCCTATTCAATGTTATACAGGAGGTCCTGGACTATGCAAAAAATCAAGAAAAGGAAAATGTATAAGGATAGTTAAGGCAATCATAAAATTATTGTTCAAAATCTAATTTTCTACCTAGAAAATCTAAGAGAATATATATATAAACCATCAGGACTACCAAGCACGTTTAAGAACAAGCTTGCTGGACACAAATCAAATTGGAAATAAAAGGGCATCTGTACTCAAGCCAAGAAAAGTTACTTTACTTTTTAAAAGCTTTTTTTAAAGGTTCTATTACTTTTAAGTAATCTCTACACCCAACATGGGGCTCAAACTCACAACCCTGAGATCGAGAGTCGCACGCTCTACTGAGTGAGCCAGCCAAGTGCTCCCCTCCCCAAACGTTACTTTAAAAGTTATTTTGGATAGCAACAAAAACTATAAGGCGGGTAGTAATACATGAAAAGATATGCAAGATCTTGGTGTAAGAACTAGAGAATACTACTGAAGGGCATAAACAGAACCCTAAATAAATGGAAAGAGAAACTGTGCTCATGGGAGGGTGACTCAGTATTACCCCCATCATAAAGATGCAATTCTAACAACGACGACAAAATCAGACGGATTTCCTTCTTGATCCTGACAAGCATGCCCTAAAATGTATACAGAAGAGCAGTAAACAACAGCCCTGACATTTCTGAAGAAGAACCAGAGGGAGGTATTTGCCCTATCAGAAATCAAGTCTCCCTATAAAACTATGTTAATTAAAACAATGTGAAACTGGTACGAGCCAAATAAATAGAAGAAAAAGGGCAGCACCTTAGAAACAGACCCAATTATAAATGGAAATTTGATATTAAAAACCAGTTGCAGCCTTGAGATGGATTAATTGGTAAGTGATGTTAGGATAATTCAGTATTAAGATTAAAAATTAAAATTAGAACTCTATATAAAAATAAATTTTAAGGGCACCTGCATGGCTCAGTCAGTTAAACGTCAGACTCTTGATTTTGGTTAAGGTCCTGATCTTGGGGGGTATGAGATTGAGCTCCGTGTTGGGCTCTGTGCTCAGCAAGGAGTCTGCTTGAGATTCTCTCTCTCCCTTAACCTCTACCCCTCCCCAGCCATCCACCCCTGTCTCAAATAAATACATCTTTAAAAAATAAATTTAGGTAGATTAAAGACATAAATATGAAAAGTCAAATAGTCAAAAAGTCAAAAAAATCCTTATATTTTAAGGATTTATCCATCTATTAGAGAGAGAGAGAGAGAGAGAGAGAGAATTGGGGGGGAGGGGCAAAGGAGAGAATCTACTCCACTGAGCGTGGAGCCTGATGTGGGGCTTGATCTCACAACCCATGAGATTATGGCCCGAGTGGAAACCAAGAGTCAGACACCCAACTGACTGAGCAACCCAGGTGCCCCCAAACAGCAATAATTTAAAAACAAAACGCAGGAAATAACTATTATCATGTTGAATAGAACAAAATACTCTGAAACAGCACAAAGCATTAAAAAGAACTGTTAAGTTTTACAGCATTTAAACTAAATCAGCATGACACAAGTCAGATGCAGACTTCAAAGAGTACTTACAACCCATATAATGAACAAACAATTAGTATTCAGAATATAAAAGGAACTCTTACAAATCCATAAGAAAAAGACCAAAAACCCCAGAGCAAAAGGGCAAACTACAAAAAGAGGCAACTCACAGAAGAGGCCTAGCCAGTAAACCCTTGAAAAGATGCTCAAGGTCGCAAGTAAAAAGGGAAAGAAAACAATGAGATTTCATTTCACGCCTATTGGCAAAAACCAGTATGTCAGGGAAACCGGGGTGCTGGCGAGGTTAGAAGGAAACAGGCATCCAGGCCCTGTTGGTCAGAGAGGAAACATAAAGAACTAGTCTGGAGAGCAGCTTGGCACTTTTTCTAAAGTTGAAATGCACGTACCAGACAGAATAGCAATCTCCTCTTGGGCACCTATCGTAAAGAAATTCTGCACACGTGCCCTGGAAGTTTCTACTTTGCAACATCGTGTGTAACTGCATGGGAGTTTTATTCCTTTCTGCACATCCAGAAGAGTTTGTGAAGAAATACAGAAAAGCGTTAAGAAAGTAAGGGTGGGTGGTGAGAGCATGAAAACTACGAACGAGAGTCAGAAATTGGGAAAAGAACAGAGCTGAGTTCTAAATCAGAGGCAAGGGGGTGGGCTCCTGGCTCAGAGGGAGGAGTTGGTCTTGGGGAGGAGGGATGGTCATCCTGGAGGAAGAGGAGAAACTTACAAAGACATGAAGATGGGCTGTGGGGAAAAGGATAGTTGTGAGGACCACACTAAACCACCGGGTCTTCCCAATGACAGAGTGAGAGGACATTGAGAGAGGTAAAGAGTAAAGAAGGGCTAGTAGAGCTAAAATCCTGAAAACACTGGATATGACATAAAGGTGAGCAGGGTTCACTCCGGGATATTCTATGGGCCCCAGGAAAGCTCTTCCCCAATTCCAGAACAAGGCTTTAGGTGAGTCCCGAGGCTATCTGGACCTGAAATCATATACGAACTCCTCTTTAAAGTTCTCCAACACCTACATGTTTCTTCCTTCCTTCATAACTAACGCAGAAATGTGAGCATCATAGAAATGCCGGAGGTCAAAGATGCTACTGGGGCCACCCTACCTATGGTACCTCCTTGTGGAATCGGATGAGGTCCCCAAAGGTGGGTGGTTTGGCAAATGATCTGTAACTAATCAGAGCGACGGGAATTCTGACTTTATCCATCAGTGACGCTGCTGTGCTTCCTCGAACTACTTTATCTGCAGGAAAGTCACGCCAACTTCCAACAAATTTCTGGCTTTCCTAGTCTGACCACACTAACCCAGCCAGGAGTTCAGTAAGGATGTTATACTAATTAGACTTAATCATTTCAAAGGTCAGAACAAAAAAAACGGATGATCATGAAAGCGATCATTTACTTTCTTCCCTTAATTGGGCAAACTTGATTTAACTCCTGTTCATTAAGATATTTCAGATCATGCATATAAAACGCTCTGAGCTACAACTTGTCAAAACCAAGGTCGTAGTAATGAAACAACCCTGTTCTGCCATTTGATAAAAACAGAGGTCAGAGGAAACTCCTCTAAGAAAACAAAATGGTATTTAGCATGTGTTGGGAATTAAGGAGTTCAGGGAAGTTTTAAAAAGAGCAACGTTCAGATGGAACTGATGGGACCCATACTTCTGGGGCTTCAGGAGCTGACTGCCTATGCTGGTCTGTATTCCTTTCTTCCTGACATCTCTGATGATCTGCATTCCCTTCTCCATGACCACGTTAGAGCCCTCCCATGAAGACTTCCTTTCCGTTTGGTCTTAGAACCTTTGTAATAACACAGTCTGCATTCTTTGCCTTTCCAATATTTGAAATATGGGGGACATAGGTTTTTTTTTTTTTAAAGATTTTATTTTTCTGAGAGAGAGAGAGAGAGAATGAGGGACAGAGAATGAGCAGGGGGAAGGACAGTGGACACAGCAGACCCCCACTGAGCAGGGAGCCCAATGCGGGGCTCCATCCCAGCTCCCTGAGCTTATGACCTGAGCCAAAGGCAGACATTGAACCTACTGAGCCACCCAGGTGCCCTGGTTCTCTTGGTGTTTTATGTATAACATGCTGGAGATGGAGGAGCCCAACTCTGCTCTACAGGCTAATCTGGCCTGCTGCCTCTGTGTGCATGGCCTGCAAGCTAAGAGTGGTTCTTGTAATTTTTAATGGCTGAAAAAAATTAAAATAATAATACTTAATGACTCGTGAAAATGACAGGACATTCAAATTTTATCGTCCATAAATAAAGTTTTACTGGTCACCGCTGTAATCATTCATTTATGTATTGTCTATGGCTGTTTTCCCAGTATGACGACAGAGTTAAGTAGCTATGACTGAGACTGTCTGGTCTACAAAGCCGAAAATATTCACTTTCTGAGCCTTGATAGAAAAAAAAAAAAAAGCATGCCGACCCGGTTTATGTGATAGCCTTTAGTGCCAAGATGCTGAAAGTACGACGCCATTTGGAGACTTTGTCTGTGCTCTTAGGATGCTGGTGTCTGTCACTAGGTCTCAAGGACAGTTAAGAAGGTGTGAGTAAGGATGTCAAGGAAGTGCCATAGAGTGTATTATCACAGGGAGTTGGGAATTACTAGATCATAGAGTAGGTCAAAGGCAGGGTGTTTCCTTGGATCTTCTCCTGTATTCAGTTAGAAACCAACAGAGAAACTATATTTTAGAAAGACCCTTTGGGAGCAATGAGGAGAATGGATTAGAGAAGGTATTGCCTAGGAGGTGGGGGATGAGTTAGGCAGTGTGTACATTTGTTGGGGCACCTGGGTGGCTCAGTTGGTTGAGCATTTGACTCGATTTCGGCTCAGGTAATGATCTCAGGATCTTGGGATCGAGCCCCACATCAGGCTCCGCGCTCAGTGGGGAGTCAGCTTGAGGATTTCTCTCCCTGTCCCTCTGCCCCTACCCCCACCCGTGCTCTCCCTCTCTCTCTCTCAAATAAATAGATCTTAAAAAAAAAAAGAAATGTCTACATTTGTTGAAACAACAGATGAAAAGACTGGTGGTAGCTATGATAGCTATGATTTGGCATCAGAAATGGTTAGGGGGTAAAATTGGTGGCAGTTGACTAACTCTTGGGTAGAGGTGATGAGGTTTGATTTTGGAAATGGCATCAGGAAATCAAGGGATCAAACAATGAGCTAACAAAACTGGGAAGAAGCCGGAGAGCCTATGGGATTAGTAGGATATCGAGGACGTTTTGAGGGGAGAGTTGAATCAGTGGAATACATTCACTGTACCTTTATCTCTAAACTAATAGGACTTGTAGATAACTAGAGAGGGATCCGTTCATGGCAAGGTAGCCTGACATAGTGTCATAGTCTTCCCTGTGTTGTCCAAGAGTGGAGTGTGACTGCACAACCCCACAAAACTGAAAAATGAAGGGGTTGGGGAGGTCCTGAGGAATTCCTGAAGCTCTCTCCAGACTGGCAGTCAATTAGTTTCTAGCAAATTATTTACTTGACAGGGAAAATTAGAACTAAGATATGCTCTAGTTCTCCCTGTCAAAGTGGTTAAGAATAAAGGGAGGAATATCAGAGAAGGATTACTTTTAATTGCATCTCCATTTTAACGGGTGTATGTAAAATCTTATTTTTACACAGAAGCCTTAAAAGAGAAATGTGAACTTGAAATGTGAACTTCCTGACCTTGGAGCAAGCTGACCGCATTATGTTTTCACTGGGCAGGGCTTCAGAAATTCATTTACTCTTTAAGAAATTGTCTTCTAAATGAAAAATTAAAAATACTTAATTGAGAACGAAAATTTCCATTGGTAAAAGTCTATCAACTTCTGTGTCTCGGACATTACTGTAGGAGAAGGTGACCTGGCTGGATTGGCGCCAACCGAAATATAGGGCGAGGTTGGCAACATGCCTGGTTTCTCCAAAGTGGTAAGTTTTTGGAAGCACATTTTTACCTTTTCTGAATTTTAAGAAATTAGACTTTAGCATACAGGGTGGGAGCATCATTGGCCCCACTCTCGTTATTCAGTAAAATACTAAAAGGTTGGAGATAATGTCGTAGGTAAAATACTGTTGAAGAGGGTGGTAGGATGTTAAGACAGTATTTAGAATGGGGGTGGGTGGTGGATACCAGGGCTTTCTCAAATGCTGAAAAGCTGGAGGCAGAAATTTTGTTCTGGAACATCTGCGCACTGTTTTCTTAATCCAGACGAAGATGTAGTTTTGTAGATGCTGAACTTGGTTTAAGAGCCAGGAAAGCATATTCTACGTTTAATTAATATAGATGCAAAAATATATGCCTCCCATTTCTGTAAATGCATAATTTAAATACTCTATTGTCCTGTATTCTTCGATATATACATGTATATATATCTTAGATTATGTGTGTGTATGTATGTGTATGTGCATGCGTATAATTTTTTTTTTTACCCAGAATGGTTGATATAATTCCTGAATTCCTAAATAAATAAGAATAGCAAAGTATCACAACTGAACTTTCCAATGAAGTCCTATCTTGCATGGACAGTGTCATGGGATGGTTGACAGTCTCTGTCATTTTTTGGAAACCAAGGAAAACCATTGGAGAGATATTCTACATTCTCTTGTTGTTTCTACTTTGCTTGCATCAGGTTCTGAACCATAGGATAAATGAGCAGCCTAATCTTGCCCTACTAAGTTTTGTGTGTGCAACTTCTCTGTGTATCTTCTTGACAATGTCTAATCTACCTGAAATACTGCACACACTCTTGTTTCTGTCTGTCTTGGATATGGGGAGGGAAGAGCACCTTCTCTCTGGGCTCGGCAGATCAGGAGACCCTTAACACGCTCTTCTTCCAATAATCAGATCTATTTCCAGTCAGAGAGCCCCAAGATTACTGTCTATTTTGCAATGAAAGGAGCCAGGATGTGGCACAGAGCTGACTCTAGAAGGATCTTACCGAACCGGTCCTCTATCGGTTTTCGCCCTCATTTCTACAACCTAGCTCTCTGGACCTGGGAGCACCTTGCGATGACTGATTCCAGGTGGAATTTACACTCGAGAGCAGAGTTTCTTACCGGATGCCAAGAGATCATTGACGAGCACAAGGAACCTCTCCTCAGCCACTTGGGCGTCGGTCATGAGAAACACCGTGCTGAGATTCTTCACCCCGGCTTTTAGGCACAAACCAGCTAGGTCCATCTGCGGAAATGGTCAATATTAGAGATCTTTGGGAAGACGGCCTTATCGAAAGAGGTCCCCGACCAACTCTTTAGGAATGGGACCATTTCCTTATCTACTTTAATAGGAAAGAAAGTGAAACGGCAAAAAAAAAAAAAAAAAAGAAAGTGAAACAGCAATGGAAATAGGAAGGAGGGCTCTCTTGTCTACGGCCATACCACCCTGAACGCGCCCGATCTCGTCTGATCTCGGAAGCTAAGCAGGGTCAGGCCTGGTTAGTACTTGGATGGGAGGAAGGAGGGCTATCTTGTATTGACAAGTAGGGAAATAGGCTTCATTGTCAGGCTCAATCCCAACAGAGGCGGACGAGTAAACTTAAAACAGTGATGATCTTTAATTCGTACAATCACTGTGACTCCTGTGTTAGCTTCCGGAGCCCCTCCTTTGTGCCGAGGGGTAACAGCTTTCCAAAGGGACACTGATAGTCCCTGTTCATCTGTGTTACTTGTATCATCGTACAAACGAACGGGCTGTCCCAGAAGGCGAGCAATTGCCCTTGGTGTTGACAGAAGAGACATGTACTTGGGGCCACCGACCCC
Source organism: Potos flavus (assembly GCA_028534135.1). Classification (NCBI taxonomy): domain Eukaryota; kingdom Metazoa; phylum Chordata; class Mammalia; order Carnivora; family Procyonidae; genus Potos; species Potos flavus. Next base: position 47,291,636 of record CM052891.1, read on the forward strand.
GGTGATGAATATATCTTATGCTAGCAGTGTTTTATGTTCTCATGACTTGCTCCAGCAAAAGTCTTACATTGGAATAAAATATACTAGGGAACACACACACATACACACACACACACACGAAATCATCTGGTAGGAAATTATATCCATTCAAAACTGCAGGTGGATAGTCTTGGGCTAGGATGCCAAGCCCTGAATTTTTCCAGCTTAGTCAATCTTGGTTCAATCTCTGTATCCCTCTCACAAAGCTCAGCTGTCAGTCCCTGATCTGGCTCTTCTCGCTCGCACCACTCAAAGCTCATTTTCTAAGAGCCTCATGCATTTCCTTACGCCAAAGTTTCTTTCATGTTCTATATATCATTCCCCTTTAAAGTTAGCGAGCTTCCTTTATATCAATGGTTCTCAACCTTAGGCACTTAGAGAATTAGTTAAGACAACGTTTCTCAACTCTCATCGGAACCGTCTGGGGGGAAATGCTTTGAAAAGTCTTGATGCCCGTGCCATTCCCTAGACTAATTAAGCCAAAATGTCTTGAGGGTGGGATGCAGGCATCAGCAGTATTTGAAGGGGGTTCCGGTATATGGCCAAGGCTGAGAACCACTGTCCTAGGTCATTCTGTAAATGCCTACTTCTCATATGCACCGACCTGTTTCCTCTTTTTTGGAACCACTGAAGATCGGTCTACCGTGAACCCGGTGTATGACCTGAGATCCAGCTAGCCGTGCAGAAGCTGAGCTGTGGTTTCGGAGCAGTGGTGAGCACCACTCGCTGAGAGATTGTGAAGGCAGGTGGGTAGGTCTGGCCCCCGGCTGGCTGGGATTTGCCCAGGGACAGCAAGGACAGCATCCTCATGGAAATTACACCAAGACCCCCAACCCTGCCTCTGTTGTAACCAGGCACAACAGGGAAGGGCAAAGTGACCTCTGAAGGTCATATAAATGCTTTCCCCCACATTCCACAGCAGGTAGCACGGCTGCTAAGGGCTTAATGTCTGGGACCAGGAAACCTCACTGAAGCTCCCGCTCCCTGGTGCGCACTGGAACCGTCTTTCCAAAGACGAATGTCTTATAGGACTTGGGCAGACTGTCAGAAGTCCTCCGAAGTCCGCTAGAGAGCTGTGTGCTCACTTTGACAGAGAGGTGCCTCGGATCCGGTGAGAGCCCAGCTTCCCCCGAGGGAGCTGAAGCCGCTGAGGTTTTACAAATGCAGACCTGAGTCTAATGAGAAAGAGCCCTGAGGGTCACCAGCCCAGAAGCAAGGAAGGGAATGGCCAGCGGCTGACGGGGAGGTTCTGAGCAAGGTGAGTGAAGAGCTAAGGAAGGACACAGGGAGCTGCGGGCAGTTGGGGGGGTGGGGCTGGATCTCACCTTGAAGTCGGGGATCTGGTAGCCTTTCCGCAGCGTGATCTGGAAGACGTCCATGGAGCTGATGAATGCCGCGAGCCTCGTCAGGCTCTGCTTGCCGCTCCCACCCACGCCTACCAGCAGTGCGTTTCCCCGGGGGGACTCCAAGATGCGGTTGATGTGGCAGCTGCGGAGAAGGAGCAGAGGCACGTGGCCTGGATCAGGCTCTCCTCCGAAGGGAGCCCGCACCACGGTCCGAGGGAGCACTGGACCCCCCTTTGGGGGCCCATCCTGGGCTGAGCTGCAGGAAACGTAAGTTACGTTGTCCCCAAACCGGGCCTCGCTTTCTTGCCCAAATGGATGGAAGTCAGTCCTGCTTTTTGCTTTAAGCCAAAGCCTCTGGTGACCCAGTGGCAGTGGAGGAAGCGCTCATGGCAGCCGGAAAGGACTGGAGGGGACCTGACTCACCCTCCCTCGCCTCCCTCCCCAGCTGAGCCTGAGTCCGCCACACCTCCGGCATTCGGCATTCGGCCTCACCTACTCGTGCTTTTAGGCAAAAGGAGGGGGTGGGAAAAAGAGAACAGTAGGGAAAAAAAATTCCAGGGGAGGCTAAAGGACACACGGGAACAGAACTGTCTGTTCCACTAAAGAGAGAAGCAGCAAAATTAAAGTCAGCCAAATAACAGGGAGCCCTGGACAGTGATGCCTTTGTAATGAGTGTGGATTCTTGGTGTCAACCTATAGGACGCCCACTTGCTTGGCTTCTGGATTCTTCCCCTTTAAGCTCTACTCACCTGTCTCGGTACCCATATTCCCTCCCAGCAGCGATGAAAGATTCCCAGGCCCCGGGCTTAGACTACATCCTGCAGAGGACCCTCTTCCTCCTGACTCGCTGGGCCCTCCTCAAGTGCTGCCCTTCCACCCACCTGTCCATAGACCCCCCTCCACGTTCTTCCTTCCCCTTAGCGCTATGTATATACCTTACATAAGGTACCTACATTCTTTATTTGGAAAAACTCCTATTCCCTTTCTTTCCTCATTTTAAACCAGTAACTATTCATTGTACGAAATGCCTAAAATACAGAAAAATTACAGTTCGATACAAGATAGCAATAAACACCACTGACGTTAACTATACGCCCTCTGGACTTTTTCCTAGAATCTGTGTGTTTATAAGTATATACTTATGGGTATATACACTTATTACATCTGAAAGCCCAATATTTTTCTATCCTATTTTCAAAATCAGGTTCACATTGTATACTAAACAGTGTTTTGAAACCACTTTTCTATTTAGCCATATTCTGTGAATATTTTCCTACACCACTGAGTAATCGCTAAGCCACGCTTTTCATGGTGGAACCATAGAGTAAATTCCTCGTCTGCAATAGCCTACTATTGGATATTTAGGTTGTTTCCAACATTTTCCAGCCATAAATAATGCTATGTAAATACTTTTCACTTCTATCTCTCATCATGTCCACAGAATAGATTCCTAAAAGAAAAATCATCAAGTCAAAGAGTAAGACAATTTTTATGGCTTTGGATACATCCCAAAAAGCTGCTTCCCAGAACGGTGGCACCAATTTGTCGTCTTCTTGGGTAGAACCGATCAAAAGGTGGACCTATTATTTTGAGAATATGTTAGATTACGTGAGTTTTATCAGCATGCGTTACGTTAGAAAACTTGGGAAATGGATAAAAAGGAGGACTAGACGACAGGTGTTGGTGACCTTGGACTTGAACGAGCGTGCAGGACAAGAACTCAGGTGCAATCTGACCAGACACAGCAGAGTGGGCGTCTGAGACTGAACGTCATAGGCTACAATCCCGTGTCCCTATCTTGTGTTAATGATATCACAATGACGAATACCATATTCACATTAAGGGTTATTGGGGGTGGAACAACTTAAGTGCATCAAACCCCAATTTGGAGGAAGGGCCGGGGGTGGAGGGGCAGGAGAGTTTTGACGAGTGGGACTTGACACATCAACAAAACATGAGCATGGATGAGGTTACTAAGCTCCTGTTGACCTTCTGTGGCTGGAGTTTTCTTACTGCCGCACATTTCTGGCATATACTGATGACTGGGTCATAATCAACATCAATAAACTAGATGGTTGTGGGTCCTCATTGCCTCCTCTCCCCGGTGGGGTGTGTTTGCTACTCAGAAGGAAACGCCAGCAGGAGGGCAGGTAAGCCAACGAGGCCCACCTACCAGCAGGTGGGAAGAGTCTGGCCCCCACTCTTGTTGATACTGGTCTTCTATATATAGTTTTAAATCGCCAACTGAATGGTTGAAACTATGACTTAAATTTTTATTCCTTTGATATCTAGGGAATTAAACATTTTTCTTATCAATTATCACATATTTTTTGTTTTGTGAATTTCCTTTTTATGTCCATGGCCCGCTTCTTTTTTTAAAGTTTTATTTATTTAAGTAATCTCTATACTCAATGTGGGGCTTGAATTCACAACCCTAAGATCAAGACCTGCATGACCTTCTGATGGAGCCAGCCAGGTGCCCCAAGTGCCCACTTCTTAATTGAAGAGTTCTAGATTTGTAAGACCCCTTTAGGTATGTTCTGAAACATACCTCCAATTTGTCACTTTTACCTTTTCGTTTTAACTTGCTTTGGGATGTGCCGAAAATTTTAGCTTTCTGGATTTCAAATTGTAAGTCACTAACTTTTTGTGGTGAAAATTAATTCCCCCAAGTATTTAGGAGTTATTTATTGACCTATACTTAGTTCTCTTGTGATTTTGCTTTTCCCCTTTATCATTATTTGTGGTATTTCTATTTGTGTATCGGATAGATTTACAATTCTCTGGCCCCCTTATTAAATCCTAGTTTTGAGGCACTGGAAGAGTGTGTATACTCATCTTGTATTCCCTATTGTCCTTGCACATTTGAAGGTATTCGATACATTTTGGTTAAACCGAAACACAACACATACCTTACAGTCAGCAGCACGTCTGGGGGGATGTACGCAATCACACATTATGCGGCGGGCAAGGACTCATCTTGTTCTGTCTGCATTAGAGGGTGCCAGACTCCAAGGATAAAAGAGAAACTGAGGTGCTAAGATATCCAGGCCCTCTCTTTGGAGGAGAAGTCCGCCTGGGTTCTCTGGGCCGCCCTGCTCCCGCCACGATTCTGGAAGGCCTGCTTTCAGCTTAGCATGGTCCCTGCTATTCACTATCCAAATGGGAAATGCATCATTAGTCCCAAACTTTCCAGAGAAGAATGGTTCAGTCTGCAACTGTCAGCATTAGACTCCAGCTGGGGATTCATTAACAACCTCTGACGAGGGCAAAGGACTCTGCATTCAAATTACAACATTTAAAAAAAGAAGATCAATATTCTGAAGGGCTCCTGGGCGAGAAAACCAGCGCAGTCTAAGTTAAGCCTGTTACTGAATTTCTGTGAGATTAAAAACAAAAGCTGAAGATGTACCACAGCACAGCTGGAGGAAGCGGGCTTATTGAAGGCTACACACGCACATACACGCACGCACCCGTGCAATGCACACATGCATGCACACACATATGCACACACACATGCACACATACACACACCCACATATGCACGTACACACGCACACATGCACGCACACAATGCACACGTGCATGCACATATACACAGGCACGCACATGCACATATGCATGCGCACACATGCATGCACACACATACATGTGCACACACATGCACACGCCCACACACACACACACATGCATGCACATGCACACACGCATGTGTGCACACACGCCCTAGAGAATGGATACAATACACAAATGAAAGGGCACAAGAGAAGTACATCTTTTTCGTTAAGTGATGCTAAGGGAAAGAAAAAGAGGCAGAATAATCTCTGTGGGAGCCAATAAACCCAGAAGGAGATAAAGATTACGCCAAAAGCAGCGCAAAAGACTTGGTGTTAGGGTTTAAGGAAACTCAGACCAGAATCTGCTGAAACAGTGAAGAAAGTCAGTGGGGGAGCACAGTGATACCATTAAGGGCACAAGAGCACGAAGAAAAAGCCTAGCATCTATGGGCTGCTTGTTAGGCACAAAGCACTGGACACGCGTAGCAATAACCTGATGACGTAGACATTCTCGCTACCCTCACTTCCCAGAGGAGGAAACTGAGGCTCGGGGAAATTCAGTGTCCTTTGCCGAACACCACAGCCAATGAGTGGCAGAACCAGGATTTGAATGTGGGTCTGGCTCTAGAACCTGTGCCCCTAACTCACTGCACAGTGCTCCATGGTCAGGTTCAGCATGAAAGCAGCAGGAAGAATTAGCAGCAGAGCTTGGGCAAGGTGTCGGGGAATCAGACCAGAGACACTGGTAAGAGCTCAAGTCGTGAGAACAAAGAGCCAGATGATCACATCAAAATGAGCATATGCCTCATCGCACCCACGACCAGCCGCTCTTGCCCTCGCCCCTCGCCCAGCTCTGCGGGTTCCCAGGGAGTGCTGGAGCCTCTGCTCTACTCTGCCTCGCCCTGCTCCCACCTTGGGTCTCAGAAGTCGGGACCTTCCTGGAGAGGGCCCAAACCCCTCTGCCTCGGGCCCCTCGTGGAGCGACAGGAGGCTGCGAGCCTTCTGTCACCCAGGTTATCTGTGTTTCTCACTGTTGGCTGGCGTTCCATTTTCCGGCACCAGGGGGTGCTTCTGCTCTCGGTGGCCGGTAGAGGCAGCGAGCCCAGGGAGGGGAGGGCAGGGCAAAGACCATGTCGTGGGACCTTGATATTTTTAAACAAATGGACATGAACTGGTACATCCAAATACACTTTAATCTTGCGAACTGCCTCCCTCGAGGTAGTTCATTATTCCAGTTATTTCGCCATTGCTAATGCAGCTCGAGCTTTTCTCTGGAAACCAGCTTCAGAGCCTGTTAAGAAGCCTCAGGAGAAAAGCCAGTTTTCACAGCCTTCTTTCTTCCTACGAACATTAGGAGTCAGTCTGATCATCCATGTTGGAAACCACATCGACCGAATCACTAGCTCTTCTCCCAAATTAAATTTACCCTTAAAGGACAGAGATCTGTCTCAATTCCAAGACTGTGACACAGGCTCTGTTGGTTGTTCAAGAGGAGGGGACAATGCTCACTGAACTTTCCCGAGGTTCACGAATGGATGTCCCACGACCCTGGTCCTGGCCACCGACTACGCACCAGATACCGTCCAAGATTTCGGGGATTCAGCTGTGGGCAAGACTGAGTCTGCGCACAAGGAACTCACACTGGATCGAGAGAGACAGAAACACAGAAGAGGGAGCACCAGAGTGTGATGATGGAGAGCAAATCCGCTGGAGACACAGTGCGCCAGTGTAAGCCTTGGCCTCTCTGTTTCTGGGGTGTGCGGCGCTAGGCAGCGGCTCCCCTCTCCCAGCCTCCTCTTGTGTAACATACAGGGATGAGAGCAGACCTTACTCTCTTCTTGCGATGACTAAATGAAGTGATGTAAGCAAAGCTCTATGCACCAGGCCCGCGGTGAGTTCCATGTTCAGGGTAGCTCCAATATATCACATCAAGTGCCGTCTTTCCAGAGAGGTCTTCCTGACCTCCCTATTTAAAATTGCAATCCACACCCTCCCCACCATCCACCAGCACTCTGTACCCCCCTTCCTTCTCTGTTTTTCCTCTACATCATTTACCCTAAATGAGATGCTAAGAATTTTTGTTGAGTACCTGCTATGTTCCAGACACTGTCCTAGGTATTAGAGATCTGGCAGTGAATACAAAACAGATCCTTGAACTCATAGTATGCCTAATCCATAAATACGTGTTGGATGGATGGATGGGTGGATAGATTGATGGGTGGATGGATGGATGGGTAGATGGGTGGATGGATAGATGGGCGGGTGGATGGATGGATGGATGGATGCATGGATGGATGGGTGGATGGATGGGTGGATAGGTGGGTGGGTGGACGGATTGGTGGATGGATGGGTCAGTGGGTGGATGGATAGATGGGTGGGTGGGTGGATGGATGGATGGATGGATGGATGCATGGATGGATGGGTGGATGGATGGGTGGATAGGTGGATGCATGGATATAAACAAATAGATTAATCATGACAAATGCAGCAGGGAAGTCAAGTTATATAAGGTGAGGTCCCAGCAGTGACAACTCACTTTAGCAAGAGGGGAGACTGGATAAGAGCTGCTTTGTTCAGCTGGTGAGAAATGGATCTAGAAGAGAATGAGAAGTGAGAAAGTATAGCAAGTACAGAAAACCATTTTGATGAGTTCTGTTGTGAATAGGAGGGAAAAAAAAGGTGTAAGAGATGGAAGGAGATTTATAAGAGTGAAGGAATAGTTTATTATTGTTGATAATGATAATGTGACATGTTTATATGTAGATGTATATGATCCAGCAGTTACTGAATTAATGATGATGGCACAAGAGGGGACAAGGGAGGAGAAGGAGGCAGGAGGGAGGGAGACGGGAGGGAAAAGGAATAATTTAATTCAGGAAGGTGTCAAGTCACTAAGAAGGTGCTAAGAGATGGGATCCAGGATGTGCACGGAGGGACTGGGCTTAGGTAGGAACAGTGATGGTTCATTTACTGAAACAGTAGAGAAGGCACGATTTGTGGGTGGGATGCAGGTGGGCTTAGATTTGATGGCGGGGAAATGACAGAATTCTCTTCTGGTTGCTGTCATGACCTCAGTGAAGGAAGAGATGTGCTCATTAACTGGGAGGGATGCCAGAAGCTTGAGAGGAGGAGAAAAATGTGGGATGCAATCACTACAGGTGGACGAAGAGAGCAAAATGCCTAGGCGAGTGGAGGGAGTGGAGGTGGGTTCCCAGCAAGGTCAAGGGCCCAGTGATAAGTGTGGCTGAAAGTCTGAAACACGCCAAGCCCAAATGGTGGTGGTTTTTTCTGCAACAAAATCTTCAGATGCTTGGGGGCAGGTGCGGAATAAGACTGTGGGGTTTTGTCACGCGGACACAATGGCAGGAAAGTTAGGGGAGCCTGCACCAGGATAAGGGAGCTCAAGGTGGTTGAGGACGGTAAAGACATGGTAGGCAGAGGGGCAAGGGAATCTGAGAAAGTGGTTGGCTCCACGGAATGAAGTCTTGATGAACTTGAAGAATAACTGGGATATTTTTATTTGGGACAACGCGGAAGGTCCCTGCAGTGAGAGAAGTCAGACAGAGAAAGACAAATACCATATGATCTTACTTATATGTGGAATCCAAAAGAAAAAGAAACAAAAAACCCCACAAAACCACACAATAAACAAACACATAGAAACAGAAGAGATCAGATCTGTGGTTGCCAGAGGTGGGGGAATGGGGGTGAGAAATTAGGGGAAGGTGGTCAAAAGGCACAAAATCCCAGGTATAAGACAAATGAGTTAAAAAAAAAAAAAAGACAAATGAGTTCTGCGGAGGTAAAGTATAACATGATGACTAACGTTAACAATGCCATATCGTGTATTTGCAAGTTGCCAAGAGAACAGATCTGAAAAGTCCTCATCACAAGGAAACCAAACTGCGGGGCACCTGGGTGGCTCAGTTGGTTTGGCGGCTGCCTTTGGCTTGGGTCATGATTCCAGGGTCCTGGGATCGAGCCCCGCATCGGGCTCCCTGCTCAGCGGAGAGCCTGCTTCTCTTTCTCCCTCTGCCTGCAGCTCTACTTACTTGTGCTCTCTATCTCTGTCAAATGAATAAATGAAATCTTACCAAAAAATTTAAAAAAATTAAAAAAGGAAACCAAACTGTAACTTGTAACTGTTAATCTTATTGTGATAATCGTTTTGTTATACACGTACGTCAAACCACGATGTTGTACACCTTAAACTAATGCAATGTTAGATGGCAATTTTATCTCAATATGACTGGGTCAAGAAAGAATTCCCTAGAATAAAAACCAGAGCAGGCTAGTGGAAGGGTAGGAGGCACAGTTCAGAGGGTGGGCTGTTTGAAATGGAGATTGTGGAGATGGGTTCATCACTGATGGCAGAAGTTTCTGGAGTGGGAACGTGTGAGTGAGTGGCTGAGTGGGGATGGAAGAAACGACCGTTGGAGCTAAGGAGGCCAAGGAGCAGAAAGACCAGGGGATACGCAGAGGCCAGCCACGAAGAACGATGTGGTCGAGGAGGAAGTTGGCCCGAGGACCCAGGTCGTTGGTAAATGTTGGGGAGGGACTGGATGTCAGTAGATGGCAGTAACAAGGCAAGGGAATAAGGATGAAAGTCTGGGTATTTGTGCTTTTGAAGAACTGGAGTTTTGAAGAACTGGGGAGAAATGGTTTAAATAGGCCACTAAAATGAGATGGGAGAGAAGGAGGGTCCTTAGCTCTCTCTAGGGCCCGGGGTACATGGAATGGGGAGAAAAAAAGAGCTTTCCTCAACTCAGGGGCCAGTGGGGTTTCATTTAGAATCATCAATGAGGGGAAGTTCAGAGAAGTTGAAGATGAAGTGGGTTTTGCTGCTGTGGTCCACGGGTACCGGGGGACAGGGTGGCAAGATTTTGGAAGGCGGGATGTGATGCAGTAGGGGGAATGCAAAGAGAAGTAGAGGGACAGCATTTGGTGGGAGGCTTGGCGACTACTCTCAGTGATTCCACTGAGGCAACAACACTTACAAGGGTATTTAATTTTTTTTTAAGGGTATTTAATTTTTGAAATGTGTGAGCATTTAAACAAAAATCTTCCATCTCATTATTTTAAAGTTGGTCTTCAGACTTGTATGGTGTGGGGACATGGGTCCCGAGCTGTTCTCATGCCTCTTTTATGATCTCAAAATTTCCCTTGGTGGCACTGTGGTCATCCCTAGGGATTGTAAATGACAGACAAGGAAACAGATCCAGTGCTGCCTGAGTTCAGCATCCTGCTGTCCCCCAGGGCTGGTGGCAGATGCTGCCGCGGCTGCTCTACCGGCCACCATCTTGACCCCATGGCAGAAGCATGGCTGCCTTCCTGGTTTGACCAAGGTGGCCTCAAATGCCCAAATAAGGTGTCTGACGTTGGGAAGAAGAGACAACTTAGGAAGGGCAGGAACAGAAGCACACTTACACATGGCGCATGGCGTCCTCGAACAGAACCAAGTCCATCACTGTGTTGACTTCATTGTGGTTCTCCAGGGCTTCCAGCAGAGTCTGGGTCAGAAGTTCCCAGGATTGCACAGGCATGTACTTGGGCTCACCGATACCACTGGCAAAATGGCAATAAATGTTCAGGCTTCGGGTCTCTTCCACAGTCTCGTCGATATCCTGGCGGTGGAACACAGGCGTAAGGACCCCCTTTACTGACTCCATTCTGGTTCCATAGAGTGAAGACCCCTCATTTGCTTTTTCTCTCTGGACACTTCCTGCAAGTTAAGTATAGGTGCTGCTTCCCATACTTCCTTTCTCCTGAGCAGCTCTTATAAAGTAGACGTTTAACATTCATTTACCAGCTCCGTGAAGTCATGGGTGGTGTTTATCATTCCCTGTGGGCTGAGGATGGGAAATAGAAGGTGGGAGGTACCCTTCCTATAGGCCCAGTAAGAGCCCATGTCTGGGCAGAGGAGTGGATGGGGACATGTGGCTAGATTCCCCTAAGCAGGGGCCCTGTCACCACTGCTGGGTGAAGGGGTCTATGCCCCAATGCCCTTATCTCCCCCACATCCGTTCCTACAGGTCTTGCTTCCCAATCCACGGCAGCATCGCAAAACCTCCTTTCCTCTTTCCTGTGAGACAGCACACTGCAGGCTTCCAGCCCCAACTTCACAGGCTCGGCCCACAGAACTGGGTCCCTACGAAAATGCACCATGAGGCATCCTTAGGCGACTGGTTTCTTTATGAGGATCCTGATAATCTGGAAATGTTCACGGTAGAGCCCACGACGTATGAAATTTTAATAAAGATATGAGCTGATTGTGTGTTAATTCTTGCCCACAGGGCAGACCTTCCCACGTTTAATAAAAACCTAGTACGACTCAACTAATTTAAAAAATAGCGGGTCTGTGTCTCTTTACTGCCAATGTACCCTCTAAGTATCAAAGAGGCGGCTAATCATTTTCTTAATTTAGAGAGGAACTACTGACTTATCAAAACTCAAATCCTAGAGACTTCAAAAGGAAGAAAGGTGGTAAGGGAAGTCCAAGAAAGAACACGCTTTCTAGTACCTAAGTAGGAATTTTTACGAGTACGAGCAACTGTCCCCATCTGCCATTTTTTTCTTCCAAAGTTCTGACTGGAAGAGGCACCTGGGAGAGAGGGAACCTGCATGCTGTTTACCAGCAGGGACATTACCCCGGGGAATGAGTCACTACTGTAGGGTTAGCTTTGTAAGCCCAAGGGATAAAATTCACCAAATCTAATGGGGAGGGGGGAGTGAGGATGAGAATCTCATCTACAGAGAAACCAGGACTGCTGCCTGGTTTATAAGAAGGAAATGGAAAGAGTTAAATACCAAAGAGTTATTATACTTTAAGGTGATGTCAGGGTCATGGAAAGTCTTTCGACCATTCTGGCTTTGCCACATAGGAACAGCAGATGTTGAGACACCTGCGTAAGATTTAATGCAAGGCATGAGAGCCATTCTTGCTCGCTGCAGAAGGCACTCGGGGAAGTGATGTGGGAACCCATTTACCCAGTTTGGAAATGGGCTAATATACTGGGAATTGGTCCTGCTGGAAGTCAGTTTCCACTAATGATCTAGCAGAGGACTGACCGAGTACAGTTCTGCAAAGGCTGGCCTACAAAGACTCTTTGATGAACAAAACAACGGGTCTCCGACGTTATGATCGGAGCCAGGCTATTCAAGAGGGAGAGAGAAAATCAACCCGCCTGGTGATTCAAAGACTTCTTAATAGTGACACCACGTCACACAAGGGCCACGTCTTGGAGAACTCTCAGATTTGACCGGTAGAAACAGGATTATATCACTTCCTTGATGGAAACTTGGCAACTTGTAATACCGCTATCAAGATTCGATGCAGCCCAAGGTACTTCCAGTTGGCATTTCAAACGTTGTTGGGGAAGGATGATGGCAGTGTTAATTATATCTGGGTCTATAATCAAAAGCATGTGTTCTTAGGATATAGATACCCACATAGGAACCTCTGTTTCAAAGGCTGAGTGTTGGTACTCGAAAGGGCCAGCTAAGACCAACGGGAGAAGATAGTCAAGGCTAGTTTGCAGAGCTAACAATAAATACATGATTTGGCAAATCCTACAATGCTCAGAGGGGCATCTGAGATGTGAGAGTACTGAATATTGGGGCATAGAAAAATGATAAGTGGGGGAATTTCAGGGTGTTCGTACCAGGAAAGAGCCAACTGAGATAAGTTACTTAACAATGCTGTCTAAGGGGCGGATGAGTGGAGCAGTTGGTTGGACGTCTGGCTCTTGGTTTCGGCTCAGGTCATGATCTCAAGGTCGTGAGATCGAGCCCCGCGTAGGGCTCTGTGCTCAGGGCGGAGTCTGTTTGGCATTCTCTCTCTCTCTCTCCTTCTGCCCCTCCTGCTTGTGCTGTCTCTCTCTCTGAAATAAATAAATAAATCTTTAAGAAGAAATGCTGTCCTATCATGTAGATTGGGATGGACTGTAAGTATCTTCAGAGGTAGACCCAAGATGATATCAGGAAAAAAATCTGGTGCTAAACCTAACCAGGTGAGCATGGGGAAAACATGGTACATTTAAATATAAGTTTTGATTATTTCTAAGTTCAAGAGAGGACAAGCAGTATGTGTGGAAAATATGGAGATGTGGTCAACTTTTAGAAGGCTCACGGTTAGTTGTGGGGTAATTTTGACACTAGAAATGTAATATGGTCTTAGGCTGTGTTAATGTGTGCTTCCCAAGGCAAAGTCTATGGAGTATTTGTTCTGCAAATTAATAGGTTTTATGAAGGGAAAAGAGTTTTAGGGTCTCATACGTTTGGGAAATGATAAATGAATCAGGATTATTCAAGAATTTTAGGGCTTTAATGTGCTGAAAGCATTGTGAATTTCTAAGAGAGGGATAGAATATGAAGTATTTTTCAATTTATCATGGATATCTTCTTTCCAAAGAGTATACTGTAGTACAACTAGTCAGTACAGCAATTTTGGGAAACAGTAACAAAATTATAGTGTATAAGGGAGAATGATGATCTTGCTTTTGGTCAGACCCCAGTTGGGTTGTGCGATGGAAGTCAGACACCATGATTTTGGAGGGGGATCCTGATGGAAAAGTAATCAAGATGGTGGCAAATTCCTCTGGGTTTGAAAACAAGCCATGTCAGTAGTGGCTAAAAGAACACAGGGTATTTGGTCTGGAGGAGGGAAGACCCAGGAAGGACAAGACAAATAATCTTAAAATATTTGAAAGTTTTTCATGTAGACTAAAATTAGTGGACAGGGAAATAAATTATAGATCATTATTAGAAAAAAGTTTCAGCCTTTAAAATTGTTATAAAGGTTCCAAATTTCAAAATTGTTCCAAATTTCTAGTCATCAGCAGCTCCAAAATGGCTCCCTTGGCAAAGATGAGATTGGCCATTTTCAAGGACGTTGGAGCATCCACTGGGAATGACTGATCTGGGACATGCTACTGAGAGGAGTCAGTATAAGATGAAGAATTGGATCAGATGATCCCTAAAGACCTTTTCAACACTGGCATTCTGGGATTAATTTGTGCCTTTTTTGTCCTAGCATTTTTCACCTCAGCAAAATAACGACAGATTTCTTTCGCTGTCTAATCTCTGATTTTCCTCCCAATTTTATGAGCTAGACTTTTTCATTTGGGTGATTATCTGCATAATTATTATTTTTCAAATGTAAAAAAAATTTTTGCAGGGCAATACTCACATCAAAAATTTTCTTGACCACTTCTGTCTGGATCTTATCAAAAAGATCAAAGTCCTTTTCTTCAACCATCTTATCCCGATAAACCCGATTTGATTCATGCAGATAGAGTTTTACGAGGTCCTGTGTGGATTTTACACATTCTACTGAGGAGAAGAGAATGCCCTTTAAAGAGAAGAGAGAAAAATATCATGTGAACAATAATTTAAAACTGCAACAGCTATAACTTATTGAACCAGTTATGTGACAGGTACTGGACTGGAAGTTTTGCCAGATAATAATCATTCAACTACCAGGATGATTCTACAAAATAATTTTTACTATATTCTTTTTGTATAACGTGGACATAATACAAAACCACGAGGTTTTGAAACTAGGTCTGCCTGACCTTGAGCCTAAAACTTTGACCATTACGTTCTAGATGACCACAGGGAGGAGAGAGGTAGCTTCTCTGCTCTATTTCAATTCCCTAAGTGCCAACTTGAAAACCAGTCTAGGGGACAATAGCTTTTGTAAAATCAGGATGATGACCAAGGGCTGGAATGACTACAACTAACCTTTGCAGGTCAGCAATCCATTTATTTATCTATTGTAGGTTCTCCTTCCATACACCATAGAGATTATTCCAAATATTTCCTATTCTTTTAAAATTCTCTGTCACCTCGCCTCTTTCCGTTACTATTAGTCAATGTCTTAGACTCCTTTTTCATTGAAAAATGGAGACCACCAAGATTAGAGTCCTCAATGACCTCAACAGGTCCTATAACTTCAAACTCATCTAAACCTGTGTTTTCCCCCATTGCTTTCTTTTTTATCATAGAGGGAAAGAGGCCATTTAATTATTCCTCATCACCAACAGAATAATGCTCTGAATCATGAGCATGGCATAAAGTTCTGGTCATAATAGGACCACCAGTCTAGCTCCTCATGATCACTCTTACCCTTTCCCATAAAAATCTAGATTTCAGTTTCACTAAATTAAAATTATTTTCTGACACTGCATACTTTCTGTGCCTTCATGCTTTCTGCTTTTCTTGCTATGCTCACATTTCAAGATCCAATTCGAGTGTTGTCTCTTTCTTGAAATCTTCCATGACACTTCTCTTCCTGCCCAACAACATTCCCTCTGATGTGTTCTACTTAACCCTTTATATATACATCTCTTTGTTCCTAAAATCATTCTTCTTTGGACAGGTTTGCTTCTTTCAGGTCATGATGAGTGTCTCAAAGGCAAGGAAATTGAGAGCCTTCATTTTGGGTGTGGTTTATTTTTATTATTGTATTATTGGCATCTAGCATGGTGCCTGATATATACTAGATTCTCAATGAGTGCTTGTTGAAAGAATGAATGGACTAATACTGACTCCTTCGATCACTATAACATAGTAAGAACCTCCATCAAGATTTCTGCTTTTGGTAGGGGCAGAATACCTGATTACAAACCAATCCACTGAAGTCAACTACAAAAGATAGGAAAATTATCTTTAAAGTTTCATTTTTTAGAGGCATTAGGGAGTAACTAAGGCAACAACGGCTCGAAGAGCTGCATTACTAGAGAGAAGAAAAGGAAGAAAGGTGAACCTCAAACCAGGCACTATTTCTTTTTCCTTTGGACATTTGCCAGTTCACAAGTAATGGCTTATAGGTTCAGAAACTGCAAAGACAGAAGAGAGACAAGTGACAGGTTAAGATGCTGAGCAAACTTATCTCGAGGGGTAAGAAGGATGAAAATTAAAGTTCAGGGATTACCAAGAAGGGGGTCATGGTGAAAAACCCCAAGGGAACCCCTCAAATGGTTATACACTAAGAGTATGAGTGAATCACAGATCATTTAGTCCTCACAGAAACTGGAGCCCAATTTCAATCTCTTCAATCTCATCAACCCCTGACAACAGCTTGGCAGAAGCAGAAGCAGAAATACGTAATCTCTGAAGGAAAAAAGCATCATCAAAACCCTCAAATTATCTGCACATTTTAAAACTCTTAATGTCTGGCAATCAAACAAAAATTACTGGGAATACCAGGAGATACAGCCAAATCAAGAAAAAACCAACCCATAGAAGATCTAGGTATTGGGAATTATCAGACATACACTTTAACAAAACTATGATGAATATGACCAAGACATTAGAGGACATCAGTTAAAGAATTTCATCAAAGAACTGGAGCCTTTAAAAATGAATCAAATGGAAATTCTCAAATTAAAAATTATCCCAAATTACAGTTACTGAAATTAAGAACTTATCAATGGGGTTAAAAGCAGAATGGACAGAGCTGAAGACAGGTTTACAGAAAGAGCGAGTAGCTCAAAATATTCAGATTGAATCACAAACAGAAAAAAGAAAGAGCATCGGGGACATATGAGACAGTGAAAAGGTCTCATATACGTGTATTAGAATACTAGAAGAAAAGAGAGAGAAGCAGAAGCAACATCTGAAAAGATACTGGCCAGAACTTCTCTAAAACTGGAAAAAAAATACAACTGAAAAGAAAAGACATCAACCCAGATTCAAAAGTGCTATAAACATTAAGCAAGATAAATAAAAAAAACAGCACTTAGACATCTGGTGCATATTAGTGAAATTTTTGAAAATCAAAGACAAAGAGAAAATCTTAAAAGTTGGCAAGTAGAATCGCTTCTTGGCCTTTTGGCTAAGATCAAGTGTAAAAGTTGGCAAGTAGAAATAAATGTATTTTCGGTTAAATAAAAAACTGAGAGATTATTTTCTAGCAGATAGACAGTACACTAAATACTAAAGGAGTTCTTCAGGTAGAATGGAAATGATTCGAAATGGAAGAATTGGAAATGCAACAGGAGTAAGAGCAATGGGAAGAGTAGTATGTGAGTAAATCTAAATAAATGTTGACTTGGGGCACCTGGGTGGTTCAGTTGGTTAAGCGTCTGCTTTTGGCCCAGGTCATGATCCCAGGGTCCGGGATTGAGCCCCGTGTCGGACTCACTGCTCAGCGTGGAGCCTGCTTCTCCCTCTGCTCCTCCCCCCTGCTCACTCTCTCTCCTGCTTGCTCTCTTTCTCAATAAATAAATAAATAAAATACTAAAAAAAAAAAAAAAGTTGACTAAAGACAATATTAGTGTATTATGGGTTTTCAATATACACTGAATTTAAAAAATAACAATAGAATAAAATTGGAGGGATGTAAATGGTTCTAGGACCCTTGCATTATATGGCAATTGATAAAGTACTAATTTATAAAAGAAAAAGGGACAAAATGATGCATTTGGTAACCATTAGATGACTAGTAAAAAGATGTACGCTAAAAGAGGGAGAAAATAAAAGAACAAAAAGTAATTAGTCGATAGAATACAAAAAAATGAGAGGAAAGGAAACACAGAATAGGTAGAACATACTGAAAACAAACACTATAAGGTAGATTTAATCCTATTATATAAAATAACATCAAATGTAAATGAACTAAATATCTTAATTTAAAGACTATGATTATTAGACTAGATTTAAAAAATCCAACTAGATGTTGCCTATAGGAGATACACCTTAAACATAAGAAAAAAAGAGGCTGAAATAAGAAATTGGAAAACAATATAGGATGAAGGAATTGGAAACAATATAACATGAAGATACTGACTAAAATAATGTGGAATAGCCACCTTACTCTGCAAAACTGAATTTAAAGCAAGAGCCATTTTAAAAAATAAAGCACTGTATTTAATAACAAGAAAAAGGTCAGTCCACTAGGAAGATATACTAATTCTAAGTGTGTGTGCACATAATAACATAGTTTCAAAATACATAAAGCAAATATGACATCAACAGAAAGAGAAACGGGCATGCCCACAGTCGCAGTGGGAGGTTTTTGCATAACTTTTTAAGAAACTTATAGAACAAGTTGTCAAAAAAATCAGTAAGGATATAAAATATTTCAATGACATGATTCACAGGTTTGACCTAATTGACATACTGATTCAACTACACTCAGCACCTGAAGAATGCACTATTTAAGAAGTGCACATTGGTCCGATCTTGGGACGTAAAGCAGATCTCAACAAATTTCAAAGGAATAAAATAATTGAGTATACTTTCTGACAACAGTGGAATTAAGCTGAGCATCAATAAGAGACGGATAACTAGAAAATCTCTCAATTTTAAAAAATAAAGCAGTATATTTCCAAATATCCCATGGGTTAAAGGAGAAATCATAGGGGAAATTAAGAAATATTATGAAGTGAATGATAATAAAAATACAACATCTAAAAGTTTGCATGATACAGTGTAGGGCATAATTAGTGACAAATTCATAGCCTTAAAATAAATGTTTTATAAGAGCTGAAAGGCTGATGATTGATGACACAAGTAGCTACGTCAAGAAGTTAGAAAAAGGAGAACCCCAAACCTAAAAGAATGAAGAAAGAGATTATAAAGAGCAATTATTAATAATATAAAAGCGGACAGCAAATAGAGATAGCAAATAAAGCAAAAAAAGGATATCATATGGGTATACTTATCAGTTTCTTTGAAAAGATTAGCACAAATGATAACTCCTTGGTAAGGCTGGTAAAAGAGAAAAAGAGAAAATCAGAAAAGTCACAAATCATCAATACCCAGGATAAGAAAGAGGACATAATGTCAGATACAACAGGTATCTAAAAGGCAATCACAGGATATTATAAATGACTGTATGCCAATAAATTAGAAATTGAGAATATTGATATACTACAACTGACACATGAAGAAACAGAAAATCTGAATTGTCTCATGTGTACAAAGAAATAGAACTCATAACTTAAGATCTTCCACAAAAATACTCCAGATGGTTTCAGCAGTAAATTCTTCTGACGTTTAAGGAAGGCTCACTACAGTGTTTTACAAAAGCTTCCAGAGAGTAGAGAAAGAGGCACCACTTCCCAATACATTTTATGAGGAAAGGAAAATTACAGGACATTCTTATTAATGGAGGTGCAAAAAGTATATTAAAAAATAGCAAATGGAATCCAGCAAAATATAAAAGGCTCGACATGTAGCAATTAAATTGGGTTCATTATAGGAATGCAAGAGCAATCAAAGATTCAAAAATAATCAGTGTAATTTATCACATTTCCAGAAACAATGAGAAAAAAAATCAATATAATTATTTCAAGAGCTACAGAAAAGTTGTTTGTTAGGTTTCAACATATATTCATGGTTAAAACTCTTAGGAGACTATAATCAGGAAGGAATTTTCTTAATCTGGCAAAGAGCGTCCCCCAAAACCCATAGTAAGCATCACGTTCAATGGTCAGCTATTACAAGCTCTTCCCCCTAAAAGTGGGAATGCAACAAGAAGTACTCTCATAACTTCTCCTCAACATTGTACTGGCAGTTGTAACCAGCACAATAAGACAAGAAAAAGAAATTATAAGATTAAAGGATTGGAAAGAAAGAATCATCACTAGTTATTTTTTTTTTTTTTTTACCAATAACATGATTGTATATCTAAGTATAAGCATAACACTGAAAAAAGTTACAAAATATTTGTCGTAGGAGTCTATTTTGATAACATCCAAAAACGGGCCAAAAGAACTTAGTAATCAGAAGTCCAGACAGTATTTACCTCTGGGAGGGAAAGAAAAACCAAATGGAAGGGAGAAAAAAGGAAGAGCTTTAGGGATGTGGCAATGTTTTGTTTCTCGATTTGAAGATCTTGATCTCTTTCTCGTGGTTATGTGGGTGTCTTGACTGTGTGATCATTAACCGAGCTGTGAGCTTATGACTTGTGTGCTTTCCTACGTGTACATTATACTCTGATGAAAGCTTATTTTTGCAAAAGGAAGAAATCCTATTAGATCCCTTTGGCCCCACCCATGCCCGTGTCTCAGCTTCCCTCCTTCTTGGCTCTGCTGGGTGTCAGCCAGGGCCGAGATGCAGAGGGCAGGGGAAGCACCGCCAGGAAGCCCACCTTCTTGGACTGTCTTTCACAGTGAGGTGTGCTATCACTTGGACCTTATAACCCCGGGAAAGCCAACCGCTCGGGATGCCCGGCACTTCAGGGCTGAGTCAGTGGGAGCCCTCCAAGCATAGACTCTGCATCACCTTAGTCACATTGAGATGGGAGCACTTCATGATTTTGGCTACTCAGAGCTCCTTCGGATCGTGCCCTGATCAGGACCGTGAGGGAAGTGCGGAGAAGGTCTGAATTACGGAGCCTTGGGTCAAGCTGAGTGGAGGAAAGCAGCGTGTCCTCTAGGCCACGCCTGTCTTCTAGCAGGCATGTAACCAATCCCCCCGCCCCCATGGGTCCATCAGGCCTGCAGACAAGGAGGTGGGGAGGCAGGCACGGGAGGCTGTGGTCAAGCTGAGCCTGCAACCGCCCTCTGGAGGAGGAGGGTGGGGGGCTGTGTGGTTGCAGGGAGGCAGGCACTCCAAGGAAGGATGCATTTTCCTACCCACCCTGGTGGCGGGTGGCTGACAGCTGGCAGGCTGCAGAGAGCTCAGGGGATGGCCACTCAGGCTGCCTGAGTCAGGTGAAGACACAGGCTGGGGGGGACAAGAGACCTCCCCCCTTGCCACGCCAATACGTCCCCTCCCTGGCTCTTCCTTAACATCACACAAGACATTGGCACGACACTGCCGCTGAGACGAGGCTGGAATACGGCGGGAGCATTCTGTAACGTACACGGAAACCGAATGGCGGTGTTGTACGCCTGAAACTGATATAATAACGTGGTATGACAACAATCCTTCAGTGAAAAAAATTAAAAACAAGCACAAGGCTGGAATGGAGCCGCCCCTTCCTCAGAAAGCCTTTGCCCCCCCAGCTTGCCTGCACGGTAGAGCTGAACATTCTAGCTTCAGATGTCAGTGCTGCTGCATGTGCAAACATGCTCGAGGTACTTGATTTGTCTGTGGCACGGCGTTGTCATTTCCAAATTGGAAATAATCGGTGGTTTACCTTACATGATTGTTTTGAGGATGAAACTGTTAGCTAACAGACGTATAAGGCCTCGGACCGTGCTCGGTAAATGCTAGCTGCTGTCACAGACCCACATCAGACCCTTTATGAGGGGCCCACTCTGGCCTCCCATCATCTTTCCGATCTCGTCTCTCGGAGGCCCCCTCCACTTTACCCTCCATTCCCACCGGGCCGGACGCCTGCTGTTCGCTCCACCGACACGGTCTGTACCATTCGTGCTGTCGCCTAGCTGGTAACTTCCCCGAGCCCCTCTTAAATTGGGATAACAATGTGCATCCCAAAGGCTTGTCACGAGTATACATTTCAGGGTGTGTGGCGACAGGGCATCTGTCCGGGCAGGAGCGGGATGCTTCTGCTAAGAGAGACTTGATGCCCTCCTGCCTTCAGCTCTGCCCTATGAGCAATGTGAATTTCCTCCGACGACATTAACTCCCTTTTTGGCATTTGGGAAAGGCAGAGGGTGACATCCCCACGTCATCAAGCTGCAGGGAGATTTCAGAGAGGGGGTGTGTGACAACAGAGGTCTTTCTCTGGGGCACCTGAGTGGCTCAGTCATTAAGCGTCTGCCTTCGGCTCAGGTCATGATCCCGGGGTCCTGGGATCGAGCCCCATGTCGGGCTCCCTGCTCAGCAGGAAGCCTGCTTCTCCCTCTCCCACTCCCCCTGCTTGTGTTCCCTCTCCCATTGTGTCTCTCTCTATCAAATAAATAAATAAAATCTTTTTTTTTTAAGATTTTATTTATTCATTTTGACAGAGAGAGAGAGAGATCACAAGTAGGCAGAGCGGCAGACAGAGGCAGAGGGACAAGCAGGCTCTCTGTTGAGCAGGGAGCCTGATGCGGGGCTTGAACCCAGGACTCTGGAATCATGACCTGAGCTGAAGGCAGACGCTTAACCAACTGAGCCACCCAGGCACCCCCAAATAAAGAAAATCTTAAAAAAAAAAGTGGTCTTTCTCAGTTAATACTCGAAAGATGAGAGACGAGAGTGGGCATGCACAAACTTGGCGACTGTCCTGGCCTCATGGCTACAAAGCTTCGAGCAGAGTCTTTCTTGCTGCCTCAACTACCTTATGCTCCTTCTCCTCGTCACAAGCCCAGATGAGAACAGAATGGTGTGGAGGACGGAGGGCCTGGCCAGGAACCCAAAGACTCAGATTTGTGTTCTAGTTCCTTCACCGGCCAGCAGTGGGCTCTCGGGAAAACCTATGGAATCCCTGGAGGGTCTCTGTTTCTCCGCATGTTTAGCAGAGTTCATGTGTAGAAGGTCCATGACCCAGGAGGGCTGTTCTGCGCCAGCTTAGGCGTGTTTCCAAAGACCCGCCCTCATGTGGGGCTCGGTGTCTGCACTGTTAGGTTCAGCCCTTCTGGAACACAGTCGTTAGATCTCTGAACTAATGTTTAGGGGATTTCTGCTCTTCTGCCTGGCTGGACCAGGCAGGCCCTGTGTTCTCACGGTCTGGACCTTTGCTGGTCTGAGGTTCCCCGGAATCCCACCCGCACAGGTATGGCCCTGGGTAATGAATTCCGAATACCCGTGCCGTGGCAGGGCCCGCCTCACTCCCTGATCACGTAGATGGACATTCCCCTCCAGGTGAGGCCTCTGCTTGGTGTAAGAGGCATCCTTCCCTCTATCCTCGCTCAGGGCTCTCGGGGGGCGGGGTGGGGTGGGGGGGGGAGTCTCTCTGAAAAGCAGTTTCTGCAGATTCCCGTCCAGGATGGGAAAGTCGTGGACTCCACCCGGTGAGGATGGTGTGCCTGAGCAAGAGGAAGAGGGGGCTGGGATTTGCCGCCTTGCCTCGGGCATTTCGGCGGTGAAGGATCAAGTAACAAAAAGCAATGGGCAGAGACAGGCCATCACTATCCAGAGGAGCAGCTCGAAGAGTCTCAAATGGCTGTGGCCTCGAAAGGAATCTGGAATTTTAAAACCGAGGCCTCCCAGAGGCTGGCAGATGGTATCTTAAGAATACTACAACATGGATTGTTTTTCAGGAAGCAGATCTCTCTTGCGTGACTCAGGGGACGTTCTTTTTGATCCCAAGAATAATGGGTATACCACCAGGGCCTGCAAAATATGTTTTCTCTGCTTTCCTTCCGAGGCACGCTGGAATCATTCTATAGCATTTTCTTCAAGATGCCGAGCCTTCTCCAACCCAAAGGAATCAACTCAGAAGCGTGTCCTGGGAAATGACGTCAATGGCAGACAGAACGCTATCTGGTTGACGTCCTTCCTCGAGGATCCCACAGCACCCTGTTTACCTGTTTATTATGCTCATGATTCCACAGACCTGTGCCTTGGCCTAAGAGTTTGGCGTTTACTCTTGTTTTACTAAAAGCGGAAGGGACCGGATCATCACTGTGTCTCTGAGCAGATGGACTCACCTGGAAAATGTTGGCAAAGTCTCTGAGGTTGAAAACGTAGTGGAATTTGATCGCCGTGGGTAGGAAGGTGGTGGCGACTTTCTGGTGGAAGGTCAGGGCCAGATTGATGAGTTGGGGGCTGGACTTCTGCAGGGATGCTGGGAAGTGTCCAAGCATCAGGTGCTGAGTCAAGATGGCGCCGTAGATGGAGGCCAGGGCGTCCGCTCCCGGGAGGGAGAGCATGAGCACGCTGAAATGGCGCTGCGCAGGGGAACAGGCATGGGAGTTAGAGTCAAAACCGCCTTTTGGGGATTTGGGTAAAATAATGAGGAATTCTTCGAAGGGCTTTGGATTCTATATTCTGGTCACATGTCTCACACTGAATCTACACTTAGGTTGAATCGAAATGACTGGAGGGGTAACGGCCTTTGGGCCTTTAGTCAAAGATGTCAGCAGGTAGTAGGAAGAGAATGGAACTTGAACTCAGAACATCTGAGTCCCAACAAGTATTTGATATGAAGATCCACATGACCTTAGGAGAGTCATTTCAACTCTCTGAAGTTTTCCTACTCTGAAGATGTACCAAATCAGATGGACTCCATGCCTCCATCCAGCTCGAAAAGCTTCATGGCTCTCGGTCTGGAAGTACCTTTGTCCCCCTAGAAATGCAAATCAGCATCCTATATGATTTGCCACTTTCCGAGGCTGGACGGGGGAAGGGCCAATAATTACTTGTCATTGAGTGATATCCATTCTGGTAAGGTAGAATTTATTCAGGACTTGGGTACCCCGGTTCCTCCCGTACCTGCAGCCGTGGGTTGATGGTGAAGCTGCCTGCAGTGGGGTTCATACAGGAGACGTACTGCACATTCCTGATCTCCTTCAGGGAAAGCTTGTTCCGATCATACCTGGATCAGGCAGAAACCACAGTGACAGCTGGGTGAGAGCCCAGGCAGGTGAGTGCCTTGTCAAGGTCAAGTGGGATGTGTCCTATCATTCATGTGTTTGGGTAGTTTAAAAAAAAAAAAAAAAAAGTCTAGATCCATTGGTAGAGATTGAAAAAGGACAAGACCCTAGGCCCAAATCCGGAGGGATCCAACATCTATGGGAGTAGTTTCGGAGAAAGAAGCCGTAAGAATGGACTAAGGGGTAGGGTGGAAATCCAGGGCGTGTGGCACCCCAGAGGGCAAAGGAAGTCAGTATTTCCAAGAGAGAGCAGTCAACCATGTCCAGTGCTGTAGAGAGAAGAGGAAAGACAGCGACCCAACCCAATGTGTCTGTTGGATCTTACATAAAGACAGAGTTACGGGTTGAGTGAGAATAACCACTCAGTAATGTGGAAGAAACAGAAACCGGGTAATGGGGTGAGCAGTGACGGGGAAGGTGGGGAAGTGGAAACAGAACAGAGAAATTTGGCTTTGTAGGGAGAGAGAACAGGCCAATAATTGGAAAATGGTGTCTCTGAACACAATGAAGGAAATCTAGGTGAGTCTCAATATTGAGGAGAAGGAACTCTTCAGGAGATGAGGGGCAGTTAACGCAGGAGGTGGACGAGAGTGGAAGCGAGAAGGTGGTGATGGTTCAGCTTCAGGGAAGGTGTGTCAGGACCAGAGAGGAAAGGGACACAGGGGGAAGAAAGTAAGTTGTACGGATGTGGAAGCAAGAAACAAAGATGGCGCCCGTGGTCACCAGCGGAGGTGGGGTGGGATGCTTGCGGACAGGCACAAGGTATGAAATAGCCATTGCTACACTTGATCTTAGCCAAAAGGCCGAGAAGCAATTGAAATAGCCATTGCTGAGAGTGGAAATGCAAACACGCCAAGGCTACAGGACTGGGGTTCCAGGGAGTTCCTACTGCCCATCTAAGGCGTGTGACCACGAGTCTGAGGTGTATGTGTAGGGCTGAAGGGTCCCGGGATAGTCCAGAGGCTGGCATGCACGCTGCGGGTGGCGATACACGGCAGGCAGGCATCCCGCAGAGACATGAGGCATGACTGAAAGGCAGCTCGGGCCATCGTCACAACCATTGTTCTCTCGGAGTTAGTTCCCTCTTCGCACTGACCATTTTCCCAGCAGCTAATTCAATGTGGGGTAGGAAGGTGAGCCAAGGTGGGTGGGGTGTCCAATCATGGACTTTTTTTTTTTCCTGACAAGTTCAGACCTTTCCGCCGTGAACAATTACGCTGTTTCCAGAGACAGTGTGAGACCCCGTGAGTCGTTCCAAAGGAGACACAGGCTGCGAAGGCCTGTTGACATTTGCGTGCTCCAGCACCTGCTCGGGGCTGTGCGACCACAGTGGGGGACGGGAGTGGTTAATTCTGCTTTGGGGGTTTGGAGAAGGCAACTTTTGAGATGAACATTGAAGAAAAAGTGCTTTTTTTTTTTTCCTCTTAGATGAGAGTGCAGCATGTTTCCGGACCCAACTTCCCATGCAGGCATGAATGCCCGTCTGAAGAACTCCCCAGGAAAGAGAATCCCGTGAGGAATGTGGTTTGCCGCGGGGGTTCTCAGCGGGCACCAGCACTCACCTGTGGTTTGTGGCTCCAGCCCTGCCTTAGGCCTCCCCCTCCCCCCGCCAGCCCGTGGGCCCCAGGCCCTTTGCATGGCTGCTCTTACCAGTGGCCATAGTCCAGATGCTGCCGGATGATGGTGTGGGGCTGCACGGTCCCGTAGGCGTCCACCTCCGGCATGTTCATGTCATCGATGAAATAGATAAGCTTCTTGTGGCCTGGGGGGCCGTAATTTCTGCCAGCCTTCTTTTCTAGAGGCTTTTCCAGGACAGCTGAGGAGATGAGCCAGTTAGGGAGGGAGGGAGGTTCAAACCTCAGACGCCAGCCCTGAGACAGAACGGGGGTCAAGGATGGGCAGTGGTGCAGCACGCACTTGCCTGCCAACAGCAGCAGTTACTAGCGGATCCGGGACATTCTATGGGACCAGTGGTGACGCCGGGGATCAGCGGTGACGCCGGGGATCAGCTGGTGGTGAGGGCGACTGCCTCGACCAGGCGTTCAACACTCTACAACGTGCCCTGCGTCAGGTCCTGGCAAACACGTATGATCTCACTGAAGCTGGGCAACATCAGTGCAACACTAGCGTGACGGTCCCATTTTACAGATGAGGACGCTGAGGCTCGGAAGAACAAAGGCACTTCTCTAAGGTGAAGCTGGGACACAGATCTGGAGCGGTTAGATTTCAGAGCCCACGCTCCATCTGTCATACTTGTGGTCCCCAGTTTTCTTGGCTTATGGAGCAGACACAGAACAAACCTTCACAGTCGCCAGGCCTGGGACTCTACCCCCAAGGAAATCTATAAATAACTGGATCCTGGGTAGACCCGCCTCCTCTAGGTCACACAGGAGCACGGACGCTCTGTGGCTCCCACATCGGGGTTTGGGGGGGGGCCCTTCCCTACCTGGGGGCATAAGACAGGAGCTACTGGATAGCTTGTCAGCAGAGGTCTCGGAGAGTTCACCTCCTGGGGTGAACAACAGCCTCAGAGAATTTCTCAGAAGCTTCCAGCATCCTGAAGGGCTCCTCCGCTGCCTTCGGGTTAATATCAGGCTCCTCCCAGAGCATCTCAGCACCTTTCTGGAGACTTAGCCACAGACTCTCTTCTGGAATCGTCCCCTCACGCTGCCCAGCCTGACGGGACTTGTCGAGAACGACCTTAAGCAACGGAGTGGAGTTCTATGTACTGTTTTTTCCCCCCAGGAAAGCAATTAAATATGTATTGCGAAAACTGACACTTATTACAGCCGGCAGCTTTAAGAACCATCTGATTCCTTCTCTTGAAAAACAAGTTTGTAAACAAGGAGTAAGTGTCAATAGACATTTGGAGGTGACAGATAGGAAGACGAGTTCCTTCAAGAAGCTTGAATATTCTAATTTTCTAGTCCTGAGTTAAATTAAGTGTTTCAAATATGAATTAGATTTAAATTTAATTAGCATCCAATTAACATACCCTATCAACCAATTAATCACCCAACACCTTTTTTCCCCCCTAAAGATATAACAACTATATACGAGATCTGTCAAAATGAAATATAATTAATGGGCTGCCAAGGACATGTTTTTGAGAACGGTCCTTCCAGTAGGAAAATCTCCTCTTAGGAAGACTTGTTTCTCCTCCCCCGACAGCGATATTCAAATCAACCCCTGGAATGAGGCAGACCCCTATAATTTGGGTTGATTAAGCTCTTTATGCTCCTAAAGGACTGTTGAGGAGGAAAGCACGTCGGTTAGCAAGAAGTGGGCTTGGAACGCACTGGGTCATCCCAAAAGGAGGATGTTGAATCCTCCAGGGAGGGAGGACTCCCTCAGGAAAGGCATACGCATTTCTGAGCCCCACGTGACCAACCTCTCCTCCAAGTCCCATCACGGATGGCGTGTTGGTTAAGTGATTGTTTCCAGGCAGAACTGGAGGAACAGAGGTGGATCTGAGTGTTAGCAAACAGGTTGGTGGTGAAGGCGCCCAACTCGCGAGAAGTATAAAGAACCGTGATCCTCCCCACATACTCTGGGTTCTGCCTTGTCGTAAACAAGCGCTGACAGTCAAGCCCATACCTGGGTCTGGAGTTCACGTGCTCCATCTTTTTATTTAAGATTGGTTGATTGATATAGAGAGCGCGAGGGAGCGAGCATGAGTTGGGGGACAGTCGGGGAGGGAGAGACAGAATCTCAAGCAGACTCCCCACTGAGTGCAGAGCCTGATGCAGGGCTTGATCTCACGACCCTGAGATCATGACCTGAGCTGAGATCAAGAGCAGGACGCTTAGCTGACTGAGCCACCCCTGTCCACTCTCTCTGCTCCAGCTGTCCTGCTCTATTACACTCGCTGCCACAGGGCCTTTGCTCTGGCTGATGCCCCTGCCTGCAATCCTTCCTCCCAAAGGCCAGCCCGGCTTGCTCCCTCATTTCCATTGGGCGTTTGTCTACTCAAATGCCATTTCTCAGTGAGCCCTGCCCTGCACAAGGGCCAAAGTTAACCCCTCACCCCCAATCCCTGTGCCTGCTTCATTTCTTCTTAAAATTTCACTTAAAATGCTCTATATTCTACTTATTTATCTTATGTATTATCTTACCCCCTCTGCACTATAAACTCCGTGAGGACAGGCATCTTTCTCTGTTTTTCTGTCCTAACCCCGGCACCTAGAACATTATTAAGCACACAGTAGGGTGTTCGAAAGACACTAATAAAGAAATGAATGAATGAATTTTACGACAAACCCCATGAATGGCAAAGAAAGATACATTATCGCCATTTTGTAACTAAGAAAACAGAGGCTAAGGCAGGTCGCTTGCCTTGCTGGAATTAGGATCCAGATCTGTAGATACTGATTTCTCATGCCTCTCTCATACATCACTGAGGGAGAGAACCCTTAGAAGCTCTCACACCACAGTCCCCGTCTAGGGCTGCCCTGGCCATTCCTGCCCGGGACTCTAACCCGGGTCACCTGGTGTCAGTACCGTGAACCACTTGAACGGTCTCATGACGTGGCTTCTGCCCTTGACAATGCCCCAGTTTGATGAACTCACTGCCTGACCACGTTTTTGACAGAGATCTTTGGCAGTTAATCATGTCCAACTTCACACCGATTTTCCTTTTCTTGGAACTCTTTTCTTCCTACATCATTCAGTTTTTTTCGTGTGTTAAGATATTTCCATTATCACTGGAAGGGCTTTGCGTTTATTTCCTCCAAATGTAATGTGCTCTGCATGCTTGTAAAAAGAATACATATTCAGGATATAAAGATTAAAAAACGCAGAAAATCTTAATGATGAAAGTGAAAATTATCTGGGATCCGCTCACCTCTCAGGAGCTATTAGTTTCAATATTTTGGTGCATATTATCCCAGTCTTTTCACTCTGTTCCATTTTTCCTTTACAAAATCAGAATTATACTGTACATTCTGTGTATATATATATATATATATATATATATATATATATATACAGCGTATATATATATATATATATACACACACACATGCAACCCACGTATTGTAAACATCATTATATAATAACATATCCTCCTAAAACATGATTTTAATTGCTGCACTGTGTTCCATAATTTGGAGGTACCAAAATTTACGGAATGGTTTCTCTGTTGTCTGAAACACATATTGTATTCCATTTTTTTTACACTCTGAAACTACCTTCACTCGTCCTGAGCAGCGTGTCCTGCCCACGAGGTGACATATCTTTTGTGATTTCGTCTTGTGTTATCTCCTTTTTGAAAGGCAGCAAGGCAAGTGGACCCAGCTGTCTATCTGTGATGACAGAAGTGTGATGAGGCTCCTTTGAGGTCGAGAGTCTGATCAGATCTTTTCTGGTCCTATCCAACCTCAAACTTTTAATGAATAGGTTACAGAGAGTCCCGTTACACAAAGATTCTGATGCCTGAATTCCTGACCAATTAGGGCAATTAAGCACTCCAATATTTGTTCAACTAATAATTTAAATCACAGGTGGCTGGTAAGAGAATTCCGAATTGTGAACAGCATCATATTTAAGCCTCCTTTCTTTATGCTGCGAATATAAGCCCATCGATGACTCGGTCTGTTTCTTTGCTTCTCTTTTTTCTCTTTCTAGACCATCCTGTCTAGGGCCACTGCAAATTCCTTTAGTTTTAAAAATTACTTATATTTTCTAAAAGAATGAGAAGAGGCTTCAAGTATTTGAACAGACATAAAACAGACCAATTAAGACACTAAACAGGGATTCCAAAATAATACAGGAAAAGAAACGCTTTTGGACCCATCTGTTATTGTAACAAAATCAAAATCTATTGCACGCTGTCCTTTATGAACTGCCTACCTGAAATCTCAACTAAATCTGTGTTTAATTACAGCAACCACGTCATCCTGGCTTACTGGAACAAATCCGCCTCTCATTCTGTATGAAGAAAAATTTTCCAGGCACTAAATTCTAAAGGGCACGTATTAGGGATACGTACAAAAGGAGTATCAGGTTACAGAATGGGCATGACCTTCAAGTGGGGTTTCACAGGAGATATAAAGGTAACTTAAAGTGATCTTTTATCATACTAACCCTCAACAAAGCCCAAGGGAGTATCATTAAATTGTAACGCAGGAAAGGGAATGAAAGCAATGCTGTGGGTTTGTGGGGGATGCAGGAGATGGGGGAACGGGGCTGTGCGTGGGTCCCTGCCTCCCACAGCGTGAGGTGTCAGCGTTCTAAATCTGTGCTTTGGGCAGCTCTTGGAGAGAAGTCAGTAGAAATCTGATGCTTCGATGACTACCTGAAGGGCCTATTTATTTACTATCAAAAGGAAAGATATCCATGTGCTCTAGATATCAGATGAACAGAAGCAGGGCTAGCATTGTATTATGGAAAGTGAGAAGCGTGACTTACAGCCTTATCAAAGCAGAATGAGGCTATAAGCTCGATGAAATAAGACAGCTTGGCTATTAACTCGTTGTGTGACTTGCAGGGAAGTCACTTAACACCTGCAAGCCTCATTTTCCTCATCTCGCAAAAACGGAGACTACTGGTTCTGTGATGGACACCATTTTCAAGTCCCTTCTTTTTAGTCACAAAAGAAGTTGTGGTGTTCCAGTTGGGGTGGCCATGTTCCAAATCACTGGGGATCCTGGGGATCCTGGAGAGCTGTTATTTCCTGACATGGGCACTAACTCTCCCCTTCATCTTTTTCTTTTTTCCATTTGGAATGCAGATGTGATGGCTGGAGCAGCAGCCATTCTGCCACCCTGAGGGAGCAGCTAAGAGAATATAAATTATAGAACGGATATCATTGAGCCATTGATTTAGCATTTGCAACTGCCTACCTCAAGACTTCTTGTTGCATGAAAAAAATCTGTTAATGTCGCTACTCTCATTTTCTGCTGCATGCAGGCAAAGGCATTACTGACATTGTCTCGTTGGATAGGGGGTTAAATGAACCAAGGGGGTAAGACCTGTAGCCCAAGATTTGGCACAGTATAAACATTACATAAAGCATGTCCTTTATGTCCTTTAGTATAGTTGAAGTTAAGCCCCTCAAACCACCTCTTTTGCTTGGGTTCTTTTTGTTTTGGCAGTAGGGTTCTGAAATTATTGCATAGTATTTATAGATCCTTGAATTCAAGAAAGATTTGATATTATTATAATAATAGCTTCCATTTACTAAGCCCTTATTGCACGCTAGGACTCATTCCGAGTGTTTTACATACTTTATCTTGCTATTCAAGCACAAAAAGAATGAACTGTTGATACACTCAATGACACGGGCAAATCTCAAGATCATGCTGAGTGAAAAAAGCCAGACAAAAAAGAGTGCATATTGTAATTCCATTACAGACAATTCTAGAAAATGCAAACTAACCTATTGTGACAGAAATAGGTCAGTGCTTGCCTAGGCATGGGCAGGGTGGAAGGGTAAGTGGAGGGAGGCACTTTCAGAGGTGATTGATATACTCATTATTTCAACTGTAGTGATAGCATCACGGGCATGTAAATATTTCAAAACTTATCAAATTGTATACTTTAATACGTGCCATGTGTTGTAGGTCAATTATAACTCAATGATGCTTTTTTTTAAAAAGGGAAAATGTCAAAAAAAATCTGCTGCTTTTAGTGGGAAAACGGCTAAATAGGCTGTGATTTATTCCTACAATGGAATCCTGTGCAGCAGTGAAAACCAATGAAATAGATCTAATGTATCGAAACAGACAATGATTAAAAAAGTTGCTAAAGACAGTTACAATGATATATATTTAAAATATAACTGTAACATAACAACAGTGTGCATTTTAATGGGTACATTTATGCACTAAAAGTGTAAATTTGGGGCACCTGGGCGGCTCAGTGGGTTAAAGCCTCTGCCTTCAGCTCAGGTCACGATCTCAGGGTCCTGGGATCGAGCCCCACATCGGGCTCTCTGCTCAGCAGGGAGCCTGCTTTCCCCTCTCTCTCTGCCTGTAATCTCTCTGTCAAATAAATAAATAAAATCTTAAAAAATAAATAAATAAAAGTGTAAATTTGCATCTTCTCATGTGTCTGTTAGCCATCTGGATGTCTTTGGAAAAATATCTAGTCATGTCTTCTGCCCACTTTTTAACTGGATTGTTTGTTTTTTGGGTGTTGAGTTGTCTAAGTTCTTTATATATTTTGGATACTAACCCTTTATCAGATATATCATTTGCAAGTATCCTCTCTCATCCTATAGGTTGCCTTTTAATTTTGTTGATTATTTCCTTCTCTGTGCATAAGCTTTTTATTTTGATATAGTCCCAGTAGTATATTTTTGTTTTTGTTTTCCTTGCCTTAGGAAACATATCTAGAAAGAAGTTGCTTTGGCTGATGTCAAAGAGGTTACTATCTGTGTTCTCCTCTAGGATTCTTACGGTTTCAGGTCTCACATTTGGGTCTTTCAATCATTTTGCTCAGCATCACGGATGATCAGGGAAATGCAAATCAAAACCACAATGAACTATCACTTCCCACCTATCAGAATGGCTAAAATCAACAACACAAGAAATAACAGGTGTTGATGAGGATGCAAAGAGAAACCCTCATGCACTGTTTATGGGAATGCAGACTGGTGCAGCCACCGTGGAAAAGAGCATGGAAGTTCCTCAAAAATAGAACTATCCAAGATTCATCAATTTCACTACTAGGTATTTACCCAAAGGATCCAAAAATACTGATTCGAAGGGATACATGCACCCCGATATTTTTGGCAGCATTATCTACAATAGTCAATCTACGGAAACAGCACAGCCCAAGTGTCTATCAACCAATGAATGGATAAAGATGATGCGGTGTGTATACAATAGAGTATTACTCGGCCATAAAAAAAGAATGAAATCTTGCCATTTGCCACGACGTGGATGGAGCTAGAGAGCATAATGCTAAGTGAAATAAGTCAATCAGAGAAAGACAAAGACCATATAATTTCATTCGTATCTGGAATTTAAGAAATAAACAAGCAAAGGGTGGGGGCGAGGGAGAGAGAAGCAAACCAGGAAACAGACTCTTAACTTAGGAAAGAAACAGATGGTCACCAGAGGGGTGGTGGGTGGGGGGGATGGGTGAACTAGGTGATGGGGATTAAGGAGGGCGCTTGTGATGAGCATCCGAGGCAGGGGGCGGTGTATGGAAGTGCTGAATCTATTGTACGCCTGAAGCTAATATTACACCGTGTGTTAGCTGGAATTTAAAAACTTAAAAAAAGGTGTGTAAGTTTGGAATGATACACATCAACTTTAGTCTTCGAAGAGGGGCAGGGAGGAGGATGGCGGTGACTGCTGGCTATATTTGCAATGCTAAGATTCACTGCAAAATGACAAAATTTTAACATCTGTGAAATCTGGGTGGTGGGTACATGGGCATCTGTTATATTATTTCTTTGGACTTTTCTGCATGCTTGAAATATTTCATAATTTTTAAAAAAGTTTAAGGAATGCTCCCAGCTCCTCCTTAGCATCTAGTTCCCCCTGCCGGGGGCACCTACTATTATCAGTTTATTTTATTTATCTCTTTTTTGTTTTTTCTTCAAATTTTTATTCAAGTTCTAACTAGTCAACACAATGCAATGATGGTTTCAGGAGTAGAATTCAGTGATTCATCTCTTACATACAAACTCCAGGGCTCATCACAACAAGTGCCCTCCTTAATTAATACCCACCACCCATCTAGCCCATCCTACACCCAACTCCCACCACCAACCCTCGGTCTGTTCTTTTTTTTTTTTTTTTTTTATGTAGGCTCCAGGCTCAGTGCAGAGCCCAAGGCGGGGATCGAACTTATGCCCATGAGCTCAAGACCTGAGCCGAGATCAAGAGTTGGACGCTCAACCGACAGAGCCACCCAGGTACCCCTTGTTCTTTATCTATCTCTTTTTAAACACGACACGTTTTGGAGCATACCATACACTCTATTCTGTATCTTGCTTTTCCCGTGCGACAATAGTTCCAACTCTGTTCATACAGAATGTGCTCATTCTCTGTAATAATGCTTGGCACTCCGTCATATGGATAATCAGGCTACTTCCCACCGTTTGCCACTACAGACCGCATATAAACGCACATTTCGCACATCTGTCTGGGTGTACTACCTGCCCTTTGAAGCAGACTGCTTTGCAACACATTCGATCTTTTTGTAATTACACAGGGTCTTAAGCACAACCGGCAATGCAAACACTCGGCTGCAAAAAGAGGCAAAAGGAGGGCGGGGGTCAGGCCGTGGGTGGGGGAATCTGCCTCTTGTCCAGGTCAGAGCAGCTGCCCTTGGAGTTCTTGTATCTCCTTTTTGAAAGTTTCCATTTCCTCTTGGATATTGGCTTTCTGGCTCTCTCTTTTCTAAATGTCGTGGGCACCTTTACTCCCACCGTTTTGTTGCTTCTAAAATGTTTCAGGCTAAGAAGCCAAAGAAACAAAATTGTTTGGATTGTGACCAAAGAAAGAGGCAGGGGGTTCCCAGTGAGGGAATTCAGCACTTTTTTCAGAGTCAAGGGGATGAGCTCTGCTGCATGGACTCTGTGGCATTTAGGCTGGTTCCTCTGGGGCTCTGGGTGACTCCCCAGTTCCTATGCTTCTGGATGGGTGAGGTTAGAGACCCCTGCTTCATCCATGCCTAGTGTGGAGGATGGATGCGACCAAGAGGCCGCTGGGGAAGTCACCGGACGCAGAAATGTGTGTCCAGCTACAGCGAGGAGCCAGTGTTCTCCTGGGTCTACTGACGGTGGTCTGGCGCTTTTGGATAATTCTCTGTGTTCCAACAGGAGAAGTGGGGGTGGGGGGGGAGATCCTCCAGGTTAGGGGCCCAGAATGAAAGAGAGAGGCCTGGGCACTGCAGGCAGCTCATCTCCCTTTCCTCGAGTATAAGTTTTTATTCTCCACTTAAAGTATTTACACTAAGAATCCTCATAATAGGATTCCAGAAAACAACTCCTCCAGAATACTTGAATGGTCCCACTAATGGTAATAGCACTAAGAGCAAACATTTATTGCTGTTTTCAAAGTATCTTCTTGCCAGGGAGGCAGGATTAATAACTTCCGGGTTAGGAGCACAGGCTCGGAAGTCAGACTGTCTGGGTTCAAGCCCAGGCTCCGCCACCTACTGTGTGGCCTCGGGTAGCTTACTTAACTTCTCTGTGCCTTGACGTTCTTACCAATAACATGGGGATGATACAAGGACTTACTTCATGGGGCTGGATGGGATTAAATGACTTAAATGTATGAAATTCCAATCTCAGCTTGGTGCCGGACACATACTTGGTGAATGTTCGCCAAATGCCAGTTGTTGTTGGTATCAGCGTAGTTGTAAGTAGCGTGAGAATCGGAGTGAATGGGAAGGTCTGATCATCTGATCGGTCGCTGGACTCTAGGCTTACAAAGGAGTGCTATCTTCCCGTGAACAAGAACGGTGTTCAGGTGTGAGCCAGCCAGGCGTGGTGAAGTCTGCTTATGACCACCGCCGGGTGGTGGTCACATGGCTGGGGACGTGGCGCGCCCCAATGGCCGGGGAGGTCTCCTGGAATAAGGACGTAGCTCGTGGTTTATTGGAGCTGCCTCTTGAGAGCTTATTAGTACAACTGAGGGAGTCTTGCCAGCTGGATTATTAAATACGCTCAATATTTCAACAATAAATTCGATAAACTTACAACTAGTTAACTTATCTTGAAAACAAAGGTAAAGATACTCAAAGCTCATCACATCTCAATTATTCTACCTCATTCTACCATCATCTGTGCCCTAGAAGTTATTTTTGTCTACTGTATCTGGGAAGTGGAAACGCCACAAAGGGGGAGCTACTGGGCCGCTCTTCCTGGCCCCCGTTTGCAGACATCGCACTGGCAGCTGGAAGGGGGCCATCGTCGGAGTATTTACGCAACAGAAATTTTGTTAGATTTTGTTGCTCACATAGATTTCAGAAAACGGTGGACAGAACACATTAATCGTGCAGATTAAACTTAAAAGCGCCTCATGCCTATAGATGTTTACGTTGTGAAGAGCACAGAAAAATCCACATATTCTTCATCTGCCTTCGGCTCGGGTCATGATCCCGGGGTCCTGGGATCGAGTCCCGCATCGGGCTCCCTGCTTCTCCCTCTCTCTCTGCCCCTCCACCTGCTTGTGCTCACTCTCTCTCAAATAAATAAGAAAATCTTTTTTAAAAATGGCATACTCTTTGGCTATTCAAACAGAGACGCTCACATCACTGACAAACTAGTGAAGTCCTGACACGAGTCTCCATCGTTTCGCATTGTCTTACTTGTTAACATTCATGTGTGAATTACAGGCACTTGCTGGATTGGGACGGACCGTGTGGAACGTTCAGGAGCCCGACCGGGGATGCAGCCCAGAGGCTCTCGTGACAAAGAGGTGGAGAGTGTCTCTGTCACCAAGGGGCTCTGGGTGCCTGACCGCGCTGAGAGGCAGGGAGCAGACGGTGGGGCCCCCAGCAGCACCCAGAGCTGGCTGGGCCCCCGACCCCGGAAGAGCTGGCAGGATAGTCAGAAGGAGGGAGGGGAGTGAGCTCTCTGTGGGAGCTGGGGAGGCAGAACGCCGCCACCAAGCTGAGCGACTCGGGTTCTCGCTGGGGAGGGGGGCGTGGAAGGACGGGGTAAGTGAGACTGGTCCAGGCTGAGCAAGAGGAGGGTGCAGAGAAGCCTGTTTTGCAAGTCTGCTGGCCTACGGCCTGGATGCGGACAGACAACATGCCAGGCTCGCTTTCCACGTACTAAGCTATGGCTCCTGATTTCCCAGTCTGCAAACAGCCCGGTGCCCGGAATTCCTGTCGGTCCGTGGTTTTGCACTGTGGGTGTGGCCATGCACTGTGGTCTCACGTGGGGAGCACGGCCACATTGCAGGGTGAGGAATAAGAGCCGGGCTCCCCCCAGCCCTGCCAGTGCTCTCCCGTCACCAGGAGCTTGGCTCGGGCACCTCCCGAAAAGGGAGCTGCTTCTAGGGTTCATGTGAGGAGCGTTTCCACACACAAGGAGACCCCACAGGCGGTGAGGGTCAAGGAGAAAGTGACTCTGGCAAGGGGAAAACTCCGTTTTCGGGGAGCCTCTGACCCTGAAGCCGCACCTGGAGGACTTGAGTCCACGCGGGAGCCCGGCACGTCAACTCCCCGTGAAAAGCACGCCCCATGTGCTCGGAAGATGGATGCACCCCGCCCGCCCTGGCGCTTGATG
This sequence comes from Potos flavus, assembly GCA_028534135.1. Classification (NCBI taxonomy): domain Eukaryota; kingdom Metazoa; phylum Chordata; class Mammalia; order Carnivora; family Procyonidae; genus Potos; species Potos flavus. The sequence continues at coordinate 47,329,209 of CM052891.1, forward strand.
GCGACCTTGGGCGATCGTGTACTGCTCCCCGAGCCTCAGTTTCCCTATCTCTACGACATGAAGGGCGAAGGAAAGGAGCCCTAGAGACGCTTCCACAAGCCTGTGGCACTCCTTCACTGGGTGTCAGCTCTCTCTGGCATCAAGGTCCTGAGCACTGCTCTGTGCTGAACCCCTGGCCTGGGAGGGATCTGAGAGCCCAGGGAGGAAGGCAGGAGACGGGATGAGGAAAAGTCAGTGCTGAGGGTGCAGGAGGAGCAGAACAGAGGTGCTATGGCAGAGAAAGGAAGGGAGAGGCGAGAGGGGAGTGCGGGCAGAGGGGACGTCAGGCCCAACAGGTGCTGAGGCTTTGCTCCATTTCCATGTCTGGGCACGTGGCCACGCAGACCCCCCCATCCCCCCGCGCCCTCACCTTGCAGCATCGCCGACGTGGTGTAGAAGTTGAACGGCACGCTCTTGACCAGGTACTCCTCGGCGTCCAGGCTGGCCAGCTTGGTCCCCACCAGCACCGACTTGCCCGTGCCCGCGGTCCCCACCAGCATGACGGGCCGCTGCCGCTCCACGAGCCGCTCCAGGAAGTAGCACACTCGGATGGTCTCACTCGTGGGCACCAAACAAGCCTGCGGTGAGAACGTGGTGAGCGCGCCAGGGGCTCGTGGGAGAAACAGGTGCCTGGCAAGAATATTCTGGGGCATTTCGGAAGAGGCATGGCTGTGCTGGCGCGCTACCGCAGGTGGGAGTGTCTTCCTCCCTCATATGCACAGTGAGACCCATTCCCGTAACCTCATTCTCTGTGTGGAGGGCACCCCCTCTCCCCTCCGCCAGCTCTGTCCCCCTCCCTGCGGCCTCTCTATGGGGTTTGGGAACCTTCTGCCCTGCTGTCTCCCCGCTCTGCCCCCCAGGATGCTGGTAGAGTCTGGTGATCAAGTTACCTAGTCTTTGTGGGGGGGGGGTAGGCGGATCTGTGGCTTCCTTGCACTAGGATTTCCTCCCGAAAAGATATAGCGGGGGATGACTAGTTCCTACAAGGTTAAAACGCTTGGCTGCTGATAAAGGGGCTGCCACCAGAGCCACTAAAGATCCTTGGAGCAACCATACGTCCTTGGCCACTCGGCCACACTCACCTGCAGGGGCATCTCGGGGTCAAATTCAAACTGGGGGATGAGCTTGGACCAAGGCTCGAATTTCTTGGTTGCCGGGTCTATGTAGTAGTCAAAGATGGTTCCCTGGGAGGGGAACTTGACCGTCTTGAACTCCGTCAGCCACCACTTGCTGAACTCTGCCCGGTAGTCCACGAGCTGCCAACACAGAGCGGGTCGGGGGTGAGGCTCTCCAGGGCTTCCGAAGCCCTGCACACGCTGCCCTGGTCTCAGGCAGGAGATCGGAGTGGGGAATGTGAGATGCTTTGTGCGAAGGAGCAGCTTCTCCAGGAAGGACGCCGCTTCCCCGAGGATAAGCCCTGACGAGCCACAGTGGTGAAGGTGAAGGTGGGCCAGCCCTGAGCAGGTGCGTGTGCCACTGCTTGACCACGTGGCTGACATTGTGCATCTGAGCATCCTTGCAGGGTGAGGGATGAGGGCTGTAAGAACACGGGGGGGGGGCGGCGTGACCACAAGATGGGCAAAACGTGGCCAAGAGCTCCTGAAGAGATAGATGGACCGAGACTCAGCCATTCCAGAGTGATGGCCAGGGACGGAATGAGCAAGATGCTGGCTGTTGACATGGGGGGGGGGGCATACGGGGGGGGGGCAGGGTGAGAAGAGCCTCAGTTCCCTCATCTGTAGAATGAGCATCCTAGAAAAGAGGACTTATAGGGTCCCTTCAAGAGCTAAAATTTCTAAAATGTAGGAGTAGCAGAGACAAAGTTATGCTGGTTTTTCTGACGGAAGGAATAGTAGAGACATATAATTACATGCATACATATTACATCACAAGCCCCTCAGGATAGGGCTGGGCATCCAGTAGACTCAAATGATCTCGTTGTGTCCACGCTGAAACAGGCAACACGTATGCACACGCATGCACACACACATACACACCCCCAACACAGCACACCCGCTTACTACTGGCAGTAAGCCCATTCTTTGAACAGACAGACCTAGGAAAAATCTCAAAAAAGAAAACCTAAAAAAAGACCCAGATTGGGCATTTTATTATTTTTTAAGATTTTATTTATTTGAGAGAGAGTGAGAGCACGAGTGGAGGGAGGGGCAAAGGGACAGGGAGAAGCCGACTCCCCACCGATCCCAGGACTCCAGGATCATGATCTGAGCCGAAGGCAGACGCTTCACCGACGGAGCCACCGGGGCGCCCCTGGATTGGGCATTTCAGGAAATGCTCCTGGAGGGCAGGACAAAGATGGAATTTGAAGGCTGGACAGATGGGGAAGCTGGGCAAGTGGCAGTGATTCTGGATTCGCAGGAAATGGAACTCCTCGTTCTGTCTCCTACTGGGTAAGTAGGATTGAATGCTTTTGCTTTTATTATTTAATTTTTAGTTTTTTTAAGTGCTTTTTTTTTTTTTTTAATTCTTTTGCTTTCGAATGAGAACAGAAGCAAGACTTAATAGGCCAGATTTGTTTGCTGTTCTTCTTTTGATCTGACTTCGGACAAAGGGAGGGCTCTATCTTCTCCATATTGGGCTCTACCATCAGAAGACTTGGAAAAACCCCCATTTTCAGCTCCTGGATAAAATCCTTCGAGGTCCATCTGCGTACTGCAGAGGAGTCCGGGCTGTAATTCACCTCACCTGATGCTCCCCAGGCTCCAGGGTCCCCTGGCCAGTACCAACTGTTCCTATCTGAGCTATGAAACGACAGAAACTGAAAGGGACGGCTTCTAGAAGCAGAGGGAGGCACCATGAGCTGGACTCAGGTGCTTGGCCCTCAGAGAGCGGGCGCTCTCTGAGACATCACCATTTCCTGGGATCCCTGCAAAGTATTCAGCAAGAACCTCTTCTTGCTTTTGGAGCTCCGACTCGGGTATGGGCTGCAAATCGATTCTCTCCTTTGCTTTAACAACCGCCTCACAAACATTGGCACCACTGCTGTTCCTGATGTGAATATTTTGGCCGGCTTCCTATTTTTCTACTTAGGGCACTATTTCTGGTGTTTGGCTTGAATGCAGCTGGTGTCGGGGTCTTGGGCCTTCCCTGCTGCTAAAAGATTTCTCCCTCGTCCTCTCCCCATGTGCTAGCATGGCTGCCTACGGCTCCAAGTGCTCCAGGGCCCGGCATGCCTGGAGGGATGCTTTTTCCCAGGCTTTTAAAAAGAGTTGAGTGGATTTAAATTTATACTGCCGTAGAGAAATTGACCAATTTCTTCATTCCATCTTCATCCGGAGCCCCTACTACCTGCTAAGCACCAACATGGGGGAGAGGCCCAGCAGCGGTCGCTATCTGACATGCGAGCCGCTGGAAAGGCAGGCATGCGTCTGATGGAAAGCAGGAACCTAGGGCGCCTGGGTGGCTCGGTGGGTTAAGCCTCTGCCTTCGGCTCAGGTCATGATCTCAGGGTCCTGGGATCGAGCCCCGCATTGGGCTCTCTGCTCAGCAGGGAGCCTGCTTCCCCCTCTCTCTGCCTGTCTCTTTGCCTACTTGTGATCTGTCTCTCTGTGTCAAATAAACAAATAAAATATTAAAAAAAAAAAAAAAAGAAAGCAGGAACCTATGCCTTCTGGATCTCGGTATTTCAGTGAGGTCTCGTCCATCCTGCTGGACTCCTTGCCTCGAAGGGGAAATGGAAAGCTGTCAAAGCAACAGTCCACGGAGAAGCTCCAAAGACTGCGAGAGGCAGCGTGAAATTCTCAGAAGCCTCACTCCCAGTTTGGGCATGCCCCTCCCCCACCCCCCTGCCCAGCTGGCTCTGGCTCTGGGGAAGGGGAGAGGTACACGTCCCGGGAGCTTGTGACAGCTGCTTTCTGAGAGTGGAGCACCAAAGAGCATGTCAGGGAGGGAAGGGAGGGAAGATGGATGCTAACAGCCAGGGCCTGTGAAAATGGACAAGAAATTGTTCATTCAAAATTCGTTCTCCCGGCTTACTGCCATCTTGGATTCCAGAACATGGCTTTACCCTGGGAGGCTGAAACTTTCTACCTCTCTCCTCGAAAGAGCCTCCAATCAACCCAGACCAGAAAGAGTAAATCCTAACTGTCCACCCACTGCAGCTTGGGTTGATCCCTCGCAATGAGGGGGGCGCCGGACTCTTGCTGTGAAACTGAGTATTTCTGGTACAAGACGACTACTAGTAAGCACGTATGTGCTCCAGCACGATTTTAAGAGCTTCGCGTGTATCTTTGTTGGACGATCACGACACCATCCCTTCCTGTAACCTTACAACCGCCCTAGAAACTGGGCACCGCTGTCAGCCCCTCATCGCCTTCGTACACGGGTGGGCAGTCAGGTGGGGAGAGGGGAAGCGATTTGCCCAACGTCCCCCAGGTACTAAGTGGCAAAGCTAGGATTCAAATCCAGAGTCCGTGCCCTCAGCACCTACATGACCCTGCCGGATAGCTGGAGGTGGCTGTCCGAGGCTGGCTTGCCTAACCTTGACGGTGATGCTTCCAGATAAAGAACTTTTTATTTGGAGGAAACTAAGCCAAGAAAAAGTCTGCAGAAGGGTCGCCTGGGACGCTCAGTCGGTGAAGTGTCTGCCTTTGGCTCAGGTCATGATGCTGGGGTCGTGGGATCGAGCCCCGCATTGGGCTCCCTGTTTCTCCTTCTCCCTCGGCCCCCCGCCCCAGCTCGTGCTCACTCTAATAAATTCATAAAATCTTTAAAAGAAAAAGTATGGGGCTATTGGAAGGGTTAGAAGAGGACTCCAAGATATCCCAAGCCAACATCCCTAGCCCCATACCTGAAGCCACAACAGCCAATACCATGATAGAAATAGTGATTTGGTTTCCTACCCCTAGACGTCATTTAACCTTTGGTCCACACTTCTGTGGACAGCTCGGCGTGTCGGGGACTGGAGACATGCTGGTCACCTGTGGCCTGGTTCGGACTCGTCCGTACCGAGCTTGTTCTGGAGCGCTAGTGGGCTCCTCCCTGTAAAGCTTCCGTAACACAGCACCACTCCATCTACCAAACACGCAGCACCGTGCAAAGCACGGGACCCACGCCTCTGTTCCAAAACACCGCGACGCCCCGAGAAATTGGGATACATTACTAACTCCAAAAGCAGGAGCTCAAAACAGAGCCCGAGCTCATCTGTCTCGCTCCCAGAGGCCCTTCTCTGCAGAGTAACGGAGGGATAACCAAATACTCTGATGCGTTCATGTTCATTCTGACACTGAGCAGTCCTCTTCTTCCAGATCTTTGCTGGAAGACTGGTTTTTGCCATGGTGGGTCAGCCACAGCACGTCCTCTTACCTGATCCTGGACCATCGCCCCGCCGAAAGCCCAGACGGCCGCAAACACAAAATATAGCTCGTAGGTTTCCTTGGGGCAGTCCACGGGGACGTCCTCCTCGGTCAGGAGACATTCCAGAAGGTGGCACAGCATTTGGACCATGCTCTGCTCTGGGATCGGAATTATCTTCTTGAATCTGCAGAGAGAGACCCAGATACGCCGGATGACACCGAATTTTCTATCCTGGAGGCCTGTTGGAACCTACTCGGTTTTGGGGGGACCTGTGACCTGTCCGGTTCTTTGGGATTGTGTGGGGACAGTATAAGCCTTTACTCTCCTCGGCTCCTCACCAAGAAGGGCCTGGGTGCTCTGAGAAGGTTCTCTCTCGTGGCCTTTCCCTCTGGTACCCTCCCTGTCTGCTCTTCCTTTCTCTGCACACTGACTGCCCCTCTCTGTCACTGGCGGGGGTAAGGCCACCGCGACACGACGGGGTAGAATCTCCGTAAAAACTCCCTCACCGTTTCCTCAAGGGCCAGGAGGGTGCAGGGCCGAGGCTGGTCCTTCCTCTCCTTCAGGGCAGAGAAGTTCCCTCAGTTCAACCACACGGAAAACCTGTTCTCGGGACCCAGAGTCTTACTGGGGGTGGGGGCAGAGGGGGCCTGGACCGATGCTCACTTGACACACTCATGATTTGCTGGATGGAGTTCGTCTTCCAAAAACACAGCTCGCTTTGCCCTGGCCTGGCCTGTGAACTTTCCACACTGGGTTTGGAGGTCCTGACCGAGAGGCGGGGACGAAGCACACACGGGCACGCTTACCCCCCCCCCCCCCCCCGCGAGCACACATGCGCACATGCCACCCTCTGTGACGTCCCGTGTGTGCTCGGCTCTCGCCGGGTGCCGATCCTTACAGCAACCCTACTGTGAGGCTGTCCCACGGTCTAGACGCCACTTCCACGAGGGATGAGAAAATGAAGGCCCTGACAGGCTTGCCTTCATTCGTCCCACAGCGATTTGTGACGGACGGTTCGCGTCCCACTGTCTCAGGCCCGGTTCCGGGTGAGGCACCACGGCCACAGGGGCCGACTACACGGACCACTGCCAGCAGGTTCCAGACAACTGTGGGGGCCCCTGGTCTTCTCAGGGGGTAGAGGGTCAAAGTGGGAGACGCTGGAGGGGACAGAAATTAGCCCTTGGGGCTTGGAGAACCCACAGGGAAGGCAGGTGCTGGCCTGGCACAGAGCTGGGGAAGGGGCTGCACAGCTGCTCTGAGGTGGCAAGGGACAGGTGCCCGGGAAACCCAAGGACACCTGCTTATCTCACAGTGGAGTGTGGGGAGCTTGCTTGCTGGGTGGCCCACACTCTAGTTCATCAAAGCAAAGAGGGGTGAGCATTTCCTGGGATCAAGGGGTGGTCCGCGAGCCAAGGGCTGCTGAAGGGCTTTGCAGGAGGAGCCCTGCATGACTGGCTGGTGGAGAGGCATTTCTTACTTCCAAGAATGGCATCTGGGAGGTCTCCAGTGATGGCGGAGGGGCCGAGGAACTCAGAAGCTTCGAGAGAGAGTCTGACTTGACATCTGCCACACCTAGGGTAACTCGGACCATGCTGGTTCCAGCCATTAAGACCTTTCCTGCCCTTTCTCTTCTCTCTGTCCCCCTTCGACCCCACGGGGGCAGAAGGTACAGCTGGTCGGGGCATTGGTGGTGGTGGTAGGTGGGAGGAGGAGTAAGGAGAAAAGATGTCAAGCACTCCTTTCCCACTGCAGGTGGAGAGCAGGCCCAAGCCAGGGGCAGGGACAGAAGCTTTCCCTGTAAATGGAGTTTGCTTTTTCAGGTTTTCATGTGCGTGTCCCCGGAAGTGATCACATGTCTCTGAATTACTGCAGAATGACCAGGAAAGTCATAAACGGTGACCTAGATTTCATGCAGGGGCGGGAGGAGGACCAGCCACATAAAACGGGTTTTGAAGGAGCAGTGGGAGACAAAATCAAGTTGTTTTATAATCCCCCCCTTATGAGGCCAGCTTGTTCAATATAAAAATTCTCACGTGCGGACATCCCACAGCTCTGTGCTACCAGGGCCCCCCCCCAGAAAGCCGGCCTTACGAGGGAAGTCCGAGTTGGAAGCTTGGGTCTTGTTCCTGACAGCCGTGGTGCCCAGGGCACAGCACGGAACCTCAGCCCCCTGCCCACGGATGCTTTGCCCTTTTAGGAACTGCGTGAGTGCTGAACGCCACCCCATGTGGGCACCGTAAACCACGGACGTGTTTCATCCTTGATGGCCACAGAGTTCAGACATCGGGGCGGGGGCTGTCTCTGGATAGACTGTATGCAGTCAGCACCTCCAAAGCTCGGTGCACACGCTTGTGCACACACGCACACATACACGCTCAAACACACACATAGATGAGAGTTTGCCATCTTTTGTCCTAAATGCCCAGAGTGGGAAATAGCCCAACTTTCAGCCAGAGGCTCTATCGGATCAGTGTCTCAGCAAATGATACAGAACAGGGGTACGCTCGCTATTTTCCGAAAACCTTCCCTTCCCGTGGCATTTTTACCTCCCTGGCCCACCAGCGCCACTGACCACTCGTGCCCACCTCCCGACCTCGCCTGCTGCCCAGGCTGCTTTATCTCCTTAGATCCCAAGGCCATAAAGAGCCCACAGGCCACAGAGGCTGGACACTTTCCAAGGGTTTCAGAAAATGGGGCAGATCAGGAAAATCATTCTTGGTCAGGACAGTGCCCGGGCCCTCCTGTCGCCCTTCCCCCACCTCCGTGCTTGTGAGCTCTGCACCATCCCGCGCACGGACTCAGGGGTCGTTCTGAGCAGTGGCCTTCGTCTCCCAGAAACATCATCCTGACCCTACCTCGGTGAAGGTTCAGGAATTTCGGATCCCTGAGCCACGCCGCCTCCCCAGCCCCGACCTCTGATGGTTGGCCTTCGCTGAACTAGGAGGCTGGCTGCCTGACTCAGGGAAGGGCACGTCGACCGGCAAGAACGGATACAACAAAACTGGGTTCCAGACCTCGAGCCTCCCTCTACAGTCACCTGCAAAATTCTATCATAAGTCTCCTTATTTTAAGAGCACTTACTCTTTTGTTTACAGGCTAAGTGGTGAGCGCTTCCTGCTTTTACTTTTGGAAACCCGTCAGAGGAAAAGCGAGTCTGCAGGGTCCCCAGGGGCCGGACTGCAGGACCAATGCGCTATATCGGGTCCCGCGTTATCAGGGCGGTGGGCACACTCGGCCGGCGACAGGAAGCGGGCCCCGTTTATCCCTGACATGTGTCATTATCCCTCCGGGTCTGCTCATCTGACGTGCGTATCGTTTCTAAGGAGGCCAGCTGTGTGCTCTGCGCTGTGAAGGATCTCAGGACGGTGGCCTCACAGTACAACCCCCAGGTTCTGCCTACTTCTCCCGAACTTCTTGCCTGAGCAGACAAGAGGCATCTCGTAACGTGTGCTGCCCTCTGCCCCCTGCCAGGCCCAGAGGGGAAGGCTCTGGGGACATGTGGCTTCAGGGACGGGACAGGACATCGGCGGGATCTCGGGTGTGAGCTGACAGGCTCCTTCCCTGGGCTTTAAGGCCTACCTGGTTCGGAGTGTGTCCAGGCAGGGGGGGAGGTACTTGTCAAACAGAATCGTGAGGTTGGCTCTCTCGGTCTGCTTTTCCCTCCGGTCAAGCCAGCTGCTCACTGGAGGGCTCCACCCCAGGTCTGCCGGGTTGATGCACAGGATTCCTGGGGACACAGGGAGTTCCAATCAGCGAAACCCGAATAGGGGACAGTGGGCTCCTCAGCCCCAGGGAGTGACTCTCTCTGGGTAGAAAATGTACAGAAGCCTGGACTCGGAAGAAACAGAGAGCTGGCCTTGGGTCGAGAGGGAAAGCGGGTTTGCGATGGGGACCAGCTTCAGCTGACAACAGCTGACGGCCAGCAGGGCGAAGAAGGACCGAGCAGCCACGTCTAGGCTCGGGAGGAAAGAAGGCTGTGATGATCCATCCTGGTCACGGTGGGCCCTAAAGCATATGTCCCTGTCCTAATCCCGGAGCCCGTAAACACGATCTTACTCGGTAAAAAGCCCTTCCCTTGCGGATGTGACTCAGGATCTCACAGTGACATCGCTTGTATTATCTGGCGGGAACTTTTACAGGTGTCCCCGTAAGAGACAGAAGAGGCAAGGCACACCCCAAGTCACGGGGCCAGCAGCCTAGGCTGCAAGATGCAAGGCAGGATTCTCCCCGAGCGGGCTGCCAGCTCGAGGCTGGGTGCCTGACTTCCAGAATTGTGAGGGAATACACGTCTGTTGTCTGGAAAGCCGTCGAGTCTGGGGGCCTGTTACGGCAGCCCGAGGGCATCCAACGTTGACGGTGGAGATGAGACCCTCTCCTGGTGCTCTAGGCCGTGCCGACCAGTTTCGCGGGGGCGTCAGAGGTAAGTTAAGGTGCGAGGTTGTCCCCTCTCACCACGATGCAGTGAGGAGTGCAGGCCCCGGTCATCTCCACTGACGTGGGAGGTGGCCACTGGCCTAAAGGCGGCCTCGGCCTCGGCCCTTCTGTGCAGACGACAGTGGTCCAGCTTAGGGGCCTGTGCCTTCCCATCTCTGAAGTAAGAAAGGCCCGTGGCCTTGGCCTTAGAGCACCTGCTCGCCCTCATGGACACAGATCGGGGCTCAAGCGGGCCGGAGGTCCACGAGACCCACGTCTGGCTCCCATCCGGAGCTTCCTTCAGAGCCAGCCGCACCCTCCGCGGGGGCCGGAAGCACCGGTTTCCAAGTGAGAGGCCTGGCGGGTTCTCTCCTTGCTTGGGTCGTACCTGCCCGGGAGACCGTCGCTGGCGTGGCCGTCCGCAGGTGGCCAATCTCAAAGAGCAGCCTCATGGTGGGATTCAGGGGGATCCTCTCGTTGCTCGCCAGGGTCAGCACCTGGACACGAGGGGACACGCCGGGTAGGAAGGAGGGAGGACACATGGCCGGCGGGGGGTGCGGTCTGCATCTGGCTGATTCCTCCCGGCAGGGATTAAGGAGGACTATTCCTTCATTATGATTACGAGTATTTGCTAAATTTTCTACAAGAATCCTCTACCTCTACCTCTACCTCAATCCTCTACCTCTTTTCCTGTAGCCCTTCCACCTCCATCCCTGCAATGTGTGCAGTGAATCCAAAAACCAGTTCTCTAAAAAGTGTACATGGAGGGCAGTGATTTGAACGAGCTAGACCGCACTGGAATAACAGGATTACTTTGAAGAAGGGTTCAGGTTTCATATCACTGTTTCTTCTAAAGTAGTTCCTCTGGGGGCGATTGGGTGGCTCAGTCGGTTGGGTGTCCGACTCTTGGTTTTGGCTCAGGTCATGATCTCAGGGTCCTGGGATCGAGCCTCACGTCGGGCTCCAGGCTCAGCAGGGAGTCTGCTGGTCCCTCTCCCTCTGTTCCTCCCCCTGCACTCACTCTCTCTCTCTCTCATAAATAAGATCTTAAAAAAAGATAAAGTAGTCCCACGGGGGAAGGAGGTGGGAGCGTGGGCAAATTGGGTGAAGGGGAGTGGGAGGTACCGGGCTCGCAGAGATGGAATGAGCAAGTCATGGGGATGAAAGGCACAGGGTAGAGAATATGGTCAGTGGTTTTGTCACAGCACCGTACGGTGGCAAATGGGAGGCCCCCCTTGTGGTGAGCGCCCCCTAACACGGAGGGTTGTCCAATCACTATGTTGTGCACCTGCAACTCGCGTAACATTGCGTGTCTGCTGCACTTCTGTAAGAAATAAGTAAAGCGGGTCCCTCCGGGAGGGCACACATCTAGTTTAACGATTCCATTAATGCTGAAGCCATCGTAATGCTTCTAATCCGGATGTGCTTTCTGAATAAATTTGGGAGCAGCTACCAGCTCGGCGGCCACTTTACTGGCGTCGATGTTCACCGTTTACAACAAATAAAATATACTCTCCCAGGATAATGGTTTGTCACCACTGAGGATGGCCGATGGGCTCAGAATGTTTCTGACCCTCGGTGTCCTTATTTATAAAGAAGGAAAAACTTAAGGGAAGAGATTTGAATAGAGGACTTAAGATTCTCTCCAGCTGTGGATATTAAATCCATCTCTGGGCAGATGATTCTGAAGACAGTTATGACAATGCTGAAAATGCAGGGATTGTGCACGCGCAATTATATGACGAAGTTGCCAGCTAGCCTTACTGTGGTCATTTTACAAGAGACACCTACTTCAAATCAGCACATCATACACCTTAAATCTATACAACGTTATATGTTAATTACATCTCAATAAAACTAGGGAAAAAGATAAAGACACTGGTCTTCAAGCAACTTGGGGCCAGCCCTTGGGTGGGATCGAGATTTCCAAATGCGCCTGGGAAACTGGTTTCCTAGATGATGAGGGGTGGCGTGGGGGATCCCCCTCCCCCATACCTTGTTATCATCCATGACAGTGTTCAGAGACTCGATCCACATTGGGTCTATGTCACCGTCCAGTAAGATCCATTTGGGCCCGTCGTGGGTGATGTTGGCTAGCTCCCGCATGATGGAAGAGAACAGTCCTAAAAGGAACCATGAATCACTCATCAACCATCTCATCATTGATGCCCTTTCTCGTCAGACAGCCTTTCGCTCTTAGCTACGACACCCAGGAGAAGGTGTAAATGGAAAAGGCAGGTTGGGACTGGATTTGTATTTTAATCCATTGCAATCTGATAGGGAGTGCCAAGGGGCTACTGTCTCTGCGTCTCCCTCAGACTCTTTTAGGAAGAACATCCGCAGAACGTCAATGAAATCTGATGGTATTGGCTTACGTAACAAGGGACCCGGAGAATCACTTCAACAGGCAACTGGGACGTGATGGATTTAGAGAAAACCTTTTCAGGTAAGATTTCATCCTTTGTGATGGCAGCCCAGGCTTTGAGAGACGTTCCCAATGTGATTCTTCTAATTGGCACTACATGAGATTTAGATCTTAATTTGTATAGAATTGATTTTTATGATAGTAAGCTTTCCCAGTCGATGCTATGGTATGCCTTTTCATTTATTCAAATGTTACTTTATGTTCCTTAATAAACTTTTACAGTGTTTTTCAATGTATCTCTGGCTAAAAGTATTCCTCAACATTTCATTGTTTTGTTGCTATTGCAAATCGGATTTTTTTTTCTGTATTTCCCCTTTTTAGCTGGCTATCGAGAGAAAAGGTATCAAATTCTGTGTATTTATTTTATGCTTAGTTACCATTAGTAAATTTTCATATTAATTTTACTGATTTTTTTTTCAAAATGTCTCCTGAGTTTTCTAGGTATAAAGTTGTATAAGCAGCAAAATAATAATTTTTTTCCTTTCCTCTAACTTATACCATATATTCCATTTTCTTGTCTTACTGCATTTTCTAGAATCCCACACCAAGCTGTGCTGAATAATAATGTTGGTATATGGCTCCCCAGGACTTATTCCTGATTTTAATAGACATTTAAATTCTTTAATTTCTCATCATTCAGAACGCTCCCCCCCTTTGGGCTTAGATAAAGATTTATTTATAAAGATTTAGATTTACTATATTTAAGGGATTTCTATCTATTCCTATTTTACTTAGAATTTTTAAGTTAGGAACACCTCCTGAGTTTTTAGCACCCACTGTTGAGCTCATGATTTCCTCCTTTAATTTTTCAAAGCTTTACATGAAAACTTAAAAAAAAAAATCAATCCACCCTTGCATTCTTAGAGTACATTCTACTTAGTCGAAGTGTATTTTTATTAACGAAGAGATGGGATCTATTGTTATTCAGGATTTCTGAATCTATATTATTAAGTGAAGTTGGGCCCTTTTTTGGTTCTGCATAAAGATTGATTATCAAGACTATTCTGGTTTCATAAAATGAATTGAGAGGTGCCCTTTTTTACCATTTTGGAAACTGTTTTTTTTTTTTTTTGCTACCGTTTTTTTTTTTGTTTGTTTGTTTTTTTTGCTACCGTTTTAAATTGTCCTTTTCACTAGTTTGTTTTCTGCTTCTTATTGAGTAAATTTTGTTAATATTATATTTTGCTACAGGATCATTTTTATTTCTCCTAGTTTTCCAAACTTCTATCATATAATTAAGTGATTTCTTCCCTCTTAATCTTTATCTGCTGTTAAGGATTTTAATTCTTTTTTTTTTTTTTTTAGATTTTATTTATTTATTTGACAGAGAGAGAGATCACAAGTAGGCAGAGAGGCAGGCAGAGAGAGAGGGGGAAGCAGGCTCCCCGCTGAGCAGAGAGCCTGATGCGGGGCTCGATCCCAGGACCCTGAGATCATGACCTGAGCCGAAGGCAGAGGCTTTAACCCACTGAGCCACCCAGGCGCCCCTAGATTTTAATTCTTAATTGATATACTTTTGCTCTTCTTCTCCCATCAATCTTGCTCAGAATGGATTTACTGGTCTTTACAAAGAACCCATATTTATGTTTTATCTATCCTTCCTATGATTTTTTTTGGTTCCTTCCCATTAATTTCAGACTGTAGCCTTATTAAGTTTCCTTTTCCCGATTTTCTTCAGGTTCAGTTTACTACTCTGAATAATTTCTTAGGACAGATACTGACTGCCTTCATTTCTAGCCCATCTTCAAAAATAAGAAGAGTTTAGAGTTCTTCTTTATTGGTCTTTGGCATGCCCCCTTGTTTTTTGTATGTTCTTTTTACTGTTTCCAAGAGGGAATGCAATGTTTTGTTTTTTCTTTCGCCCAGGGGGTTAAGTGAAGATCTCTTTTTTAATATAATTAATTAATTTTTTAAGTAGGCTCCACACCCAGCCTGGAGCCTGATGCAGGGCTCAAACTCAAGACCCTGAGATTGAGACCTGAGCTAAGATCAAGAGTTGGACCCCTAACTGACTGAGCCACCCAGCTGCCCCATGAGCGTCTCTTGCTTTGCAATCAGTACAATTATTTTTGGTCACTTTCTTACTGCGCATTTCTACATCTACTGCATTACTATCAGACAATGTGGCCTGTAGATAGATATTTTTGAATTCATTACAGTTTCTTCTGTGCCCAACTAAACTTCAAATTTGTGTAAATGTTCTAGGAATGTACCAAGAAAGGAATGTTTTCTACTTCTAAGATGCAAAGTTCTAAAACGATGTGTTCTATTGAGTTTGACGACGTGTTTCTCAATTTCTCTATGACTATGCTTATTTTTTCTGTCTATTGGATCTGTCCAATTTTGAAAAAGGTATAGTAGTAATATCAACCACATTTCTATCTTTTCCAAGTTCCTGGAAAACTTTTAAAAAGTTGTCCTCCATCTACTTAGTAGTTCTCTTTCTTTGTGAATACAGATTTATGATTATAAATCTCTGTCAATGTCTCCATATTTGATGAATACTGTATATTTAATAAAACTTCGGGGCACCTTGGGGGCTCAGTGGGTTAAAGCCTCTGCCTTCGGCTCGGGTCATGATCTCAGGGTCCTGGGATCGAGCCCCACATCGGGCTTTCTGCTCAGCGGGAAGCCTGCTTCGCCCCCTCTCTCTGCCTGCCTCTCTGCCTACTTGTGATCTCTCTCTCTCTCTGTCAAATAAATAAATCTTAAAAAAAAACAAAAAACAAAAAACAAAACTTTAATTAAAATTACAACACGGCTTAAAGTTTGAATTATATGAGCTTAAATTTAATGTGGAATAAATAAGTGCCTGAGACTAGCGAAGAAAATTACGAAAGAATATTGAGGAAGAACTTACGCCATCAGACATTAAAATATTATAAAATGACTGTGAATAGAGTAGAATGACACTTGTATAGGATTGAATAATGAATGGGACAGAAAACCCAGAATCAGATCTTGGTATATGTGACAGGCTGGGGCTTACATTCAGAGGTAAAGGACGGATTGCTTAATAAACGGTCCTGACACATTCAATTATCCATTTGGAAGCAAATATGAAGTTGATTCTCCACCTTACCTCATTCTAAGCCCCAAAATAAATCCCAGATGGATAAAAGAAATGTTCATGTAAAAAGAATCTTCAGGACCAAATTTATGATACTGTATCTATGGCTGAAAATGAGAAAGAGTGATCAACTAAATAGGAAACCCAGATGCGAAGAGAACGGACAGACATAATTTCCTCTTTTAAAAAGTACATGGTTGGGGTACCAGGGTGGCTCAGTTGGTTAAGCGACTGACTCTTGGTTTCAGCTCAGGCCGTGGTCTCAGGGTTGAGATCGAGCCTGGCATTGGGCTCTGCACGCAGCACAGAATCTGCTCAGGACTCTCTCTCCCTCTCCCTCTGTCCCTCTCTGCTGCTCTCTCCCTCTCTTTCTAAAATAAATTAATAAAATCTTTAAAACAAATTAAAAAGAAAGTGCATGGTAAATATGCCACAAAGTGCCTGTAGACAAATGGTAGATAGAAAAAACCATTAGCGATGCACAGAACATATTCTTTCATATATAAAGAAATGGTACAAATGAATAAGAAAATAATACAGGGAAATAAAATCAGAAAAGAGCCAGTTACTAAAGCCAAGAAGGAGGAAAAGGTACTAAGCCTCATTAACGGTGAGTGAAATAAAAATGAGAGAGGCTGCCCATTAAGTCCCCTTGTTCTAGGCCTCTGACTGCAGGCCCTAAATTAGAACCCAGGCAGTTGGACCCTGATGTAGTCAGACACCGAGATGGGAGGAAGGAGCTTAGAGGCCCTCATTCCAGAAGCCACGTGGGTTTTAGAAAGAGGTCCCATCAGCTCAGAGCTTTCTTTTCAGTTCTCTCCCAGTGACAGTGCCCCTTTCTAGCACCTACCAATGATTTCTAAATCTTGGAAGGTGACACGGGTTAGCACTAAGTGAACAGGAGTTTGGGACCCTCTGAAGCGCTGTAGAAGGGATCATGGTTCTAGAACCTGTCTGTGATGAATGGGGATGCACGATGCCTTCAGCCAGGCCCTGAGGCCGCGTTGTCTGTAGTGATGTCTCCCCATCACTCCTGGGGGCTGACAGGACCAGGTGCCACTGTGGGGAGCCAGAGCCTGCCATGCCGCCCCTTTGGGAAATGAGCTGTGAACTTGTCTACCCCACCTGTGTCTTAAATCCACTGCCAGGCAATGCAGGGACTCTGACTTGTGCTATGCAATCACAGAACCACAGTTGAGAATGCCTGCCCTGCTTTCTCCTCTTTCGATGCCCTTTCTCAAGGAGCGGCTGGAAGGGTCTCCAAGGAGAGAGAATTTCCCAAGGGCTTAGGTTCCCCTCCAAGCCAAAATTGGGGTCTTCCTTTCTTTGATTCTTTTCGCTTCTTTCTCCCACTCCAAACTGATCAGGCCAGTGTTCTTCCCCCTGAAGTTCACCCTTGAATGTAGATTCAAGCCTGCCCCTGGGACTCGGGATAGCGGGAATTTTGTCTCTTACCATCCTTCCATTCTCTGGTGGCTGGATTGATGATGCCAAAGAGTTCATCGTTTGTGACTGCTTTGGGGTTGAGGTCGGCCCAGACGGGGCGGCGTTTCATGATCTGATAGGTCTTGTGCAAGGACTTCAGCACCTGAGACTTGCCGGTGCCGGCGCCGCCCACCACGAATACGGAGTGTCGCACGGCCAGGAGCTCCTCCAGCTGGACGACCTGGGGAGACACACGATTCATTCAGCCAGAGGGACCAACTTGTCCCTCGCTGACATCCCAACTGCTCTTCCATGTGCTGGGATGGTATCTGAGGGGAGACGTGAAGTCAACAGAAGAAGGGTTATTCACCTCCAGATGTGAGGGGTCCTAACTGTGGGGGCAACGTTCTTACTCATCATTCGGCTATGTAATAATTAGTCATCAACTGAGTGCTGGAGAGTGTACCAGGTGAGGGAGATTCAGAGAGGACTCTCCCCCCTCCATGATCTTACAGGCTAAAGGGGAAGCATAATAATTGCTATAATCGAGTTATTTATAAAGTGCTATGGGAACGAATAGGAAGAAACAATTGATTTTGTACAAATAAAGGGAATAAGAAAGGCTCTGAAGAGGAGGGGGCATTTGAACTGCGGCTTCAGGGGTAAGTTTGCCAAGACGAACAGGGGGATTTGCACGCAGAGGTGTAACAGCACGAAGGCTTGTGGTGTGACAGAGCCTGATGTGGTCGACCAGACAGTCTGATGAGTCTGGAGTCAAGGAGCTCCTTGGGGACACGGTAGCACTGAAGGTCTTATCACTCTTGTCCTGGCTTGCCTCCAGGCTTACCTTTCCACGTTGTAGGAGCACATGTACTGGGATGAAAATCTGATCATGTCACTGCCATCACTCTGTCCCTACAGTGGTTCTCCATCGCTTTGGTGACGCTATCCCAAATCCTCAGACTGGCTTAAGAGGCCCTTTTGCAGACCGGCCCAAACGAGCTTCTTCCTTCTCCTCCCCCAGCATGCACATTCCAGGTAGACAACTGGGGTTCCTCCATAACCTTCTTTCCTCAGTCTACAGCTTTGAAGATATGGCGCCTTCTGTTCAGACATTATCCTCTCTCCCGCCTTTTTCTGGTCGGACCTATGCATCCCTTAGTCTGCAGCAGGTGTCCCAAACCTACATCCCAGTACTCAACATTGCCATGGTTACTCTTCCTGCTATTAGATTATCAGCTCTGTGAAGGCAGGCAGGACTGGGTTTCTTACCTTTTCATTTCCAGTGTCTAGCAGAGAATCGGGCACACGCTAAGCATTGAACAGATATTTGCTGAAAACGTGAAGAATGGCTGGGAAAGCTGGGTGGCCCCTATTGTGAAGGGTCTTATGCACCATGGGCTAAGACATTGAACTTTAATGTAGATCAAGGACATTTTGCACTATAAGACCCTTAATGGCTGAGGAATGTGAATGGAGGAGGTAAGGTACGGGAATAAGCACGGTGTGGTGCAAAAATACCAATCCTCCCCCAGTACATCCTATTTAGTCTACATTTCACAATATGATAAAAAGTAACTTCTCTGTTTAAAAAAAAAAAATTTAAGTGATACAGGTGTTCAGATGAAATTTCTAGAACTGTACAACCCGGGGATCAGGAGGAGAGCATCCTCCTAGGCTCAATACAAAGGTAGCAGATGAATTTCCGTTTGGGGAATGAGATGATTCGTTTCCACTGTGGCAGGATCGCCAACTGAGATGCTGAGTTGTGATTTCCACAGCGTCAACCTTTTCCTCTTCTCTGTCCTAAGCTATTGTGGGTCCTCTGGTTCAGAGCCCAAGAGCACTCAAAGTAGTTTCTCAGTCCTGGCTCCTGGTTTTGTCCTTCAGGAACGAAGGGTCTTCCCAGATAAGGGTGAGGGAAGCAGCAGGAAGGCTCTGTGGGGAGCTGATACCTAAGCCGATACATGAATGAGAAAGAGTCAGCCATGTGACGATCCATGGGAGACATTCCAGGTGGAGTGACAGTGAGTACAAAATCATCAGGTTCTGGGGCGCCTGCGGGGCTCAGTGGGTTAAGCATCTGCCTTCAGCTCAGGTCGTGATCTCAGGGTCCTGGGATTGAGCCCCATGTGGGGCTCCCTGCTCAGTGTGGAGCCTGCTTCTCCCTCTCCTTCTGCCTCCCCCTCTGCTCATGCTTTCTCTAAGTGAATAAATAAAATCTTAAAAAAAAAAAAAAAAAAAAAAGGTCCTCAGGTTCTGGCTGCAAGCTTGGAGGGCTCAAAGAACAGCAAAGAAAGGTGGGGGTGGGGGGCGAGTATAAGATGAGATAAGAGAGGTAAGCAGGGGTCTGCTATGCAGGAATTGGTACTTAGAATTTTATTCAACAGGAAGCATCGGAGGATTTTTAGCATGAGCTGGCCTGAGGGCATTGCATTTAAAAAAATGGGGGGAGGGAAATAGAAGCAGTGTTCTGGTTATCGGACAGAGACTGTATTATATTCCTAGATTTTTCTCCCCACGAACAACTATGGACTGCCTCCCTGATCCTGAAAGCCTTGAAATCACTTTCTAGTTCCATCAACTTCTTTTCATTCATTTCAATAGCATTATTGAGATAGAATGCAAGTACCATAAAATTCACCTTTTGAAAGTGAAAGTGTCCGATCCAACGGTCTTGAGCCTACTCACAGAACCATTACCACTATTAAAACATTTTCTTCAACTCCAGGAGGAAGAATTATACCACGAGGAGTCACTCCCCATCCCCCGACTCCTACCTCAGCCCCGTGCAATGCCTCTGTTAAATTAGACTCTTGTGGGCATTCCATGCAAATAGATTTATAAAAGTATGTGGCATTTTGTGAATGGTCTCTTTCCCTCATCATCTTCCGAGGCTCACCTGTGCTGAGCTGCGTATCCGTACGTCGTTCCTCCCTATAGCCGAATGGAAGTCCGCTGTGTAGGTTTCACAAGTCGTTTATCCATTTATCAACTGATGAGTTATTTCCACGCTCTGCACATTATGAATCCATCCACTTCGGACAGTATCTTTGGCGAGGTCGATATAGAAGTATCCCCATCCTTCATCTTTCTTTCTCCTATCTTCTGCCAGACACGTTATATCTTTACACGGCAATGTTTGATAATATTTATATTCTGTTCTGGCCTTAGATTTAGACCTTTTCTATTCTCTGTGCTCGGAAGGGCTGAAGACCGAGCGTGGCTTACATTCTGACGGCTGTAGAGATTTTTCACTACGGGAGCAAGTTGTTGTCTGGTCTACGTTGCGTTATCTATGGGCCTAGTGTCATGACTTGACTGAGGAAGTTCTCAGCATCAACCCAAGGTCAAATGGATACTTTTTTCATATACTTCGTATGGTGATCAATACCAGGCTCTGTTTGCTTACAAAAAATATTTGGATCATGACTTTTTTCTCTTGGTGTTCTTAAATGCTTTCCTTTCTAGAAAAGACATATGCCTCAGACTCCATAACTGAGAAGTTTAATGAAAACACATAAGAACTTTTGTCTTGTTGATCTATTCTTGTTTTGAATGTATCCATTTTTGAGGTCTTTTGTTGGAGACGAGGGACTTCCTGCCCTAATTGGATTCACTGCTTTCTAGATCCACTGACAGCTAAACTGCTAGGATTTTTTTTTTTCTGATTCTTGATTTTTTTGAAACCCATGGTATTTTTCATTCTCATTTTTCCATAGTATGTTCTCGAGTAACTTACTCAAAAGGGTGCATAACTCTGATGTTTACTGCAGCATTATTTACAATAGCCAAATTATGGAAGCAGCCCAAGTGTCCATCGATAGATGAGCGGATAAAGGAGTGGTATACAGATACAGTGGAATATTACTCAGCCACAAAAAAGAATGAAATCTTGCCATTTGCAATGACATGGATGGAGCTTGAGAGTATAATGCTAAGCAAAGTAGGTCAGTCAGAGAAAGACAAACACCATAGGGTTTCACTCATACGTGGGATTTAACAAGCAAAACAAATGAGCAAGGGTGAAAAAAAGAGAAATAAACCAAGAAGCAGACTCTTGACTCTAGAGAGTAAACTGATGGTCACCAGAGGGGAGGTGGGTGGGGGAATGGGTGACGTAGGTGATAGGGATTAAGGAGCGTGCTTGTGATGAGCACGGGGTGACGTGTGGAAGGGCCGAATCCCTATCTTGTACACCTGAAATGAATATTACATTGTATGCCAGCTGGAATTTAAATAAAAACAAGAACAAACAGCAAAAAAGCCCCCCAAAATTAAAAATAAATAAAACACAAAAAAGGGGGGCGCACAAGAAGTAAAAGTTAGGACTTTTGGATAACACCTTGAATGACAGCTTGGTTGGCACAGAATTGGTTTTGAAACCATTTTCCTCAGAACTCTGGAGGAACAGCCCCCTGGTCTTCTGGTACCCAGGACTGCTGATGAGAAGCTCATGCCGTCCTGAACCTCACTCCTACCTTGGCTCCCCTATGCCTACCTCCTCAGTCCATCACCCAACCAGGAAAGTTACTATTTACCCTTGACCCCTGACTTCTGAAATTCCATTAAGACGCGTCTTTGTAAAAGTCTATTTGAATCCACTCTGTTCAGTACTGACTGAGCCCCTCTAATCTCAAGTTTCTCCAGTTCTACAAAGTTCTTTCTAAAATTCCCATTGGCAACATGTTGCACAGAGATCAATCTCCATGTCATCTTGACTCTTGCACTTTGTTTCTTTGTGTATCATATATATTTTGCTATTACACATTTTATATCTACATATAGACATAAGTATCCCTATCCTTATAAAACATATACATTGAATAAAAACAAACACATATAAAATATACTTTTTTTTTTTTTTTTTTTTTTTACTGTACACACATACACATAATTCTGTCCTGGGGGATTTCCTTGACTTTACCTTCCAATGCTCTCACTGAATTTTATGTTATCAATGATACAATTAGACATTTCAAAGAGCTCTTTACAATTCTCTGATAGTTCTTATTTATTATTTTTTTTATAGCATCTCATTCCCTTTTTCTGGGCATCGTTTTCTTAATTTTCTTAAAGGATACTAGTTAGAACTTTCGAAACACTCTCTTCCTTATGCACACTGGTGTTAGCTGCCATGTGCACATGCGTGGGTTTGCGTGTTGTGTGTGTGTGCGCGCATGTGCGCAAGCGCGCATGTGCGGGGTGGGGTCGGGGAGGTAGTGGGGAGTGTCTGTCGGTCCGCCTTTGTCTCTTGGGCTGTTGGCTTTCTCCAGGATCTGGGGAGTCTCCAGTGTAAATGAAGAGTGGCACTGTGTTTTCTAGAAGGTGGGGGTGGGTGGATATGAGAGCTGGAGCCGCTGGTTAGACCTTGGCCTTTGTTCTTTTGCTTGTGGAGGAGTCAGCAGGTGACTGGCCTCCAGGCTGAGGGGCCCCAGAGAGAACGGACTGGCCATACACGGAGACACCAGTATTCCAAGAGCAGAGTTTCTCCCGCAAAGAGTTTATTAGGTTACTTCAGGCTCTCTCCTTCCTGGCTCTGGGTTAAGTGCCTGGCTCTATGCGGTCTGCTTTCTTGGGAATTTGGGACTAGAAGGGGGAGCTGGGGGCCAGGGGGAAAAATTATAGGGTAAAATGACTTCATGTTTCCCCCTTGGCTCTTTGCAGTTCTCTTTCTCGCTCCTGTCCTCCTTCGCTAGCGACTCCAAGCCCAGGGCCTCCCCAGGGTTTGGCTGGGCAGACAGGCTGACCCCAGGGCCCTCCTCTCCTGAAGCCCTTCTGAGTGGATTCTGGCTTGTGGCCCTCCTGCCCCGTGGGTCCTAGCAACCTGCTTGCATCCTCTTTCTGGGAACCGATCGAACTATCCCCTTCCAGGTTCCACACTTCTAATTCCTTTTTCTCAAATAATGAATTCATATGATCATGGTTGGGGATCTCAGTACCCTGTCTCAAAGCAGAGCCTCGCTAGGTGTTCCGATGAACGGACTCTCGGGAGGTCAGGCGGATGGCACAAATGAGAAGTGGGTAGTAATTGCCAGCTGTACCAAGAGCCTTAACAGAGAGCATCCGTGGTCTCCGAGGAGCAGAAAGCAATCATGAAAAAGGTGGAGAGAGAAAGGACAGAATGTGGGCCAACTGACCAATAGATAGGAAAAGTAAGATTCTGAGTAGGAAAAAGTGCAGAAAATGGGGAGTCTCTGGGAGTCTCCAAAATTATGCCTAGGTAGATACATATTTGTACATCTAAAGCAACCCTTTGGATTAAGGATGACCCATCATCCAAGAAAAGCAGTAAGAGCCAAAAAAAAAAAAAAAAAAAA
>CM052891.1:47352716-47368092 GCA_028534135.1 Potos flavus
ACCATGACCATCATCACCACCAATATAACCACCACCACCACCACCATTACCATGACCATCATCACCACCAATATCATCACCACCACCAATATAACCACCACCACCACCACTACCATCATTACCATGACCATCATCACCACCAGTATCATCACCACCACCAATATAACCACCACCACCACCACCATCATCATTACCATGACCATCATCACCACCAGTATCATCACCACCACCATCACCATCATCATGGTCCTCACCATCATCACCACCACCATCATCATGGTCATCACCATCATCACCACCACTAGCACCATCAGCAGTATCACAGAGACTACTGCTTGCCACATGCCTACTATCTGTAGAGCTTTAAGTGCTTTACCCATATTAACTCTTTGAATAATTATTATAACTGCATCTAGTAGGTACTATTATTAACCCTCTTTACAGATGTGGGACTTGAGACATGGACTTGCCCAAAGTCACCCAGCTGGTAGGTGGCAGAACCAGAGTTGAATACTGGCTGTGTGGTTTCAGACATGACCTATACACATAAGCACTTGCCCACCTCCTTGCCTGGTGTACCCCACCCTACAAGAAGCTCTTTAAGATCCCAGTTGCATGTGGGATTGCTCCCACAATCTCTGGAGCCCAAGATGAGCTCTACACTGACCCTGACCTGGCTCTCACTGTTTCCTGTTGGCTTTTCCCCAGGGCTCCTTGGAGGGACACAGTGAGATGGCCCTTTGGCAACCCCACTGCACTGGGACACCATGGGGGTAACTAGGCTAAGGGGTCCTGGATTTCAGGGAGGGCAATCACCTCAATGCAACCTGACTGGTGAGGATGAGAAAGGCTCTTCGCAGTCTGGGGCCAGCAGCCAGAAGGGAGGAGGCGGAAACCCCTACCAGCGGAGATGAGAGAGTGGACATTACAGTAGGTAGAACTAACAGGATGGTGGGCAAGGGAGTAAAAAAGATGGGTGATCCATGAGCTGCCAGATGTCTGCAGCAGAGGAGGGAGAAAAACCCCAGATACATGGTATAATTATGGTTATCAATCCCGACATTCACGGCCGTGAAGAGCTTAAGCTTCTCTCCCGACTCTCAGAACCATCCTAGGCCCAGAACTGGTACTCAGAGAAAGCTCTATTTTATTTGTGTTACTCCACATCCTCCATCCCCAAATTCACACAGAGCTGAAAGGGGCGTTAATCCCGGTCCTTCTGAGTTCTGAAGTGACCACACAGAAGTGAACGCAGCCAGCGCCATATTTTTTGGTCCAGCTCAGGCATGTTTTTCTTTTCTTTTCTTTTTCTTTCTTTCTTTTTTTTAATTGAATGAGTTGCCAACTTTCAGAAACCTGGAGATTTTTTTTTTTTTTTGTAAAAATCTGGAATTTCAGCTTCTCTTTAGAATTTAAAAAATCTGGCAGCACTGACCTATTCTGACAAGGCAGAGGTGTGCTGGTAAATGCTGAAGACCCAGCTCGCTGGGAGAACAAAATGCCCCCGATTTGCAGGGTTTGCCAGTTTCCACTGGGAAAGTACTCCCGTCACACCTGATTTCAAGCCACCGATGTGACAGCACTGAAACACACGCAGCACCCGTGGACCAGGCTAGTTGACGGTTCGCAGTCCAAGAGACTGTTCCAGCCGGCTATCTGATTTCCTGCCACCCCCAACTCCTACCGAGTCCAACAATCCCAGGGAAAGAGAAAACCATATATCGCCACCGGGAATGAGAGGAGAGCTCCACAGTTTTGCAACTTGTGAGAGCCTCGCCAAGAGACAGGGCAAGGATCCCTGAATGGTGGCACCAGTGCAAGAGATAGGAAGCCTGACTACCTTGGGGGTAGGGGGAAGTGCAGGGACCCCCGGAGCCCCCCAACCGCTTATGGCTCCCAGCGCCACCTGGAGATGAAGGTAAACCATGGAATCAGCGGATGGTGTGAGCTCCGCTGCTGTTCCAGCCTGTGTGGACAGGGACAGCCTGTGGCATGGGGACAGCATGCTGGGGGGGAGGGGTGTCCTGTCAGGACGCACAGGCCAGCGGGAGCGGGAGGATGCTGCTTCCGCCAGCCCCCCCACCACGGACCACCTTCTGTCTGCAGCAGACCTTCCGCTGCCCTTGCCCCCAGAAACGTGTCAGTCAAGGTAAGCTTTTGCCTTGTCCTCCCCCCCCCGCCCCATTCCACTCGTTGGCACTGAAGGAATCAAACCGAGGCCTAGGGGGACCAAAGAGTCCTTCCTAGCTGTTTTTCTTTTTCTGTCCTGCATACATATTGCTCTGGAAATAAAGGCAAAAGATAGGAGGAAAGTTACGTGGTTGGGCTGCCCAGAGCCTAGGCACAAACTGGTAGGCCAGTCATGGCAGCGTCCCGAGCACCATCACCACACGCTTCCTTCACTGCGTAGACCCTTATGCCACCTTGTTAAGCTGATAGCACTGGGGGGCCCTGAAACCACAGCTCCCCGGTGGGAAAGAGGGGCACCCCGTTTACCGGAAGGAGGACAGAACAGGTGCTGGCAAAGGCTATGCTTCGCCAGGGCAATGGGGGGCCTTGGGGGCAAGGCCGGGGGTGGGGCTCCCACTGAGGACGCAGCTCCAATTGGGACCCTCACGAGAGACCACCGACTTCACCGAGGCCGATTTTCCTGCTGCTCAGCCCTTCCTTAAAACCACTGCCGAGCAGAGAGCAATTTCCCCTGCAGAAGCCTCTAGAGGTTCCCTGCCGCCCACTGAAGAAGGCACAATACACATCACGGCATCTGAGCCCGTCTGCTGACTGCCTCGAGCCCACCCCTCCAGCCTCGCGTTCTTCTCTAGTGTTTTATTCCTCGTACACCGGATATCTGCATCTAGACCTGCGCCCCGTTGCACCCACTTGCTGACAATGTGTCCTTGGACAAATTACTTTTCTCAGCTGGTCTTCAGTCTCTCCCCCCAGCGCACATCTATGACATAAGTGATGATGCGTAAGAAGTAGCTGGTACAGAAAGGTTGTCTCACTTTTCCCTCCCCCTCCCTCTTCCTGCTCGCGTCCTCTGTCTGTAAAGACCCTTGCCCTAATCCAAAGCCTCTCCATCTTTTTTAAGGCCTGGTTTCAGGATGGCTTATCTAGCAGTCTCGCCCCATCCCGTGAGTCCAGAATCACATCACTCCTAGAGCACTGAAGAGCGCTCATGCCCATCTCAAGAACTAACATTGATTTGTGAAGTTAGGGGTCATGTCCTATCCAACCGGGGGCCCTTCCCCCTAGTTCTGAGCATAGCACTCACTGTGCTGTAGGTATTTCATGGAGGAGACACTTTCCAGATGAGTTGAAAGACAAGTGGCCACGCAGATGTGACCCAAACATGACTTCCCTCCTTCAGCAACGTGCACCCTGTGAGCCTCGCTTTATACACAATGAGGGGAACCGGACCAAGGGAGGTAGAGCAACTTTCCCAGACTTGGCTACAAGGAAGACACCTCCAAAGTCCAGGGTCTTTCCAGGAGCTGGGCCCTCCCATCCAGTCTGATCCTCTCCTCGCCCCCAGGAAGCAGGGGGGACCTGTCGCAGAGGAGGAAACGGATTCCCCTTGGTAGGGACTCATAGGATGCCCATATCCTCGCTCCGGGGCCAATTTTAGAGGGCGGGGGAGGACATAGAGTCCAAGCGGGGAAGGGGACACAGAAGTGGAAGAGCAGGGCTTGACAGCAAGAGGATGTAGCCTTCCACAGAGCTCGGCAAGAAAACCACGGGGCTCCCACCAACTTCTGGCCCCATACCTGCACGGCCACCACCGACAGGACCTCCACCGAGATTCGGTTAAACTCATCGAAACAGCCCCAGGCACCGGTCTGAGCAAGGCCTTTGTAGATATTGCCGCAAGACTGCAATGAAACATACAAAGATTAAATTAGTCTCAGTTCCAGGCTTCGCATCACGCATCTAAGTCAGTTCCCTCCCTGTTTGCGAGAGATACTTCCAGATCTCTTAAAGATCTGGAAAGATCTTTAGATCGCTGGTTTGAAAAACTCTTATTAAAATTTCAAGGGCAATTACATTCTTGATGGCCATGGGAGCCAATGTAAGTCACAGGCTCAAACAGAACATTTTCAAGACACTTGGACCAAAATCCTTTTAAGATGTCATCGGGCTTGCGTTATTGTTGATTCTGTAGCTTTCAAAATCCCAGGAAATGAATTATTTTTTTTTTGCACCATACAGACAAAACAAAAAAAAAAAGCAGCCTTTGGCATGCGCTGAAAAAAAAAAAGTTTATGTCTGTATCTTTAGATCCAGGCCCAAACTCCCAGGCCTCCCAGAGAGCTAGGAAGCTGGAGATGGATAGGTAAAGTGATAAGATCCGTAGAACGTGCACGACAGGTAAATATTTTCAAACGAGAGCAAGAAAAGAATTTCAAAGGGAAGATGGCATATCTGCCCTAAAAATGAAAACTGTCTGGGCGTTTGGTGTGAAGCAGTAGACCATGGAGTCACACAAAGGGGGAGGTTTCGGGGGGACACTCTCAAGGCCGTTGGCAAGGTGACATCGCTAAAGCACTGGGAAAGTGGAAAAGTCCCATTTGCTTCTGTGATGAGTGTCTGCTGACTGTCAGCTCTGTGCACGGCTCGTGCTCTAGACACAGAGGGCTCAGTCCCTCTAAGTGCTTCCAGCGAGGCTGCGGAGAGAAGGCATACAGATAAAGCAGGTAAATGGCCACTGCAGCAGTGTTCCGGTGGACACAGTGAAAGACACAGCTGTTACGGCCTTCAGAGGGGAGAGTGAATCAAAGCACCCGCTAGCGATCAGTGTTGCTAAAGAGCCGTATTAGGACAACCTTTCCCAAAGTTGATTTCACGGGATGCCAAGTCCGGGAGACGCTCCTTGAAGGGAAGGCGTTTGGGTCAACTGAGTTTAGGCAACGCCGCATTCTAGAACCCTCTTTTGTTAATTTACGACATATATTAGAATTTTAAGGGAAGGACTGAAAAGTCCTTGCACCATGAAATTCAGCCAATGTTTTAAGGCCAGGATTTTTTTTGTTTTCCTCATGGGACTCCTGGTTTTCTCAGGATGCACGCTGGCGAACATTCGCACAGCGGACAGAATGCAGGAAGGGAAGTCAGAGGATCTGGCGTGCTGGTATCTCACAGAACCACACGCTATCTTCAGAACACACAGTGGAAATGCTGGCTGATAAGCGTCTGGGCAGGCAGAAGGGAAGGGAAGTGGGTAAGGGCTTTCCGGGAGCAGTGAATACTATGGGCAAAGTATGAGCAAAATCATGGTATGTCCAGGGAAAAATAAAGATGTTGTTTGGGCTAGAAAGCTGATTACAAAAGGAGGTCATGGTTACGAAATCTTTGAATTATTAGACGGGATTGTGGAGGATCGTGGAGGTCCGTGGAGGTTTGGAGCAGAGGAAAGCAAGATTAAAGCAACATTTCAGGAGAACCGATCTAACATCCCATAAGCTAGCCTGCGAAAAGGATGGAAGGATAAGCCCCACTTTCCATTAAGCGCCCTGAATTAATGGATCCCTCCATTCATGCCACCAACACTTCCTGAGCACACACTGTGGGTCATGAGGAATCAGCTGTGAACAGGGAGACAAAGCCACAATCTTCACAGGGCGTATATTCTAGGGAAGAGAACGGACAATGACACAAAAAGAAGAGAAGGTCAGATAATGACAAGTCTCATGGGAGTCCTACGATGATGTGGTTATTTTGGACGGAGTAGCCGTAGATGGTCTCTCTATGGAGGAGGGGACATAAATCCCAGGAGTTGCATCCTACAGGGGGATATTACTCTTACTGCATTGATGAGTACGTGTGTGGGTGTATATAACACCTGATATGCATATATGGTAGTATATATTATATCCATTACTGTATTTGACAAACTATCGAATGTCACAATTACTTATGTGGCAGTTTGAGAATCAAAAGTCCATGTCTCTGCAGATGAACAGTGGTTCTGAAAGCTTATTAAAGCTGTGGATCCCTTTCATCAAGTGGAAATCTGATATAGAAGACAAAAAAAGGGTACAGTTGCCATAGGTGGATACTGGTCACCCCCACACTTTATCCCGAGGGCCTGGGTACAGCCTGGGATCCCACATCGCCATATTTTTTGATGCCACCACAATAATAGGAAGGAACTATTAGCCTGATTGCGGTGTCGCCTAGCATAAGACACTGAGTTTCTGAAATAAGGCCAATGATCTGGGAGCTTTGAAAGACCTGCTGAAGGACAAATCAACACTAGTGAGTGATTGCAACTATGGAAAGAACAAAGGACGTGAAAAATCAGGATGTCTAAGATTTCCACGCTGGGCCACAGGGAAAAATGAGCACCTTAGCATGCATGGCCTGGGGAAGCTGGCTGGGAGGAAGATGGGGGTCAGCAGGAAATGTCTGAGAAAAGGGTGTTAACCAAACATGAGGTCATTCAAATGCCCTTCCTTCTAATTGGGAAGACTAGTTCTTGGGTGAGGCTGGAAGGTAGATTCTGGAGTCATCAGGACCCAGATAAAATGTGAAATTATAAAAGAGGATCAGAGAAGGAGACCCAGACAGCAGGATCAGAGAGTTATTGTGGAATATAACGTTTCAGAGACCGAGAGAGTAGGAGTCTCAGGAAGGGATGCATGTTCTAGAGCATTGATGCTACAGAGAGGTCCAAAAAAATCCCAGGCACTTTCAGGTTCAAAACCATTTGCTGCTCCAGCAATAGCATCTGTGAATTGAGGTCAAGGCAGACAGTACTGCTGGTGTAACATAAAGAACACTTTAGCACTAAGACTGCAATGGTTTCCAGAGGAAGCGACTAGGTGTATGGGTTTTCCAACCAGACTTAACAGAGGGGAGCTATGACTTCGCCTTTTCCCCAAGTAACCGCGCTGTTCTGCGTCCGCCCCATTACCTGATGCCTACGGAGGCAGAAGGCATTGTGAGGGTCCCTGACCACAGTCCATCTCGCCTCTTTACCTTCCTGTCTCACCACCCACTGCTCCCCATGTTCACCAGGTATCATTCTGTTCATTAAAGTCTCTCATTTTTTCTTTTCCATTTATACTACGCCAGCGTCTGGTGGCTCACCCTCCCTGGTTTGAGTAACTGCAATGTTCTCAGCAAAAATCTTCCCCCTTCCAGTCCCCTCCTGCCTCCATTCACCTGACTACCCAAGGAGTCTTCTTCAGATGACATCTGTTTTCGTCATGCTCCCACTTGAGTCCTGAAGCCCGCAGGGTCTTACCGACGACCACCATTTCTGGAGCATGTTCCTTTCATGGCTTTGTGTCCCTCCCTCCTTGTAGAACCCATATCTCCTATCATCTGTCCTCCAGTCCGCTCTCATGCACTCGGCCACTGCTCCATATTTATTGCTAACTTGTCCTCTGGGGATATGGACACAAGTGGTCGTGAGTGTCGTAAATGACCCATCAGAATGACGCCTGGTTAAGTGCGAGACAGCTCTTCCTGACCCTCACTTCATTCTCTCCTCGTCCTAGCTGAGCCCTGTGAGGATAGTTCAGGGGAGAAGTCAGAGCGAGGAGTAGGGGAAGGACGATGAGGCACAGGGAACTTGGTCATGTCTTTGAAGCTGACGTTTTAATGGGTTAGGCGGGGTTAAAATGGCGCATGCCATGTTTGGCACTCACCCAAACCTTATGAAGCCTTGGGTCTCACATCCTCTGGGATATTCATGAGCAGAGTACTCTGTACTCTTCCCATCTCTGAAGTATTCCAGGGATTAGAGTCTTTAGAACACACATTCTATGTGCTATTTGGTAACTCCCTTAATTACTTCATGTATCTCTCTTGTCTATCCATATAGACTGGGTTATATTTTGTCTGTCTCTGTACCTATCTATCCATCCACTCATCCATCTATCATCACTCTCTCTCATTTCACTGTCATCTATCCATCTATCTACGTGTATTTATCTGTATCCTATATCTATCTATCCATCCATCCATCCATCCATCCACCCACCCATCCACCCATTCATCCATCCTTTCATGATGCACACACATGCTGAGCAATGGTGATACTCCATAAATTAACTTGATTGCTGGAGAGCATTTTGTGATGAAAATAATCCTAAACAGCTGGACAACAAAGGGTAGAGGACGTTTGCGAACAGCTCAGGGAGGATGTTGGTTACATAGGCTATTTGGTGCTTAGGAAGAGACCACCATCCTTTTGGTGTGTTTTCCTATAGTTATCCCTACAGTTCTTCCTCTGATCTGTGTCTTCACTAGACTCAACCAAAGCTTTGCACAGTCCAGACAAACTACGGATAGACCCCTCTTCTCACCCTGTACCCTCAGAGGAATTCGTGGGGTATCAGGGTTCAGCTGTAAGTTTTGAAAGAATTGGAGAAGATAGCCTTGGTGACCCCCTCACCATGGGACCAACTCATTTACTCCTGTTTGCATGCCAGGCATCAATTTGAAGAAATCCTGCTGGTTTTTTTCAATCGATACACCACATCTTCCACATCTAAATGAGCGTGTCCTCTGGAATGTCCCTCTGGGAGAATATACTTATTCAGCAAGGCTGCCTTTGTTCAACTATAGAAGAATCTAGAAACTTAATTCTTAAAGGTTGAGTTTGTAGGAAAAAAAAAAAGAACACTTCCTTCTTTTAGCCTGACTTAAAGAGAAATATTATTTTAAAGAAAATTTTTTGAGAGAGAGAGCACACACGTGTGTGCACATGCCCACACGTGTGTGCACATGCCCACGTGGGGCAGGGCAGAGGGGGAGGGAGAGAGAATCTTAAGCAGGCTCCACACCCACCATGGAGCCCGACTCCTGGCTTGATCCCATGACCCTGAGATCACGACCTGAACTGAAATCAAGAATCAGATGCTTAACTGACTGAGCCACTCAGGTCCCCTATTTTTTCTTTTTTTTTTTTTAAGAAAAATACTACTTTAATGTGTTCATCAATAAAAGCAACCATGATAAAATGTAAATTGTGCAGAATATGGGGAGGACGGCTGTGAGGCATCTGGGTCCTCATTTTGTTTGCTTGCTGTGAGCAAACATGGTGCTTTAGGTCTCTGCAACTCTTTGCACAGCAAAATTTTCTGTACAAGAGAAGCAGATGAATCTCATTTAGAGTTCTGTATGTTAGCTCATTGTCTCTAAAATTATTATTATTATTATTTTAATTTGAGAGAGAGAGAATGAGAGAGAGCATGAAAGGGAAGGTCAGAGGGAGAGGCAGACTCCCCGCAGAGCCGGGAGCCCGATGTGGGACTCAATCCCGGGACTCCGGGATCATGACCTGAGCCGAAGGCAGTGGCTTAACCAACTGAGCCACCCAGGCACCCCTCTAAAATTATTCTTCAGTTAAATTTATTTTGTACCCAATCTATGATGATTTATACATATAAATATTTAATCTACTTAATGCTAAGGTTTTATTTTTCCCCCCACTCTAAATTTATATACATGCCATCCTGTTTCAAAAGGGATAGTTTACCAAAATAATAAAATAAAACAAAATAAAAATAATGAGAAAGTGAGACAATCTTATTACATTTTAAAAAATAAAAGGAATCCATATGACATCTAGTAGAATATTGCTAGCTAAGAAGTGACCTACGGGCCTCTTGTTTCTCTTGCTTTTCTCTATGACACAGAACCTGGAAGGCATTTAAAAAGTAAAAACGATGAGCACCTGAATGAAGAGCATTGACCTTGCCCTTGACCTTCACGGGCATCACTTGTTAAGAGTGGCAGTTAATCTAGTCTGCCTTCAGAAGTCACAGCTGCCCTTGTAAAAGTATTTTGCCCTTGTAGAAATACCGGGGAAAGGCCCACTTTTCCAGAGAAGCACGACTTTGACTTTCATGTGAAGATTTCATGGGAGCCACTTGGGAGCCTTCCTGTGGTTCTAGGTCAAACAGCAAATGTGGGCCTCGGGATAGATGCTCAGCCTCTTCACTGTACAGGTGACAAGAGACCTCAAAATGAAGCCCGTTGGCTTACAGGGAGGTAACCGATCTCCGGGGATCAGCGCTCCCCAGGTCTCCCGGGATGGAGCCACCAGAGACCTCCGTGCCTGGGCCTCTGAGCTGGGCCAGGGTGGCACGAACAAACCTGGACCCCAGTGTGGGCTGCGCCCCAGTTCCTAGCCCCCTCGCCCCCCAGCTGAGGCGCACCTTGTAGTCCATCTGCTCGGAGCAGTTGAACACATACACCATGATGCCCAGTGCTCGGCCCAGGTCCTTGGTGGTCTCCGTCTTGCCTGTGCCTGCGGGTCCTGCTGGGGCTCCACTCATGGTCAGGTGCAGCGACTGGGTGAGGGTGATGTAGCATCTGCGAGACACAGGAAGGTGGAGGTCATTGCGAGGGCCCCAGGTGGCCCGACCGATGGCTGTGGCTCTGGTGGGTCCTAGGGAGACAGAGCTCGGGTTCCAGGCCCTGGGAGACCCGACAGCTTTTGTAAAGGACAGCCAGAGCCCCCCACTTCCATCTCTGCAGGGAGAACTCTCCGAAGGGTCACCTGATCCTTCAAGGGCATCACTGGCTGGCGGCCAGGCCCTTCCTGATCTCGCGCCTGCTCACTGACCGTCTCTCCCATGCCTCCAGTCCCAGGGCCCTAAGGGGCCTTCGGGAGAGCCGCTCCCGTGCCTCCGTGCTACCGTCTGGACGTCTGCGGGCCCCAGCTCCCCAGTGCATACGCTGAAATCCTAACCCCAAAGACCATGGTACTGGGAGGCGAGGCCTTTGGGAAGTGATTAGCTCGTGAAGGGGGAGCCTCATGAATGGGATTAGTGCCCTTATATGAGAGGCTCCGGAGGGACCCCGTGCCCCTTCCACCAATGGCGAATGGGTAAACAATTATGTGATGTCCATGCAGCAGAATACTATTTAACAATGTAAAGGAATGAAGTATGTATGAATATATGTTACAAGAAGGGGAAACCTTAGAAGCATTATGTTAAGTCAAAAAGGTCAGATGCAAAATATCACATAGTGTATCATTTCATTGATGCAATGTCTGGAAAACACAGAGACAGAAGGCAGATCAGTGGCTGCCTAGGAAGAGGACGTGGGATTGACCAGGAAAAGGGTGATGGCCAAGTCTGAAACTGGATGGTGGCAATGGTTGTACAACTCTACAAATTACTAGAAGTCATTGAATCATACACTTGTTTTAGGATTTTAGGTCATCTCCACACCTAACGTGGGGCTTGAACTTACAATCCCGAGATCAAGAGTCACACGCTTCACCGACGGAGGCAGCCAGGCGTCCCTGAATTGCACACTTGTGATAGAAGAACTGTAAGGCTCATACATTATACCTCGAGAAAGCCACTAAAAATGTGCCATTGGCCTAACTTGTAATACCTAGCAAATTAATCCACAGGCTCTCCACCTGCAGGCTGGACCAGGAGGCGCTGTCCAAGGGGGCCTCCAAAATGAATTCTGTCTCTGAATCTGATGGCTAGAGTTCACCTGAAACCCCAGGATAACGCCCTTCATGCCAGATGGGGACTGTGTCTCCACTAAAACCAAACTGGGTTTGAAAAGACTGAAGGGAGTCCCTGAATTCTCCTTTAATGGAGTGCAAAACTCCTGTACGTATTTCAGCCTTTGTCTGTGAAACCCAGGGAGCAGGTTCGCCAGGTAGCTAGAGCATCACGGAGGCCGGCACGCAGCATTAACCACGGCTGCCCTTGTGGGCTGGGCTCTGGCTCCAGACTGGCCCCAGTACCTTCCACGTCTCCCAGCCTCAGGCTTCTTCCAGAACTATTCAGGGCCTACTGCAGCCCTGTACCTCCCAGGAGGAAAGGCAAGAGGACTGGCAGAATCCCAGCCTCCCGTCCGCTCTCCTCCCCACTCTCCCCCACCCCCTCTCTGTCCTCCTCTGCTGCCGGAGAGCAATCCTAGACCTCCTCTCTCTGCAGGGGAAAGGCTCTCAAGGAATCCGGGAGGTCAGAAACACAAGGTTTCACAGAAATAGAATTCACCCAGAATCTGGAAAGAAATCCTTGGAACTGGGTGTCAATCTCTTTTTGAGCTTCTATGAGTTTCCGATTATTTCCAGAAGCAGCACTTGGGGGTGAAAAGAGGAGTACAAAAAAAAAAAAAAAAAAAAAAAAAAAAAACCAACCAAAACACAAAAACACAAAAAACATCTTTCTTCCCATAATAACAGAACTCTAGAGCTAGAAGGGATTTCTGAGATCAGCTAATCCAACACTCTTATTTTACAGATGGGAAGCCTAAGGTTCAGGAAGGGGAATCGGGCCAAGGTGTTCTAAATAACTACGGCGGGGGCCGTGGGCCCTGAGCTTGAGCCATAAGAAAAACACAAAGGAACGATATTTCCCTCTTCTGCATGAGGATTGTCATTATGCTTGGGTGGAAGTCAGTCTTGTTCTCTTTGGGCAAATGCCTTCTACAGGCCTTATTTTTATCTCCACTGGCAGGCTTTTGTGAGGGTAAGATGAGACAAGAGATAGGACCGGCCTTGAAAAGAGAAGGCCAATCCAAGCTTAAGGTATTTTTTAAGGTAACAAATACACACAATGTAGCTTTTCTTTTTTGATACAGTTATTCAATTGGCAGCTTAAAGAAAACATCAAAGCCAATGCATCTTGATTTCAGCTGTAAGTAGCCCGTTGCTATCCCAGAAATGTGGTCTGACTGATCTTAGAGCTGGTGAAATCATAGTTGGTTTGTATTCATTTGCTACTGCCATGGAAGAAATCACCATAAACTAAGTGGCTTAAAATCGCACTCCTTTATTACCTCCCTCTTTGAGGTCAGAAGACCAGGAGGCTCCTCTATGGAGGGTCTCCTAAGACCAAAATCAAGGTTATCAGTTGGCTGGACTCTTATCTGGACACCCTGGGGAAGAATCTGCCTCCTAGAGCACTTGAGTTCTTGGTAGAATTAAGTTCCTACCAGTTGTTGACTGAGGTCCTTGTTGGTTGCTGTGGGCCATGGGATGGCTTGGCTCCTAGAGGCCATGCTCTCATCTTTGCATATGGCTCCCTCCACCTTTACAATCAACAATGGCATGTCAAAGTTTTTTCAGGCTTCAAATCTCTCTGATCTCCCCTTCTGTCCTCAGCCAGGAGAAAGCTCTGCTTTCAAGATCTCATATGATTACCTTGGGTACCCCTGAATAATTTCCCTCTTGCCATAAAGCAAAATGTTATCATGGGAATGATACCATGACATCTATGGTTTTCATCCATACTCAAAGGGGAGGAGCTCATACAAGGGAAAAGGTCACTGGGGATCACGTTCTTGGAATTCTACCTACCACATGGTTCAGTAATCGTAACTATGGAATGAATGTGGATGCCAACAATCTCTCCTTGGTGGAGGGGCCTCTAGGGACATCAGCAGGACTCAGGTCCCTGCTGTTTGTTATCGTTATTGATAACCTGAGTGAAGAAATAACGGATCATATACAAGATAGGCTGAAATTTAAATAATCTTAACATTTGAAAATGATGGGGTTGACCCAACAACGTGAGCTTTAGGAAGGATAAATGTAAATTAATCTTCTGAGGGCTTGCATGTATACAGAATGGAGTGGAGGGGAGGGGTGGTTAGAGGGCAGTTCACAGAAAAAAGATCCAGGGCTTTTAAGAGGTCCCAGGCTCAAAATGAGAAATAACACTGATAGAAGAAGACTGTCCTCAGCATCGGCCTAAAACAAATCTGCCCCTCTTATAACGCTTTAATATTTAAATTTTGAACGCTGTCCCCGATTCTAGAATCTGCTCCTTATGCCATTGGGTTCTGAGATCCTTCCTCACCTAGTGCTCATCTTTCTCTTTGCCCACACTAGCTGGTAAATGTCGCTCTCAAAACACAACAGAAAGAACTGAGAGCAGTGGCTGACAATGGGATCTCTTTAGCAAAAATAACAGCACACTGGGGCACCTGGATGGCTCAGTTGGTTAAGCATCCAACTCTTGATTGCAGCTCAAGTCACGACCTCGTGGGTCATGAGACTGAGCCCTGCGTAGGGTTCTGCACTCAGTGGGAAGTCTGCTTGAGGATTTGCTCTCCCTCGGCCCCACGCCCCTCTAAAAGAAATAAGTAAATCTTTAAAAAAAAGTAACAACATACCTAGTAATAAAACCTGAGTTGATATAATTATGCTTCATGCTGGGTGTATGTCTCAAATATGATTGGACCTTCTAGAAGTGACTTAGAAAACTCAAGAGAATCCGGACTAAAATTCTGAGAATTTTCAACAGAGGGCATCCATTCTAGATGGACAGAATAAGAGATAAATTTATAAAAATCAATGTTCTCCTATATGCGAGTAAAAAGAGGGGTAAAGAAAGATATGGTGAAATTAAGCAAAGATTTCTTAGCCACAACACCTAAAGCATGGCGCATAGAAGACGGACAGATCGGACCTCATCAAAATTAAAAACTTCTGCACTTCAAAAGACACCATTGAGAAAGAGGTAAGCAGGAGACCAGGGATATGATACTTACAAACACGTGTGCAGTATCACGAGAAGATCCAAAGAATTCTTACAATTCAGTGAGAGGGCAAAGAGAGCAATCAAACAGGAGGCAAAAGATTTGAACGGGATTATGCCAAAGAAGATCGTCAAATGGCTAATGAGTCCATAAAAAGGTGCTCATTATCATTATTTGGGAAATGTCAATTAAAACTCCGATGAGATACTACTTCCCACCCACTCAATGGTTGTAATAAGCAAGACAGATAATAACAAAGTTGTGGAGGCTGCGGAGAAATAAGGTCGCTCATACTCCGCTACTAGTGGGGGCGTGAAATGATTCAGCCACTCTGGAAAATAGCTTGGCTATTTAGCTTGGCTAAAATAGCTTCCCAAAAAGTGAAACATGAAATGGTGGTACCACCCAGCAATTCCCCTCCTGGGTATGTGCCCAAGAGAAAAGAAAACTCATGCCAACACAAAGACGTGTTCACGGTGGGATAATTTTTAATAGCCCCAAACTGGAAATAACCTCAGTGTCCATTAATGGGTGCCTGGATAGACAAAATGTGTCCTGTCTATAAAATGGATGCTATTCAGAAAAAAAAAAGGAACAGACTACGGACACATGTTCTATCATGGATGAAGCCCCAGAACTGTGTATAAAATGAAACGAGGGGGGCACCTGGGTGGCTCAGTGGGTTAAGCCTCTGCCTTCGGCTCAGGTCATGATCTCAGGGTCCTGGGATCGAGCCCCACATCGGGCTCTCTGCTCAGCAGGGAGCCTGCTTCCCCTTCTCTCTCTGCCTGCCTCTCTGCCTACTTATGCTGAGCAGAGAGCCCGCTTCCCCCTCTCTCTGCCTGCCTCTCTGCCTACTTGTGATCTCTCTGTCAAAAAAATAAATTCTTTATTTTATTTTATT
>CM052891.1:47368592-47407596 GCA_028534135.1 Potos flavus
GGGGATCATCAGGGTCCCTTGGAGGACTCGGACCTATGGTGCTGAGAAAGATGGGGAGGGGATCTCTCTTCTTTCTGGACCAGGAGTCCCAAAGTCATGGGTGTGGAGACCACCCTTGCAACCATCCAAAGAAAACCCATGCAAGAAAGAAGGCAACGCTCAGAAGGAAACAAAGCCGTGATAGGAGAGCGTCCCATCGCTGGTATCTCCCTGTCCGGGCCCGGAGCTGCTACACTGAGCGAGTTAGACTCAAACAGTTCCTCCCTCTGTTTACGTTAGCTTAGGTTTGGCTTCCATCGCTTGTAACCAAAAATGTTTTGGTAAGAACACTCATTTAACTCAATAGTCAAAAAGTTTACTGAAGACATTTAAAACTTTGAGTGGAAAAATGAAATAAACCACAATAAAATATAATGAATATTAAGTTGATCTTGAAATGGCGGGGGCTTTCTAAACATAAAAGTAAGAAAAAGGGGAATGATAGTTATAAATAATTCATGGGAGAGGAAAAATCTAATAGCTATAAACACATAAAAATGCTCAAGCCTGTGAGTAATTAAGGACATCCAAATCCAAGTGAGATACCATACTGACACACAAAATTAATAATACTTTTAAAGATAATACTGAATGCTGATGAGGATGTTGAGAGGTGAACATTCTCATAAATTGCTAGTGGGAGTGGGAACAATATTTGTTTCAAGAATAATTTTAAACTATGTGTCATCTAATTATCCCGCCTCCTGGAATCTCTCCTGGGGAAATAATGAGAAATATAGTAAAAAAAAAAAAAAAAAAAAATTATGTATAAGCAAGTTCATGGCAGATTCATTTTTAATAGTAAAGGCTTAGGTGTGACTTAAACATTTCATAACATGGGTATGTTACAGAAATGATGAGATACTTGTAAAGACAAGGTAAATCAGCTCTTGGAGTGTTTCAGAAGGATGTTTCGAGAATATGCGCATGATACAATGTTATGTTAAAAAAAAAAGCAATCTATCGTTTTTTTACATAAAGCATGTAATGGCAATTGCTATTTGTCAAAATCTCCAGGTAGAAGGAAACAGACTAGATATTCACAATGGTCATCTCTGTGTCACTTTACCGTCTTTGTTTATAGAGTACTAAGTTTTCCGATAAAAAACTGCAGATAGAAACTTGGAAAGCGCAGGACTTTTGCTAGCTGTGCCCTTCCCTGGCCAATCACCTTCAAAGACTCTTGGGTCAATTATATCTCACCTGCTTGCAGTAGTTTCTGAGAAATTAGGAGGTACTCAAACTTGAGAAGTAGTTGATTAAAACCGTACTTAGCACAGCGCAGGGCGGAAAGGGGCGGCTGGGTGTGAAGGTGACAGAAGGGGAGTTATGGGGGGGGAGGAGGTCATCCAAAGGTTGAGAAACAACTGATGTGAATTGCTTTTGTTCAGCCTGAAAAAGCATTTCCATTTAGTTCTTCAGCTTAGTGCTGGGCCAAAGTCCCGCGACAGTGGTAAAGCACGCACTTACATATTCAGGTCCCATCCGGGCAGTGGGAAATTCCAAAGAATAGGCATGATCAGTCGGATGTACTGTAATGTGGGGATGCTTTTAATGAATGTGCAAAGGTTGTATGGATCAATTGTCCATTTGCTTAATTCCTCTGGCAAGAGAGAATTAAATGTACTTAGGCTACACACCAGCGAAGGCGGAATGCTCTTTAAAATGTGATTTTCTGTGCTAAGGCCATTTTCTTTTCTTTTTTTTTTTTTTCTGGGCAAAACATTTCTTGAGCTAATAATGGAAGTCAATGAGAAAATAGAATTTTACGTATAATTATTCACGACATACCACTTTGTCAGAAAAGCATCTAAGGTGCAAAATGAGGTCAAGGTCTATATAGTATTCACCATTATGTGCAGGAAATGTTCCTTTCTAGTTCTTATTT
Source organism: Potos flavus (assembly GCA_028534135.1). Taxonomy (NCBI): domain Eukaryota; kingdom Metazoa; phylum Chordata; class Mammalia; order Carnivora; family Procyonidae; genus Potos; species Potos flavus. The sequence continues at coordinate 47,370,520 of CM052891.1, forward strand.
GCATTGTTCCATAGAAGAGGTGATAAATTCCTGTTGTAGAGATAATTCTTTGTCAACGCTTTACCCTCTCCCTCTCTAGAAGGCGTCCAGCATTAGTGTACTAGAGGCTTCTAGACCCAAACGAGGCAATTATCTTCTTCAACCCCTGGGCGGGTGTGAAGGCTCAGGGAAACGGAAAGTCTTGCACTTTCTATCACTTGGAATGATAATGTCTGATATGTCCACGGAAAGGAGGGAGATACGTTCTGACGGGTATCGGGAAGCTAGGACACATGCTCAAGTCTCGGAAATCGTTTCACTGAATTTGCTCCAGGAATGAATTTCTTGAATGCCTATCACGTGCCCCACGTGGTGTTGGGTCCCACGCGGCAGAGCCGTGAGCAGATCAAGGTCAATGTCACCACAAAACACATAGTCGAGGGCAAGAGACAGACACTAATCGAATGGCTCAAATATATAATAGCTTCATTATTCTATCGCAAGTGATGTAAATTCCCAAACTATTAGCTTCTATTCCAAGGCTGGTGGAAAGACTCACTGCCCAAGAGGATCCCGAACCAGAATGCCTTCCTGCTTAGGGTGTGTTACGGGGAGTCACTATAAAGACAAAGACACATGAGAGGGTCCACTCTGAATTAAGTTGAGGCGGGAAAACCTTTCCTTTGAGCCCCACCGAATGAGCGCCTCGAAGGAACCGATCCCAAGTGAAGGTCAAGTACAATGCTAAGATGCCCAAACCCCCCAAGGCTTGCTGTTGCCAACACTGTCCCAGCCGCAGAGAAATTCGCATCTCTCCCAGATCAGATGTTTCCTGCCTTCTGTCCTAAGCTGGGGCCGGGAGGAGTGCTGGTCCCCAGCTCAGAGCGGAAGACAGAGTAGCTGCTCCTCCTTCTTTGGGAGCCGAGGCCCAGCGTCCTCCGTCCATCTCCTGCATCAACCTCTTCTTCAATTCTGTCTATTCCTACCATCTGGGTCTTCAATAGTCAACCACCATTCGTCCATTCGACAGACGCTAATTTCAAGGTCTACTAGGTGCTGGTGACACAGCAACGAACAAGACAGACAAAGGTCCTCGATGGGAAAGAGCTTCCATTTCAAAGGGAAATACAGCTAACAAACAAGCAAGCAAGGTCTTTGCAGAACGTGGGAGATGTTAGGAAGAAGGCAAACAGAGGAAATCATCCTGGTTATTGCTGTGTATGTGTGCGTGGGGGGGTGAGGCTGTACTTTAGTAAGAGAGGCCATGGAAGGTGTCCTCAGACCTGAGGACAGAAAGAAAGGATGAGAAGGTGACTATGGAACAGCGAGCATGAGAAAGGCATTCCTGGCAGAGGGAACCCCCCCCCCCGCCAATGTATAGAAGGCTCTAATTTAAGGGGATCAAGGAACAGAAAGGAGGCCAGTGGGGCTGGGGTGCAGGGACTGAGGTGTTGGGGTGGTGGGCAGGAATTTCTAGGTCCCAGGGGGAATTCTGATTTTAGTCCAAGTGCGGTGGGGAGTGACCAGAGACAATGATGTGGCCTCTGCAGGCTCCCTGCCCCCCCGAAAAAATGACATATAAGAGTAAACATGGAAAGGTCTGAGGGGGACTCTGGGTGGAGGATCCTTCCAGATGGGCAGGAAAATGAATTAAAGAAATGAACAGCAGGGGGGCAGAGAGGAGAGATGAACCATGAGGTCTTGTTCTCTGGCTGGTGTTGGGATAGTACCACACCCCAATTCATCCCATGAGCACCGTGATTATGATTCCACTCGGCGTTCCTTGGAAACACATCTGAGGATCTGACCAGAACGTAGGTGGCAAGAGCAAATTAAATAAAAGATAGCACTGCTTCTGTGTGTCCATTCTAACCCTCACAATCTCTGACAAGGTCTCCACCATGTACAAGTCACTTAGAGAGAGCCAGCCGCTCAGGTGCACAACTCAGTTTGGAGAAGAAGGGATTTAGCGCTCAGTGGAATTAGAAGGGAAAGGGGTGCGCACTCTTAGTAGACTTTACAGAAATCTTGACAGAACTACAATAGCCTGTCCTCGCTCTCCTTTGCCCAAGCTGTACTAGCAGATAAATCTGCATAAAGTAAAGTTTTCATCGCTTTACTCCTCTGATGAAAAATCTCCAGTACTTTATCGCTACTTACCAGATGAAGAAGGTATGACTGACGCTTTATAGTCGGACTTCTACCCCCCTTACCAGGCTTATGACCAACCATATCCCCCCAAGTCAAGAGTCCACCCCGTCTTCCAGGAACAGGTCTGGGATTTTCCCATTTCTGTGCCTTTGCACACAAAATTCCATTTTCCAGAATGCTTACTGGTAGTTCTTCAGTGTCTAGGGATCCTAGACCACTTTAACAAGTAACGGATGCCACAGACTCTCTCACCAGAAACAGGGACGTGCACACGGATTTCTGTACAATTTCATGGGCACCGTGGCAGTCACTCTAGCCTACCAGAAAGCTGCTGGAATCCTACAGTTCCTTCCAGGTCCAGATCGGACACCCCCATTCCCTTGTGCCTTCCCGGTCCCCTTCCTCCTGTGGAGGGCAGGATCTCCGGTGCTTGGAGGGCTTACGGCTAAGTCACTTGCTTGGAAATTTGTGGCCAATGGCTGTGAGCCCTATCTTACACTATGATCCTGCACGCTTTCCCCTTGGGCTATTTATATTTTTATCTGCATAGGTCTTATTTCCCTCACTGGAATAGGAGTCTAAGGGCAGGAAATGTTTTAGTCACCTTTGTATGCCCAGTGACTACTTCAGGGAATGGTGTGAATTCATTCATAAATCGATATGAATGTCAGAGGCTATGGTTCTCCAAAAATTATAAACTCCTTCATGGCAGGGACTACCTGGCTTTGATCTCATTCCCAGAGTGAGAGGTGCTCAAGAAATGTGCCAATCGATTGGTAAGAAAATAGTAATGGGGGCGCCTGGGTGGCTCAGTTGTTAAGCGACTGCCTTCGGCTCAGGTCATGATCTCAGGGTCCTGGGATCAAGTCCTGCATTGGGCTCCCTGCTTGGCGGGAAACCTGCTTCTCCCTTTCCCTGTGCCCCTTCTCCCTCATGCTCTTTTTCTCATTCGAATAAATAAAATCTTAAAAGAAAAGAAAACAGTAGTAAGATCATCTACTGAGTACTTGCAATACCCTGAACTCCTTACAGCATTATTTCATCCTTACAAACCTCATGTGCGGTGTGAGTTCCTACCTCCGTTCCACAGAGGAGAAAACCAAGAACAAGAATTAGGTCAAGCTTTTCAAGGTCAAGTAGCCTGTATGTGTAAGAGCGGGTATAAGAATCCAGGTGTGTGTGACTCCCTAGTAATTCCTCAAGACAAATCACAGCTCCCTGATTTGCTCTGGGGTTCATTCTGAGAAGGAACATCCTACATCCAGCCCCACATCATTTCAGTTGTATTTTTGCTTGGGTTGTGTGGTCGGGCCCAACGCCCTCCAGTTCTGTGGGCAAGTAGCAAGTGACGGTGGCCTTGACCCCAGCTGGCCTGAGGCAGACTGCAGTTGGGGTCTCCGTGGGGGGCTGACGCCGGCGCTCACCTGTCCGTCAGAGGCGTGATCACCAGGCGAGGAGTATTTCCCAGGTACTCGTAGGAATAGAGAAACTGCGCGTCACAGATGTTGGCAAAGCAGTGTTTGGCCTCATCGTCCCAACGATGCCGCAGCTGGGACAGCCAGAGGAAGGCCTGGGCACTGTCCACCTGAAGAGAGGGTGCAGAGTACTGGGGGTGAATCGCTGCCCAGCAGGCAGCACGGGGCCTGCAGGCCACAGGACACACGTGCAGCACCCACCAGAGCAGAGACCGCGAGCTGCTCTGACGCTGGGGGCAGCCACCGAGACCCTCTTCCGGCTCTCTGGCCGACACAGAGTCTGCAACCCCCCATGTTTGAGCTGTGTGTGAGCTTCTCCCTGATGCCGCCATTCACACCGTAGCTGCCCACCGAGAGGGACCCTCCTGCAGGTCCAGGACTCACCTTCTGAGCAATCATCTTGGCCACCACATCCCGGGCGTGCACATCAATGGTGCATATGGTCATGATCTTCTGCCGGTCCCCTTTGGAGAGCTGGCCGATCAGCATGGTGATGAGGGTTGTGAGCTGGGCCACCTGCTTCTTATAATAGTCCTTCATGGCGTTCTCATAGCCTTCCTCCAGCCTCGCAAACGCAATGCCCACCTCTGTGGTCCACCAGATCTGAGTGCAGGTCAGGGCCACCTGGGGCACGAGGAGCCGCTTAGTAAAGCCATCACCAGGACTGTCTCCCAAACCAGCCCACTCGTCCATCCCCAGGCGAGAGCCAGAATGGAATCGCGTGGGTGACGTAAGCCCCTTTCCTCCCTCTTCCGCTGCACCTTCGCCATATTGTCAAAGTTTGGAAAGATGGCGCTAGACCTACAAAGTGAAGCCCTGCCGAAGGATTGGACGATGTGTACAGGAAGATGCTCATCAGTACTGTTCAGAGGTCTACCGTCTGACAGCCATTAGAGGGTTGGACACCTAACATTTAGAGGGAAGCTTGTGGGAATGATGGTGGTATGAGGTCGGAACCAACTGAATTAGCTTTGACTAAGTGAGCCACTTGTCTCCATATCCTTGGAGATGGGAAATGGTTCCGAGGGGGGAAAGCGTGGTCTGCTCTTGAAAAAAAAAAAAAAAGAAAAATGGATTGTTTGGTTGAAAACAACCAAAGAGTCATTCTGGTCAATGTCAGTGTCTTAGAAATCGCTACACCGATCCTCCCATTTTTACTTGCCAGGCAAAGCATCTTTCCTGTGCTTGAGAAGTTAACAATATGCTGATTGACCATCTCAAGAGCACTTAGACTTTGTGCCGCTCTTCTTAAACTTCTTGGGGTCTGAGTAGTCTGGCTTAGCGAGCCACTCATGATCACTTGTGGCGTATTTTTGCTTGTCCGTAATGCTTTTGCTACATGTTTTTTTTTTTTTTTAAAGATTTTATTTATTTATTTGAGAGAGAGAGACACAGCAAGAGAGAGACACAGCAAGAGAGGGAACACAAGCAGGGACAGAGGGAGAGGGAGAAGCAGGCTCCCCGCCAAGCAGGGAGCCCGATGCGGGGCTCGATCCCAGGACCCTGGGATCATGACCCGAGCCGAAGGCAGACGCTTAACGACTGAGCCACCCAGGTGCCCCTACATGTATTTTTTTAATTCCTAAAACCTATCAGCTTAAAAAGCCTATACTGAAGATCAAGGTGAACTACAGCAAAATTCAACGTGGTCAGCAGGACTTGTGTCTTTCAGAGGTTCGAAATAAATAAGTGGGAAAAGGGATTTGAATGAACGTTTGTTCTGTTTGCTGAGAAACTCAATATGGAAAAGGCGTAATTTTGATTATTCATGGTGGAGAATTTAGATACATTGATCATCTGCTGTATCATTTCATTTGGGAGACACCTGCTCTAGAGATCTGTCATGTGCAGGAGGCAACACATTTTCTTGCCCCAAAATTCTGATTCAGGTAAACAAGGAATCCAGGCGGGAATGATTCCCTTTGTGAAAAAGAGAAACCCATCATATAAATGCACCCTCTCTCATGTATCTGATTTTGCCTTTGGGTTTAGACATACGTTCTGCCTGTGCTGTGATCTTGTTGGGATGGTTTGGATGTGATATGCCAACTGCACAGTTAAAAGAACACTTCTCTTCAGCAGTACTGACTCCCTTCTCGTTTCTTCTGTTTGTCTACACTCGCTGCCAACATTTTCCCACCTTCCTCTCCTGTCTCTGCCCCACCGGCGAGGTAACACCACCTGGCGCTCCCCGGAAATGGCCGCACCAAGTTCACGGACGCCCCTCAGTCTCTTTATTTTGCTTCATCTCTGCCAAGGGCATGGCACGACTGACTTCTCACCTGCTGCCGACAGTTTTTTGGGTTTCCATTATGACCATTCCTGGTTTTCCCGCTTTCTAAAAAGGCACCGTTTCTCATTCTGCTTTCCCAGCCCCTCCTTGCCGACCCCATCTTTGCACGACGCTCAAGCGTGTGTTCAACACCCTCATCTCTATGTATTTTCCAAGGCCGGGGTGGGGGGGTGTCCTCTCTGCTCCCATGGCCTCAATTACCAGCAGAAATCTGCAACCCCCAAATGGACCAGCGCCAGCTTCCCTCCTTCCCTAACGGGGAAGGCAGGAGGGTACGGTGCAGCCAGAGTCACCTAAACAATTCTCATTAGTTCACGCCTTCCCCTCATCGGCCTCCTGAGAAGCCTGGAAAGGATTCAGATACATCTCAGAAGCAAGTCAGACTCCCTCATGTGGTCCGCAGACCTGGCCTTGAGTTTCCCCTGCGGGCCCCATCTGCGGCCTCTCGCTCCCACCACGCTCAGTTCCCCAAGCACAAGACGCTCTTCCTTGCTTCCGAGCCTCCGCTCGTGGTCCTCCCATGTTTGGCAGCTCTTTCCCTCCATCTTTAACTTGTTTGCTGCTACTTCGAATCCCAGCTTCTATGTCTTATCTTCAGGGCGGGGTGGTCCCCGGGCCCCACTAGCTAGCTCCGTGCTCCCACGGCACCAGGGCTCACTGGTAAGCGACCGACTTCCACGTCAGTCTGTAAACTTGGGCGGGGCAGGGTTATGATGTCTTAGGATGTCTCGTTCCCTGTTGGGGGTCTCCTGTGCTCAGCAAAGATCCTGGGACACCCCGAGCAGGCTGGCTCAATGAGTCGAATGGTTTATATTTTCTCCCTATGGTAGCCATGAGGCTAAAGACGGCCAACCCTGGATTCTCCAAGGTAATGGCTGACAATTCCCCTGTTCCCTCTGGCTGACCCCCTTCACAGACCAGCCTCTCCTAACTGTGAAGCACACAGTGAGCTCGAGATCAGGTGTCTCTTGAAGGCAGGAGGAGGCCCCTGAGAGGAGTGGAGCTAGCAGAGGATGGGGGCCCTGGTTAGAATACCTGAGCTGGATAGTCGAAGAGCCACTGTTCCCTTGGCTTTTCTTCGTAGGCAACTACACCTTCTGTCATGCCGTGCCTTACTGTGGCCCTCATATGGGCAAGCACCCGGTTCAACCATATTTCTACCTGAAAAAGAACTCTGAGTGAGATGCTGGGTTCTGAAGAAGGTACGATCATTCATCCTGAGGGAGTGAAGGAAATGTACAACCCCAATGGCTACCAGAAGGCATAGGGAGCCATTTTGTTTCTGGACCCAGGACACTGATGGGTGACAATGAGGTTAGTTGACAACGGGCCCATTTGGAACACACAGGATACAGCAGCTAGTTAAGGGAGGTTTCATTTAAGGAAGTTTTAATCTGGGTTGAGAAAGGTTGATAAATCAGTGGGTTCTCACGAGCTTATCCGCACTGAGGATAGAGATGTCGACCAGAATTATATTTTCCAGCTAAATACTTTCTGGTCTACCAAAGGACACATCCAGAATCAAACCCCAGGGTTCCTATTCATAAAACTAAGAATGTCTGGGTGGGGGGTTGTGGGGGGTCAGGAAGGAAAAAATGAAACAAGATGGGATGGGGAGGGAGACAAACCATAAGAGACTCAATCTCTGGGGCGCCTGGGTGGCTCGGTGGGTTAAAGCCTCACCTTTGGCTCAGGTCATGATCTCAGGGTCCTCGGATCGAGTCCTGCATCGGGCTCTCTGCTCAGCAGGGAACCTGCTTCCCCCTCTCTCTCTGCCTGCCTCTCTGCCTACCTGTGATCTCTCCTCTGTCAAATAAATAAATAAAATCTTAAAAAAAAAAAAGACTCTTAGTCTCGCAGAACAAACTGAAGATTGCTGGGTAGGGATAGGGCGGCTGGGTTATGGACATTGGGTAGGGTATGCACTATGGTGAGTGCTGTGAAATGTGTAAGCCTGATGATTCACAGACCTATACCCCTGGGACAAATAATACATTATATGTTAATAAAAAATATATAGGGTAGGAGACTTTTGCACTGGATAATTAGGGATGGGGGATGATTATGTTTTAAAAATCCCTACACATTTTCTCTTTGCCCCCACCAACACCCTCCCAAATGCTAAATCTTAAAAATATCATACTGAATCTTTAAAAAAAGGAAAAGAAAGAAAGGAAAAACCCCAGGGGGAAGAAAAAAAAAAAAACTAAGAATGATCATTTCCTGGAATTAGAATCGCTTTCCAAGAACACGTGGATGAAGGGAGACCTCCGTAAAGGACCTTTTTTCCAGGTAGGATTCTGGACTCGATTAGAAGGCCCTGGGAAAATGCTGTGTTGGATCACTTAGCATAATAAACAAAGAAGGGCTTATACTTTAGAGGTGGTGGGAGAGGACAAGAAAGAGGTTTAAGGAGGGAACCATCCCGTGTTTTGTGCTTCTTGAATTGCACAAGCGAGACTCAGAGGTGGTAGTTTCTGGAGTGGGATGGGATCCAGCTTTTCCAGGGCTAGGGCTGTGGGAGGAAGGGACTCTGAGCGGTAGTTGTACAGAGAAATGACATCTCAGGAAAATGGCTGATTTCAAAGAGCATTTTCTCCAGGGGAAGATGTTAGCATGCCAGCTGCCCCTGTGGGGCGCCCCGGAGGTTGTCTTGTTAAAGCCTCCCAGGGCTGCTAATCATTTTTAAAAATCCTTTTCTCGTTGACTGGGGTAGTTGTTTATGTGCATTTTATTCCTCTCCACACAGGTCTTTGGTTAAGAAAGGTGGATGAATACTGACATGTGTCCTTCCCAGAGCGAAGAGAGCAAGGACTAGGGGCTTCTCCGATGTCAGTTCAAGTCAGAGAAGCTAGTAGTCCCAGGACACAGACAGCAGTTCTGGCCCAAAGTCAAGATGGCCATCCTGAAGGTTGAGGCTGCCTGTATTTGAATGCAGACACTTGAGAGGGAAAGGGGATGAGGAGGGAGGGAATGGGACTTCTAGTCTACCTGACCGCTGCAGTCACAGGGCTCACTGAAGGCCACATACTCTCCTTCCTTGCTGTACATGCCGAGACTTATCTTGGTTGGTTGCTCACCAGCGTCCAACTGGAACTGCATCTTCGCCATATTGTCAAAGAGTTTGGAAAGGTGGCGCTGGACCTACGAAGGGAAACCATGCCAAAGGATTGGACGATGTGTCCAGGAAGATGCTCACTGGTACTGTTCAGAGGTCTGCTGTCTGACAGCCATTCGAGGGTTGGATACCAAACATTTAGAGGGAAGCCTGTGGGAATGGTCAGAACCGACTGAATTGGGTAGGAGTGGCCAAAGGAATATAAAGTTGGTGGGAATCGTGGACTAGCCACCACCCAATGAAGCCACAAAAGTTTGATTCATGTCTGCTTGATCTAAATGGGAACAGACTGGAGAAAAACAAAACAAAACAAAACGATGGTTAATTTGTAAACCCTCTTCCTCAGGAGATAGGCAGAAGAGATCCTGCAGGAGGGCAGTGGTGACAGTGGCCTGTGGAAGAAGTCACCCAGCTTTTGGAACCATTTCGATGCAGCAAGGCAAGCATTCTCACCCCAATCAGAAAGCCTGGCCATGCCAGGAGTTCTCCCTTGCGTGGTACAGAAGCCCTTTACGGTAACACCCCAGGGGAATGTTCTAGGAGGGTGGCCGGAGAGCCACACCATGATCCTGAGGTGAGGGAGATGGCAGGTTGGAGAAGAAAAATTAACAGAAAGCTGCTCTTTGGTAGAGCTTTTTGAGATACAGGGCCTTTAGGCTGCTGGTACCTTGAGTTGTAACCCCAAATCTACAACAACTAGCTCTCCAGCCTACGAGAGGAGAAAGTCTACATGTGTTGAAGTAAACTGTGAGGTACTTGAGGAGATCCCACCCACAGTGACTTGGGATGAATATCTTGATGGGATGGATCCTTCTTTATCTGAGAGAGAGAGAGACAGAGAGACAGAGACACAGAGAGAAAGGAGAGGGAGAGGAGAAGAGTGAAGGGGAGAGAGAGGAGGGAGAGAGGGAGGGAGAAGCTATAATAAAGGAAACAGAATTATGAGAAATGCCACCTTGTTTTCAATTAAATGAAAGAACCATGAACCCTACAAAACATGAGGTGAAGATGAATTGGTAATGGTAGGAAAATAACGTAAAGAAACAACAAATAATAAAGGACCAAATCAAAACAAACAAATTTAATATGGTGGATGAGCTTGAGAACCTATGGAAGAATCCCAAGGAAGAGGGGTAAGAGTTGAAAATCTGCGCGAATATATGCAAATACATATGAATGCATGAAAGTAATGCATATAGCACAGAGAAAGTAGAATCTCAACTTATGGAAGCATGAAGGGGAAAAAAATCCAGATAAATGGGATAGAAATATTATTTTAAGGCATACAGAAAGAAAGCATTTTCCAGATAATGAGAGCCCTGGTTTTCGGATTGGAAAAAAAAACCTCGTCATGTGTTGGAAAAATGAACAAAGTATATAAATGTATACAAATTTTCTAGAATTAAAATTTAACTTAAATTTTGATCTCTAAAGAGATCCAAACAGAAAGAAATTAGGCTACCTAGAAAGGTTTTTGGGGGGAAAAAACAGGCAGACCTCAGATGACGTCTCAGGTGATGTCTCAGAGCTGCATCTGAGGGGATGTGAGGAGAAATTGCCGTAACTCTGATTTCCAAACTCAACCATGCGATCACTCACCATAAAAACAGCAGAGTCACAGCTATGGAAAGAATTAGGGGTTAGCCTCTCATGCTTCATCTCTCAGAATGGTGAGGAAGGGGGAGCAACTTAAGGATTTACTCAAACCAAGTGAGAAATAAAAATAAAAAATATTTACGAATGAGTACATCGCATATAAAGGGTCTGGCAATGATCTTGGACTTTTCCTATGCATGGAATTAATGAACATATAGTTACAAAACAGAACGTTAGTGTGATAAATAGTTCACCTCCACCATACTTGGGCTACTCTAGAACGATTTCCATGTATAGGGAAAAAAAAAGGGGGGGGGGGCTTTAACTCTAGGGATAATCCCACTTTAGTACTTGCTTCTTACAAACAAACCCAAAACATCAGTTCAGTAATGTGGAGAATTAATTACAAAGACAGAAAACTAATGCATGGGTGCCATCTTTTGGCTCCACCAGAGAAGCTCTCGTCCATCGTTGGCGGCGATGCAAAAAGCTAGAACTTCTATAGAGGGAAAATGGGGCAACATCTAACCTGACTCCATAGCACTTACCCTTTGACCCAGAAATCCCACTTGTAGGAATGTACCTAGAAGGCCGACCTCCAACAACACAAAACCCCAAAGTTATTCAATGCCACATTATTTGGAATTGCAAAACAGTATAAACAACCTCTGGCCAAACTATGGTACAGCCCATGGGGTGTGATGCAGGGGTATTTAAAAAAAAAAAAAAAAAATGAGGGAGAGATCTTTAAATGGACAGGGCGTGATTTCCAGGACCCATCACTACAGAAAAAAAAATGGCATTCAAGTAGATACAGCACACTACATTTTGTGTGAGAAAGGAGGGGAAATAAGAAAAGGTACGTGTGCAAATGTAAATGTACATCCGCTCATGTTTGCATTCAGAAATGAGGGGGATTGGCGATCTACAGGAAGTGGAGGGGAGGAACGGGATGAGGAGTGCTGCCCACATACTTTTTTGCATAGTTTGACTCTAAAAGGCTACGTGTCCAAACAATCCAGTCAATGAGGATGGGAACCAAGCCCCAAAACTCAAGACAAAAAGCAAGAAATGAACTTGACTCTACTTCAAATGAATAACGAAATCACAGAAGGGGGAAAAGAACTCATCCAAGTCACTTCCGAATGGGGTATTTGGTCTGGCTCTCCTCAAAGGAAAAGCGGAGAACTAGGAAGGAATCTTGAAGTCTTGTTACGGTGAGAAGTGAGGAGAGCTACGGGAGCAGGAAGTGGAGCCATCATCTCTCACTCCTGTCGGTCGCTTGGGAGACTCAAACCTTTGGCCTAGGTTGGTCACTCGCCAAGTGTGGTCCCCAGACCAGCAGCATCCTGAGGGAAACCCTGAGAAATGCAAATTCCCCAGCCCCGCCTAGACCGACAGAACCATCTGGAGCTCTGTGGGGGAGGGCTCAGAAATCTGCATCTTCCAAGCCTTCCGGGTGATTCTGAGGCACCAGACCCGCCCAGTGACTCTCAAGTTTGAGAACCACCGTCTACGCTCCAAATACCAACAAGTGCTCCAATTAGTTACTCTAATATTAAGGGAAAAAATTTAAAAACCAACCTTGTAGCATAGCAGCTATTTTACAGATGAAGGAAGTTTGTTAAAGAGAAGACACCCAAGGCTACGTGGCCAATGAGTGGCCAGAGCCAGGGGCTAGAACCCCGAATTCTGAGCTCTTCATATACACTCTTTCCACAAAAATCACAAAATGTTGAGTGAATACAGCCTTCAGTCTTCTCCCCCGTGGAAATTTGAGCTATACTTTGGACAGGGATGTCCCGGATGTCTCTTCAGAATCAGATCAAAGGCATTCTCTGTAAAGGCTTAGTGTCCCCTCGACCTTCCCCAGCCTCAGTTTCCCCTTTAGAAGGTAGTGGCCACTAATGGGTAGGGGGCCTCAGAGATGCTGGCAGGAGCACAGGTCTGAAATGTGCATGCCGCTGGAGAGAGGAGGCGTGATGGGGAACCCGAAACCCTCCCCACCAGGAGCCCCCTCTGTCCTTCTGGATGCTTTCACGAGCGCCCCCCCAGCTTACCTGTTGTGGCGCTGTGCCGTTGGAAAGGGTGTCTAACAGGTCAGAAGAGGACAGAAAGTAAAACCTAGGGAAGGCGAGCCTTTTGGTATCCAGGTACTCGGCCAGGGCCTTCTCACACAGGTATAACCTGAGGGCACACACACAGAATTTCCTGACGCAGTTGGCTTAGACCCACGGGTGCATAGACTCGACCGAAATGCAGACAGATGCAGCGTATGGAACGTATGCAGATTCAGGGCAAGAAACACTTATGGGTATTTGCAGAAAAACACACTGATGCATTTCCACCCGAATAAATACCTCTAATAATACCTCCCGTTACTTTATAGGCAAATCAAAGCGCACAAACACACACACACTCACTCGCTTGGACAGTTCAAGTAAGGATCTCGGAGACAGAATGGGGGGGCGGGGGGGGAGGAAACATCGCCCTCCCCAGGGCAAAAAGGGGCAGCAGCGGGCAGACCGTCACCTGCTCTGAAGGTCTTCCAGTTTTTCGTAAAGACCCGGTTTGTTGGTGGCCTGCACTACATTGGGCGTCTTCTGGGCAGCATAGGCTAGCTGTTTAAAGTCACTGTCAATGCCTTCAAATCTCTTAGAATCCTGAAATAAACACGTGGGGGAAAAAATGAACTTTCGCTTTGTTGGACTCGAAGATCCCCTCGTGAAGCAAGTCGGAAGTAGAAACCGGTGCTGGGGATGTCCTAAAATGCAGAGAAGGAAATGACCTTAGCTTGAAAGAGTAGTTCCTGAACGTTTTGGTCGTAAACCCCCTTTCTGTTTTTGAAAAAATCGCTGAGGAGTGCAAAGAGGTTTTTGTGTACGTGGGTAATCTATCCATCAACGTGTCTCCTCTGTCGGAAGTTCAAGTTGAGAAATTTTTTCTAATTTGCTAATTCATTTATTTTTTTAAAAAGATTTATTTATTTTTGAAGAGAGAGTGTAGGGGGAGGAGCAGAGGGAGAGAGAGAATCTCTAGCAGACTTCCTGCTGAGCACAGAGCCTGACACGGGACTCGATCCCACGAACCTGAGATCATGACTGAGTCGAAATCAAGAGCTGGACACTTAGCTGACTGAGCCACCCAGGCACCCCTGTTAATTCATTTAAAAAGTAACAATATTAAGCCCACAACAGTAACATAACATGCTTTCATCAAAAATAACTGTATTTTCCACAACAAAATAACTGTTAATACAAAGAAAACAAACGTGTCTCCATATTTCGCCCACGGACCTATGCCACTGTGGAGAAGCTAATGATACTAATTCTTTCTGACGTGTGGTTGACAGTTCTCAACAGCCTCCTTTAGAATCTCTACAAAAGTCTCCACTTCTAGGGGCGCCTGGGTGGCTCAGTGGGTTAAGCCTCTGCCTTCGGCTCAGGTCATGATCTCAGGGTCCTAAGATCGAGCCCCACAGCGGGCTCTCTGCTCAGCGGGGAGCCTGCTACCCCCTCTCTCTCTCTGCCTGTCTCTCTGCCTGCTTGTGATCTCTGTCAAATAAATAAACGAAATCTTAAAAAAAAAAAAAGTCTCCACTTTTGCCCTCACCTCCTCATTAAACGCACTTTTCTTCAATCCCTCCCACAGGAGAGAAATAAAATCTAGCTTATTCAACTTGGCCTCATGACAACATCTCTCTCGAAACTGTTTCCGGCCATTTTTCATTCCAGATGTACAACCTGTATCTGCATTGGGGCAGGGAATACGCTTTTGCGGGATGAGCTGGAAAAATACAATGTTTCAGTGGAATGCCCTTTAACTTTTTAAGTGGGGCCTGAATGATACGTGAAGTCTTGGAAGCAAACTAATTCGGAAGTGGAGAACTCGCTGTACCAAAGGCAGACAAGAGAACGTCTGCAAAATAAAAAAATAATAATAAAAATAAATTTTAATGAATTAGAGTCCACCGAGAGGTGGGTAACCTAATGGCACATTAATTAGAACAGATTAGAAGGGGCGATCAACCATAGGGAAGGTAGTAATGAGGAGAATGCAGATTTTTACGAAATTCATGGTTCAGGACGGAGTGCAAGGCTGCTGTTTAGCAGGTGGCACAGGCCAGAGGTGTTCAGCTCCCTGCTGAGAAGGAACTTGCGTTTGCCTGGGAACAAGGCTCCCTTCCAGCAGCTAGCTGCTTTGTAATCATCCGTGGAGCAACTTAGACGCAGGTTATCCCAAATTGCAGTAGCGAATAGTTCCCACTTCCTTTCTTGCACATACATTTAAAAAATAAGGAAAAAAAAAAACCCCGAACCACCAGGTTCTCCTTCCTTTTTCCCACCCATCCAGGGACAAACTGACTGGTGTGCCCCTCACCTTCTCTCTTTCCCTCTGCCTGACTTTTGGTGTCTTGGACCACCCATGTTGGTGGAGGCGAGTGAAGCCAAGGCTGGCAGAGAAGGAAAGGTCTAGAAGATGCGGGAACTGGGGGCTCCTCCCTTGACTCGGGTAAGGGAAGAGAGAGCGGAAATTCCTCGGCAGGTACCTGGGGCAGCTGAGCCCGGATGTCCTCGGAGCCCACGAATATGCTTTCCAGGTGAGACCACGTGCGCTGCACATGGAACCAGGCAGAGATGACGGCATCGGCCATGGACAGCTTCTTCTGCCAGCCAGACACGTCCTCCAGGAAGAAGGCGATGTACTTGGACATCATCAGGTTCTGCAGCTGGACTTGGCTGTCCTCCAGAACCTCGACGAGGTCCTCGTCCAGCAGCAGCTGGGGGACGTCAGTCCGTGGGTGGGGCTCGTACCGGAATTCCCTGCCGGCCCAGGTGGTCTGCAGCTCCTTCAGGGTCTTCTCCATGGCCATCTCTTTCACGGCTTTGTCCACGATGCCCCGGACCTCGTCCTCCAAGTGGTGCAGCTGGAGCTGCAGGAGACGGGCCAGGGTGGCGCCCTCGTCCATGGTGAAGGTCGCGCCCGTGGCCTGCGTCAGCTGCCTCCAGTGCCGCTCCCGGAGAGCCGGGTTCTGCAGCTCGGCTACCGCCCTCAGCGAGCTCAGGGTGTTCAGCACGGTGCCCTCCAGGCCCGCGAACGCATCCCAGGCCCTGACCTCCTTGTCGAGGCTCCGGATGTGCCGGGCAAACCGTTTACACTCCCACTCCAGAGCCTCCACGTTGACCTCCTTCCAGCGGGTGGTCTCCCAGGCATGGATGCTGGAGGTCACCATCCCAATGGTGTCCCAGAGCTCCTTCAGCTGGCACGCCTCCTTCCTGCACTGCTTCAGCTGCCTGTAGTCGGGAACGTTGACCTCGAACAAGCCAGCCGCCTCGGAAATGGAGGCCATGGCGGATTCCATCTGCTGGATCTCCGCGTGCCTGGCGTCCAGAACTTGGTGTGGGGCAATGCTATCAAACCTACGAGACACAACGTGTTCCCTTTGTGAGGACAGTGCCCAGAGGCTCGTCTCCTGGAATCACCCAAGTAACATCTGCTCAAATCTTTAAGTGCTTAGTATTTTAGCAAAGAGCAGCAACTGTCACCAAAGCCTGGGAAGAAAAGGCGCTCGGGGTAGGTGGGGGTGGGGCAAGCACGGCCAGCTGGAGAAAGGGCCATTCACGGGGAACATCACGCTTGGCTCTACTCTTCACATCTGAGGAGGTAACAGGACTCCTCTCCTTTTCCACCGCGCCCAGCTCCCCCATCCGGGTGTAGAGGGGACCGCCCCTTTGTTCAAGCTCCCTTTAGATGCTGCTTCCATTTGTTGGCTTCTGGAGTGCCTGACACAAGAGGGCACTGTCAGGTTACCATCGATGCTATGTAGCCAAAGCTCTGGCCAGGAGCTATGAATGGCAGGGGGGTCTATAAGCGAGAGAGCTGGCACTTAGAAGCCCAACCCTAGACCCAATCTGGCATTACTCTGTCTGGAGCACTGGTTCTCAGTCTGGGTGGCATATTAGAATCTTCTGGAAGCTCTGAACGCTCTCCATGCCCAGGCTGCTCCCAAGTCCAGTTAAATCAGACTCTTTGGGGGTGAGACCCGGCCGGGCAAAGGCAGTTTGCTTTCAAGCTCTTTGGCTGGTTCCAATGGGCCAGGTTGGCGTCCCTGACCCCGGTGAAGCTCACACTGGTGGCCTGCACCCCCTTCAGGCAACAGCACCTTCCAACTTTGGGAACCATAGGTAGAGGACCTTGAAGACCAAGCACAAAGCCCTCACCAAGGGCTGTACAGTCACCGCCCCATTCCTTCACTATGTCCCTCGAGTCAGGCTCCTCATCTTCTTAAGTCCCTCCTCCAAGTTGTCCTCGATCTCCCTTCTCCCCATTCTGGCCTGCTCTCTCCTGCATCCTGGGTAGCCTGTGCTTCTGGACCCAACGGCTACAGACACTGTATCCAGCTTTACAGTTGCAGTTCACATTTCCTCACCCTCTTCTCTCCAGTGCTCAGGGCACGGCCCCACTGCCCCTGACCCTCACCTGCTTTACGGTGCTACCCCTCCAGACCAGCATTCCCGGCATGGCCTCTCCCCCAACGCAAGAGCCCAACATGCAGGGCTGCCTGGCTGGCTTGGTCGGTAGAGCGTGCTACTCTTGATCTCGGGGGTCATGAGCTTGAGGCCCAAGTTGGGGATAGAGATTACTTAAAAATTAAGAACAAGATAAAGAACCCTACACGTAAAGGAACCCACGTGGGCAGATAACATTTCTTTGATCAGAAGCACGCAGAATCAAGGTGCTCAAGGAGCCTCTCGTTTTCCTCCCCTGATATCCTTTCTCCTCATCGCCGATCTTAGGTATCTTCTGTGCTCAGAGGGCTAGATATTGGGGCACCCTGACTTCAGGGTGAATACATGTTCCCCTAAAATCAGAATAGGGCAGGGGTGCCTGGTTGGCACAGTTGGTTAAGTGTCCGAGTCTTGGTTTTTGCTCAGATCACGATCTCAGAGTCATGAGATCAAGCCCCACATCGGGCTTCATACTCAGCCCGGAGACTGCTTGAGATTCTCTCTCCCTTTCCCTCTGCCCCTCCTGCTACTATCTCTCTCTCTCTAAGTAAATCTTAAAAAAAAAAAAAAAAAAAATCAGATTAGGGCACCATGGGGTTCATCATCAAGAGGAAAGTTGAGAGGAAATGAGTGACCGGAGAGTTGGTCATGTCCTCCAGTCTAACGTGCATGTGTGTGCGTGTGTGTGTGTGTGTGTATACGTACGTGTATATTGGTTGGGTCGTGAGGTACGGAGGGGAGAAGGACATACAAAGTCCTATTCTTGAACTGCCTCTCTTTTCAGTTGTCTTTGGAAATATTTGACTCGACGGATGGAAAGTAATCCTAATTAAAGTCATTTACCTGAACTGCTCGCCACTTAAGCGTAATTACCATGCAACACAATAAGTTATGCATACCATTAAATTAGCATCAGATTAACTTCGATGCTTGCTATGTTTGATTCTGCTTCTTCCATCTAAATGGTTCTTGGCTCATGTGCTACTGTTGCGCATTCCCATCTTAAGAGAATGAGACCAAACATCATGGCACATCTTCGCTGTTCTCCAGCTCCAGAGAGTTCCAGAACAGAACACGAGGTTGAAGGCCTCAGAGCCAAAGAGAGTCCTTCGTCTAGATAGGCAAGGCGCTTTCTCCCACAGGACAGCGGTGGGAAAAGAACCAGAAGGAAAGCGATGTAATGTCTTCATGGGAAGTGGTCCAGCAGGAAAGCTCACCATGCATGAGTGAGCCTTCTGCTCTCTCTTCATTTCCAAAGACTAACTGTCAGGGGGCATAGGTTCTACTTTTCATCTTTACCGGAGTGACTTGCAAAGTGAATTTCGCCTCTTGCTGTAGAGGATCTACCAAACTCTAAAAGTCCACATTCTGTTTACTTTATTAAGGGGTATATAATTCAGGAATAACTTATTAGATAAGCTGTGAGCTCCTGGAGTGTTTGGGGGTGCACACAGGAGAAAATAAATGGTCTTTCCCACTGTTCTTTCCTTAGCACATGTGAACACCCTTAAATCACTATCGGCTCCTCGAACATCTGGAAGAAGTGATCCTTTGTCAAACCTATTTCGAACTTCATCTACCTCCTGGCGTAATTATTGTTTACCGTTTAAATTTGTGGACAGTCATTTCCTGCAGCTGAGCACACATAAAAGTTAATTTGGCCTAAGTAGCGAAAAGAATCCCTAGATGTCAGGGCAGGTAACCCTCTTCCCCCATTTCAAAACTCTGGTGCACATTGTCAGGATATTCACAGAGCTGATTAATGTGCCTAATAAACTGAAAGTAATTCTCCAGACCTTAGGGGAACAATACAGTATGAGAACAAGAAAGCAATTGGAGGGAAGGGGGTGTAGTAAGTCTTTAAAGCTGAAATAACAACGCAAAAGTATTTTAATCTAAAAGAGAAATGTGTGGAAAGTTGGGATGAATAGAATTGAGAGAAATGGAAATTCGGTGCTCATGTGTTATGATCGCAGAAAAACCATCGACTTAGGCCTGACCTAGACAGAGGTATGGAGAGAGACTGAATGCATGAACTGAATTAATTCTCGGGACGCCAGCAGGTGGGACACGTTGACCTCAGAACCATACCTGGGCGTTCCATGATGACACATGTGTCCTAAAACTCCCTTCCTCCGATCTGAACCCGGGATCTTCCAGCTCTTTCCATTCAGTGGCCCCTGTGTCGGGGAGCAGTGGAGCGCTGCCTTCCCCTTACTGGTCTGGGATGGAAGACCGAGAATGGGGCCAGTCTCCCTGCTCATCTCCTGTACTCAATCAATCCTGCCGATTCCCCTCCTAAATCCCTTCCAGATCTGTTCTCTCTCCATTGTCATGGCCACAGTTTCAGTCTAGGGCTACTGCTTCTCACCCTGGATGCTACCATACCGTCCCGTGGAGCCCTTGACCTTGAGTCTGTCTTGCTCCATCCCGTTCTCTGCAGTCACGGGATAGTGATGTTTATACTGCGTTGTCCTCATGCTTAGACTCCTCAGTGGTTGATCGTGGCCAAAACCTGGGTGTGTGGACCTCTCCATTCTCACTTCCATGCCCTGCAATTTTCTTACATTCTCACCCTTCTGTGCCTTTGCCCGGAATAACCCTCCCCTCCCACTTGTCTTTTTCCAAATGGCTGATCTGCATTTTCCCATTGGCTCAAGCACCATCTTCTACAGGGGGTGTGGACGGCCTCCTCAGGGTAGGCTCCAGTTGGCCACCCAATGCACGTGTCTGAGTACTCGTGTCTGAAATTGTCCCTGAGGTCAAGGAATACGTATTATCTTAAAATCCCAACACTTACATCGTATTTTGCCAACTCCATTGCTGAGACCACAACCTCTTCCGGCTCTGTGGAAGCCTGAATCAGGTGAGTCAGATTAACTGGAAGAACAGGGTCAAGCTGAACTAATGACATGTCTTAGGGCCCCGATATGTCCACAGGAGATTTGGTGACTCATTCTGCCCTTCTTACTCTACCTATTGAGAGACTACAGATGCTACGCAAGCAAGATGGAGGCCCTTCTTTCCTCCTGTCCGCTGTACTGGGCTATCTGGAGAGACTTGCCTTCACTAGTTGTCATGCAGGATAGAATCCAAAGGGAGGGTGTCTTCAAGAAAGTTTTCTCAACCGTTCACAGAATCTGGCAGCCAGCCAGCTGAAAACATTAATGGTCTCCACCGAGCTGGACCTCATTAAGATCAAGTGCTTTGACTAAGAAACCCCTGGGTGACCTTGGTCTCAATGTGGGTACGACAACTGGATGTCACGGTATCATTCCTTAAGGTCAAGAAGACTGCACTCAAGGTCAGGAACACTGAACCAGAGAATGCCACTAGGAGCGTGGAAGGTTCCTTTCATTCGAAGGGTGAAATTCACCTCCAGCTTTAAGAGTTGTGGCAAGTCCCTGAACCTGACTGAGCCTGATGATTTAGCCAATTACTGTGAGCTCAGCTAGGAATATGCTGATACAGCGCAGAGGTAAGAACTACAGAAGGAAGTCATACTTGACCACAAAGAACCTCAACCCAAGCAACCAGACATCGCCCAGCATCTGACAGGCTGCAAGAGCCTAATGAGACACTCAAGACACTCACTTTCTTCTTCCTCCTCAAAGCCAAGATCAGCGTGAGCTTTACTGCAATCTAATCAGGAACGGAAACTTGCACTCACAGAGGAATGCACCAGGGGCTGCATTTAGAAATTCATAAATGATCTAAAAGGGAAGGAACCGGAGTTCAAATTCTTGGCCACACACAGTGCCTTAAAATGTCAAACACACACATTCACATAACCCGAAACTAAGAAACAAAACGCGGCATGAGTTGATTCCCACTAAGACTCCCTTCAGCACTAAATCCACAATTCTGCTCTAGTCCTGATGTTTCCTTGACAAGAAGAGAAACACATCACAATTGAAGTAATGTTTGCCTTTCCACGCTGCTGTGAGCAGTTCTTTTCAAAATATTCTCTTGCAAAGATTCATCTGCATGTCAAATTAACAGATGCGAGCTTGGAAAGCCCAGCTAAGAGAAGCAGTACCCTCCCAGCCAGCAGATACAAGTGCTAAGAAAGAAAAAAACAACAACGCAGCTATCACATTCAAAAACCACCACCAGCTGATCAATACACATAGGATATAACTATGAAGGAGGGATATCACGTTTCCAACAGACACACAAAATCACATAAGCAAATAGGCGTTGTTTGCTTTCAAGCAGGTATCAGAAGACCCTTTGGGGAACTATTTCCCCAAATATCTCTGGAGTTCCTTTTTTTGAAAACAAATTTTAAGGGACAGTTGATGGCAAAGATATTCATGTCATTGCTTTCATGGTAGTTGCCGTTGGTGGGATTGTTATCACTGAGCGGTATTACTCAGCTTGATAACCTACTTCCCTCACCAGCTTTGACCATGCAGGATCAGCGTTGAATTTCAAAAATTCAATTGCACGTCCAAAGGAGAGTCCAGAAAATGTCTCAGACACTGAAAGAACAGTCCCAGAAGGAGTTTCGCCAATGGTTAGAGCAATAGATATTTCCTTGGAACAAGGGCATAGCTCCGAAGGCAATTATTCTAGAGGGATCCAGAACTCATTTGGAATTACATGGCCCGGCATCATGGGTTAAAAGGGAACCAGTGACTTTCCCCCTGGGCAGCAAGTCTTAAAACTCAGCTGCACATTGGAATCACCTGAGATTTACAAACTACCGATGCCCGGTCTTGGCCCCAGAGAATCTGATTTAGTTGGTCTGCAAGACACACTGGACAATGGCAATTTTAGAGGCTCCCCAGGTGATTGCAATGTGCAGCCAACATGGCGGCACACTGCCTCAGAGTCTGATGACCTACACACGTCCGTCTTACGCAGAGTTGACCCATCTGTCCTGCTTGCCTTTTAATGCACTCCTGTTGTTCTCTCTAGCCCCAGGTACGGTAACTGGGAGACAGGAGCTGCTTAAAATGTTTGGTGAGTGAATAACAAGAACAAGTAGGTCCTTCCTGTCTGCCATGTTCGGTGCCCGAGGGTCCAATTTGCCTAAAACAGAGGGGCTTCCCTGCAAGTGTGACTTTCGGTGCTGAAACCAGAACCACCAAGGGAAAACCAGGATGGTTGGTCATTCTTGCGCCAGATACTACGGTACGCACTTGCAAAAATTACTTCTTTCATTCTATCAACAACCTTATCAGGTGGATCCTACGATTAACCCCATTTTACAGATGAGGGAACGAAGCACAGAGTTAGTTTTTGGCTTCGTTTGTTGCTTTAATGCATTGTCTCCCCATGCAATATTGTTTTCTGTGGGTAAGTACCTCTGACAACGAAAAGGTCTGTCACTTCTTACATAGGGCGTTTTCCAGTTTGGAGCCTTCCAAGCTTGTCTGTCCTAAGTGGTAGCGGAGAGCCAGCAGGAAGGTCAGGTAGGGAAGCAGAAAGTAAGTCATGGAGCTGGACACTGAGAACCAGCCTCTTCTGGTTGGAGCCCTTGATGTTGAGCAGTGGGCCAAGCGCAGACCCCTGGGACACTTACTTTTCCACCAAGGGATGATTCTCGCTAAACTTGCGTGTGTGTGTGTGCGCGCGCGCGCGCGCAATACGGACTCATCTGAATGACACTGCCCAGTCCTATTGCTGTCTTAAGTAAAGACCCCTTCTCACAAGTGGGAAGGGGTCTGAGCAGTACTAAGCAGAGACAGAAAGAAATTCATCACCTCAAGTCCTTCTCCTAGGTTTCGAAAGTGCCTTCCAGAACTATTTTCAAGTTCTACCAGCCACTTTTTTAAACCAAAAGAATACGAGTCTGTGAGAATTTAGAATATGAACGGCTTCGTCAAAAACCTTGTGTTTTGATCCCATACAGTCCCTTGACAAACCCGAAGACACAGAGTTTCTAGACTTTTGTCTTTAAGGCATGGTTTTGCGCAACCTTTGGTCGTCTCGTCCAGGCCACGATGGGACTCTGCCCACGTCAGCGCCAGGTTCTAACCAAGAGACCCAAGTGGGAGGGAAGACTTAACTAGTCCTCATCTACTAAAAGAATTCAGTAACTCAACCGAAAGACCCTCAGTTACCCAAAGACCACCATGTTGAAAAAGGAAGGAGCGGGTGCGTACCTGAAGGGGGCTTCCCTTAGGAATTGCTCCCGGAACTCCTGTTGCTCAAGGTCAAAGGCTGAGCACCTCTGGCGAAGGAGGGCCACTTCACTCGCCTGTAGCGGCGCCACCTGCTGCCTCACGGTGACGGCCATCTTTTTCACGTTGTTCCACTTCTCAGGCAGCTCCTGCGAAGACGACCTCCATGTGGTCAGACTCGACGCTGGATGGCACCCAGATGTCTTCGGGTCGGCTACGAGGCCGTGCAGGGTTGTAGGGAGGCCATCTTGGGCTCCCTTCCCCTGACCCGTCTCTCCCTGGTCACCTGCTTGCCTGGCTATCCTCTCCTTCCGATTCCACCATACCCTTCTTGCCCTCTACCTTTACCCGGGTAACCTGTGCCCTTTCCTGTATTTTCTCAGAGAGCTTGACTATTTTCTTTCATGCCTCACATCGCCTTAGTCCATCTTAACGTTTCTCAGACTTGCTTTTTTTCTCTAAATCAAAAACTCCGCTCATCCCCCCCACCTGAAACTCCAAATCACTTCATTCACATCAATTCTCCCATCTCTCTCCAGCACTGCACTGCTTCGTATTTAAGGAGTTTCCAGAGTGTGCTAGAGAGCACACGTCCGTCACTCAGATAGTTCCAAAACACGAGCCTTGGGTCCTCGCCAAGCCCCATTTCTCGTTTCCCTCAACCCACCTCACCCCACTCTGAAGGCCAGAAACTTTCCCTCCTTTTATTTGGAAAACACGCTTTGTACTGACCTCCAGCTGCTTAAACACCATTTCCGGCAATTCCTGTTCATAGGTCTTCAGCAATTCAATCGTCTGCTTTAAGGGCTCAAACATCTCATCGGTGCTGCTCTGGCGCTCTTTCAGAGCCATAAGGTGTCCCATAACCGCAATCAGTCCTTCGAAATCTCCTTTTGCAACTTTCTTGAGCATGCCGCTCTCACTGTTGCTTATAAACATTTCCAGGTCGGCCAAGCTAAGCAAAACAAAGAGAACGTGAAGAAGCATTTCCCTTCCACTCCTCAAGAGGAAGGTTTATTTATTTCCCCCAACAATAACAGCTCTCACTGTGGAAAACTTCCTACGTGTCCAGCACTTTGCATAGATTAGACCCTGATGGTGAGAATATGGCCCTCTTCGGAATGGTCACAGTGGTGAAAGACAGAGACCTCCATGCTGGAGGAGACTCAGGAGACAGGACACGCTACTGGGACAACTGGTGAAATGTGAATAAGGTCTGTTCGTCAGTTACTAGCTCTCCACCAATATTAGCTTTCTGGTTTTGATAACTGCGTTATGGTTATGCAAGGTGATCATCCGAAAAAGCTCTGTGAAGGTACAAGGGAACTCTCTACTCTTTCTGCAACTTCTTTTGGTAATTCTGATGTTATTTCAAAGTGAACTTCAGAAAAAAATTTCAAAAAATTGAAAATAAAAAAAAATATGGCCTCTAGCGTCATATCATACTTGGGTTTAATTTGGACACTTACAAGAGGTGTAACAGGTCAACTCACTTAACATCTCTGCATCTCAGTCTCCTCACCTATATGATTGGGAAAATCATTTCTGTCTCACTGGTTATTGTGGGAGTGAAGTGACATTCAGTCTTTATTTAGAAAATACGTATTGGGCGTCTATTACATAAAATGAGATATATCCTATATTTGAGCCCAATCATGCTTCCAGGTTCTGATAAGTAAGAGAAACAAAGGCTCTGCCCTTATGAGGTATACATTCTAATGGGAAAAATACACAGGAAACAAATCGATGAAATAAATTGTATAGTTTCACATGGTGTTGAATGCTGTAAGGGGATAGAGACTATGGACAGTTCTATTGTCTATGGAGTGGTCAGTGAAGGCCTTTCTACTGAGGTGATATTAGAGCATAAGTGGAAATTATGGGAAGGAGCGAGCCACGGAAAGAAATGGGAGAAGGGCTTCTGAGGTACAAGGAACAGCGTGAGTAAAGGCACAGAGCCTGGACTCAGTCTGACGCGTTTAGGGAAAGGGACAAGGTCAGTGGAGGAACAGGAGGAAGCAGAGAGAGAGAGGGGAGGTGAGAGAATCGACGGGGCCCAGACATCACAGGGTCTTGTCGGCCAGGGTAAGGAGTCCAGATTTTATTCTAAGCATGATCATTCTGAACGGGAGAATGGCATGATCTGACATATTTTCAAAAGATCTCTAGCTGGAGGAGGTGACGATGATGGTGACGGCATTGGAGGTGGGGAGACAAGACTGGAAACCAGGAGGGCATTTAGGGACTCCAATGGTTGTCCAGGTGACAGAAGATGATGATGTTGGTGACTCTGGCCTGGAAGGTGGACATGAGGAGTGGTCAGGTTCAAGATAATTTCACAGGTAGACACTATAAGACCCACTGATGGATTGGGGGAGAGACGTGAGGGGATGAGAGAAATCATTAATTCCTGGTAATGGGGTCAATGACAATGCCATGTAAAGATATAAGGAAGAACTGGGTTTTTTTTGGAGGGAGAAGGTGGAAGCGGGATAAGTTTAAAATATATTATGTGTGAGATGCCTCACAGATACTACACATCTGGGGGAGGTATCTCTCAGTCAGTTGAATGGAAGTCTCGAGGCTAAAAACATAAATTGGGTAGTTATTGGCATACGGATGCATTCTCAGTGTTGGGTTGGAGATCACCTGGAATGGGAATGTAGACAGCAAGTTCAGAATTGAGGTTTCAGGAAAGTTAGTATCTAGAAGAGATGAGCCCAGCCAAAGAGACCAGAGACCAAAAAGACGGGTCCAGTGAGACAGAAGCAAAACCACAAAGGTGAGGTATCCTGAAAGCCACAGGGAGAAGCTGTTGGGGAAAGACGGAATAATTGGCTACACCAAATCCTGCTGAGGGGTGCGAGTAAGATGAAGATGATGATGACCACACGATTCAGCCATCCGACCATCGCTGGCGATCTCAATGAGAGTGGTTTCGGTGGAGTGGTCTAGGAAGAGCCTAATTGCGGAGTAATCCAGAGAAGCCAGAGACTTGTGTCTCGCTGTATGACACACACAATAATATGGATAAATAACCCTTCCGCTGAGCCCATGAAAATGCTGAAACATATATTTCAGCATCCTTTAAAAATGCGTCGCTAAAGTGGCACAAAATTAAGGGACTTCAGGAGGCTGGACCAAGCACTAAGGAAGGGTCAAAGTGTCTTTCTGCGATGGTTTCTACTGAACCCCGGAGACAGCGAGCTGCTATTTTGATCACCTCGTGGGACGTGGGGAACCAGTGACTCAGCCTTGGGCCCACACGAGGTGAGGAGACTGGTAGGAAGCGGCATGTGAAGTTGCAACACCATAAGGGCAAACACGAAGTAAATCCACTGCACAGAAAGGGCAAGTATGGAAACTTCCTGCTGTAGCCTGGGCAGCAGGTGGACCACTGCACGCTGAAATGCAGGTGGTCTAGGGATGGAAGAGGCCCTCGGTGACAGTCAGAAACAACTGGAGGGATGCAGACTAGACTCCAGTCCTCAAAGGAGACCCACAGAGGTTCACCAATTCCAAGGAATGTGATGTTTGCCCTCAAAAGTCATAAGATACACAAGGAAAAAAGTCACCATGAGTAGGAGCCAGCAGAAGCAGTGAAATGAAACCCGCAAAGATTTCAGATGTTGGAATTCAGAATATAAAATAGCAATATTTCATATATTTTTAAAAACAAGAGTTCCTGTTTAAGTGCCTCGCTTAATTCTTTGTGACCCATGTGGCGGGGAAAAAGTGCCTTCCCTGTAGTTTCTCAGACACCAATTCAAGACCACCTAAGAAAAATAACTTCAACCTTGTGAGCACAACAGATCGGTTAAGATGGAAATGCTCTCTTTGGGAATCACCCTTCAGAAGGTTAAATAAGCTCTTACAGTCTCAGTAGGTCACAGCCACTGCCTTGGACCCAACTTTAAGTTCAAATATAAAATCAGCATTGCCTGAGTCAGGAAGAGAAGCAATTTCAGAGGCTCGCCAAATATACTCAGAATCTGTGATCCTGCATGGACCTTTGCTTTCTGAGAAAGTGGATTCTGAGAGGAGAAGTGACAAATCTTGCTGAAAATTATGGGCTGTGATGGCATTACTTTGTGAAGAAAAGCACAGCAAAAGCCTTTAATAAATGTGTTTTAGCAATTCAAATTCATATTCAAATTCAATTCATAGCACTGTGCTATGCTGATGGGCAATTCCAGGAGAAGGAAGCTAATACTTTTTGGTAGGTCTTTACATTACCTTGAATCTATAGCATGGGGAAACAAAACATTTTTAAATTGACAAATCACAAGTTGTCTTAAGATCATCCTCTAATGAACACATTCTAAGTGACTTAAAAAAATGAGTAAATAAAGGAGAAACCTCAATATTTGGGCAAAGAATAAGAGAATACAAAAATGAACACGCAAAATTATAAAATAACCAAATAGTGCGCGCCTGGGTGGCTCAGCTGGTTAAGCGTCTGCCTTTGGCTTGGGTCATGATCTCAGGTCCTGGAATTGAGTCCTGCGTTGGGCTCCTGGCTTGGCGGGGAGCCTGCTTCTCCTTCTCCCTCTCTGCTGCTCCCCCTGCCTGTACTCTCTCACTCTCTCTCTCTCTCTCAAATAAATAAAGTCTTAAAAAAAATAAAAAAACCAAATAGAAGGTCTAAACTAGGATGTATTCATTAAAATTTAAAGCTCGATGAATGGATTAAACAGGAGATTTAAACAAAGCTGAGCAAATCAGACAGCTGTGTGATAAAAGTGGAAAAAGTTATCTAAACTGCAGTGCAGACAGACAGCTGTAAACTCTGAAATCTGTTTAAATGTGTGGACTATGGTGAAAAACATCTCACGTAAGTTTCCTAAGCGCTCAGAAGAAACTGATAGAATGGGCAAGAAGCAATCTCTGAGATCCTGGCTCAGAATTTTCGTGAACTGCTGAAAGACAACGTGAGGTCAAGAAAACCCAACAAATTCCAGATGGAATTAATATAAAGAAACCCTCAAGGTGGGGGCGCCTGGGTGGTTCAGTTGGTCAAGTGTCTGCCTTCGGCTCAGGTCATGATCTCAGGGTCCTGGGTCCCTCTCCCTCTGCCCCTCCGCTCTGTTTGTGTGCTCTCTCCCTCTCCCTCAAAGAAATAAAATCTTTAAAAAAAAAAAGAAAGAAAAAGAAAACCTTAAGGTACTTCATATGGATACCTTCACCAAAAAGGAAATACATATCTTAAAATTAGCTGATTAGCTTAAGAGCAAAGACGGATTTCGACCAAACCAAACCAAAAAACAAAAATCTCCCCCAAACCCAGAGTGATGGCTGACTGCTCAGAAGCAAAAATGGCAGCCAAGAGACGGAGGAATAATGTGTTCAATAAACTCATAGAAAACAGCTGTTATACTAGAATTCTCCCTTCTATAAAGTCATTTTTTTTCAAGTACAAGGGAAAAATACACGCCTTCTCAGAGAAAGAAAGAATGAGAGTTTCACCAGTAGACTCTTAAAATAATGGAACTTCTGATGGACATAACCTAGGGAGCTGGTGTGTAATGTAGGAAGAGGCAATGAGCAAAAATGATAAATTTAATTGAATTTAAATTTAAATAAACATTGAGTGTATAAAATAAAGTGGTATTTGTGGTATTTAAATAAATAATGGAATATTACACAGCCATCAAAAATATGAAATCTTGCCATTTGCAATGACATAGATGGAACTAGAGATTATTATGCTGAGTGAAATAAGTCAGTCAGAGAAAGACAATTATCATACGATCTCACTGATATGTGGAATTTAGGAAACAAGGCAGAGGATCATAGGGGAAGAGAGGAAAAAATGAAACAGGATGAAACTAGAGAGGGAGACAAACCATAAGAGACTCAATCTCAGGAAACAAACTGAGGGTTGCTGGAGGGGAGGGGGATGGGGGGATGGGGTAACTCGGTGATGGGCATTGGGGAGGGTATGTGTTGTAATGAGCACTGGGTATTATGTAAGGCTGATGAATCACAGACCTGTACCCCTGAAACAAATAATACATTTTATTCTAATTTTTAAAAAAAGAAAAAAAGTGAAGGGATGGAGAAGCACTTTTCATGCAAATGGATGGGAAAAGAAAGCTGGGGTAGCAATATTTATATTGGACAAAATAGACTTTAAAAACAAAAACTGTAACCAAAGACAAAAAAGGAAATTAGATAACCATTCAGGGGACCATCCAACAAGATGACATAACAATTATAAATACTTATGCAGCCAACACGGGAGCACCCAAATACTTAAAGCAGTTAACAACATACATAAAGGAAATAATTGATAGTAATACAATAATAGTAGAGACCTTTAACATCCCACTTATATCAATAGACAGATCATCCAAACAGAACATCAACAAGGAAACCGTGGCATTGAATGACACATTGGATCAGGTGGATTTAATAGACGTAGTCAGAACAATTCATCCTAAAATAGAATATACATTCTTTTCAAGTGCACATGGAACATTCCCCAGAATGGATCACATATCAGGCAACAAAACAAGTGTAAGCAAAATCAAGATCAAAGTCATCCCATGCATCTTTTCTGACCACAACCCTATGAAATTAGAAATCAAGCACAAGAAAAAATCTGGAAAAAAAAATCTGCTACTCAAAAATGAATGGGTCAACCAAGAAATCAAAGAGGAAATCCAAAAATCCATGGAGATAAATTAAAATGAAAACAATGGTCCACGATCTTCGGGATACAGCAAAAGCTGTTCTAAGAGAGAATTTTATAGCATACAGGCCTACCTTAAGAAGCAAGGAAAAACTTAAACAACCTAACACCTAAAAGAGCTAGAAAAGGAACAAACAAAACCTAAAACCAGTAGAAGGAAAGAAATAGTAAAGATTAGAGAATAAGTGGAAATTAAAAAAAAAAAAACCCATAATAGAACAGATCAATAAAACCAGGAAATAATTTTTTAAAATATCAACAAAATTGATAAACCTTTTAGTCACTCATCAGAGAGAGAGAGAGAGAGAACTCAAACAAATTGGAAATGAAAGAGGAGAAATAACTGACACCACAGAAATATGAACAATTATAAGAAAATGTTATGAAAAACTATAGCCAACAAATTGCACAACCTAGAAGAAGTGGATAAATTTCTAGAAACATATATCCTACCAAAACTACCAAAACAGGAATAGAAAAGTTAATCAGACCAATAACCAGCCATAAATTGAATCAAGAATAAAAAAATTCCCAGGAAACACAAGTCCGGGACCAGATAGCTTCACAGGTGAATTGTACCAAACATTTAAAGAAGCATGAGTAACTTTTCTTCTCAAACTATTCCAAAAACTAGAAGAAGGAAAACTTCCAAATTCACTCTATGAGACCTGCATTACCCCGATGCCAAAACCAGATAAAGACACCACAAAAAAAGAAGTAAAGGCTATTTCTGATGAACATAGATGCAAAAATCCTCGACAAACTGCTTTTAAACCAAAGCCAACCATACATTAAAAAAAATCATTCACCATAATCAAGTGGGATTTATTCCTGGGATGCAAGGGCGGTTCAATAATTCCAAATCAGTGTGATACTTCACATTAGTAGGAGAAAGGGTAACGGGCTTCTAGGTAGTGCAGTTGGTTACGCATCTGACTCTTGGTTTCAGCTCAGGGTGTGATCTCAGGGTCAGGAGACAGAGCCCTGCATCAGGCTCTGCACTCATCAGGGAGTCTGCTTGAGATTCTCCCTCTCCCTCCTGCCCCGAATTCTCTTTCTCTCTCACTCTGTCTCTCAAGCAAATAAATAAATATTTTTAAAAAGTAAGATGAAGGATAAAAACCATATGATCACTTTAATAGATGAAGAAAAAGCACTTGACAAAGTACAACATCCATTCATGATAAAAATACTCAATAAAGGAGGTTGAGAGGGAAAATCCCTCACCACAATAAAGGCCATATATAAAAAACCCACAGCAAACCTCATACTCAATGGGGAAACACTGAGAGCTTTTCCCCCGAAGGTCAGGAACAAGAAAAGGATGCCCACTCTCACCACTTTCATTCACCACAGTACTGGAAGTCCTAGCCACAGCAATCAGATGAGAAAAATAAATAAAAGGCATCCAAACTGGTAAGGAAGAAGTAAAACTTTCACTATTTGCATCTGACATGATACTAGTTACAGAAAACCAAAAACTCACCACCGAAAAAGTGCTAGAACTGATAAATGAATTCAATAAGGTTGCAGGATACAAAATCAACATACAGAAATCCACCACATTTCTAAACGATAATAATGAAGCAAGAGAAAGAGAAATTAAGAAAGGAATCCCATTTACAATTCCATCAAAAATAATAAAATACCTAGGAATAAACTTAACCAAGGGAGTGAACAACCTGTACTCTGTGAACTATGAAACACCAATGAAATAAGTTGAAGATGACACAGACAAATGGAAAGATATTACATGGTCGTGAATTGGAAGAACACTGTTAAAATGCCCATACGACCCAAGCCAATCTACAGACTTAATGCAATCCTACCAAAATACCAACTGCGTTTTTCACAGAACTGGAACAAATAATTCTAAAATCTGTGTGGAACCACAAAAGAACCCAAATAGCCAAAAAATCTTGAAAAAGAAAAAGCTGGAGGTATCACAATCCCAGGATTCAAGATATACTACAAAGCTGTAGTAATCAAAACAGTATGGTACTGGCACAAAAATAGACACACAGATCAATGCAACAGGATAGAAAGCCCCAAAACAAACCCAAGATTAAATGGTTGATTAATCTTTGACAAAAGAGGCAAGAATATGCAATGGGGAAAAGTCTCTTCAACAAATAGAACTGGGAAAACTGGACAGCTCTATGCAAAAGAATGAAATTGGACCACACAACACACAAAAATAAACTCAAAATGGATTAAAGACCTAAATATGAAACCTGAAACCATAAAAATCCTAGAAGAGAGCACAGGCGGTACTTTCTCTGACATTGGCCGTAGCAATGTCTTTCTAGAAATGTCTCCTGAGGCAAAGAAAACAAAAGCAAAAATAAACTATTGGGACTACATCAAAATAAAAAGCTTCTGCACAGAGAAGGGAACAATCAACAAAACTAAAAGACAACCTACTGAATGGGAAAAGATTTTTGCAAAGGACGTATCTGAGAAAGGGTTAGTATTTAAAATATACAAAAAACTCACACAACTCGATACCCCCAAAACAAATAATCCCATTAAAAACAGGCAGAAGAGGGGCGCCTGGGTGGCTCAGTGAGTTAAGGCCTCTGCCTCCGGCTCAGGTCATGATCTCGGGGTCCTGGGATCGAGCCCAGCATCGGGCTTTCTGCTCAGCAGGGAGCCTGCTTCCCCCTCTCTCTCTGCCTGCCTCTCTGCCTACTTGTGATCTCTCTCTGTCAAATAAATAAATAAAAATATTTTTTAAAAAAATGGGCAGAAGACATGAATAGACATTTCTCCAGAGAAGACATACAGACAGCCAACAGACATATGAAAAGATGCTAGGCATCGCTCATCATCAGGGAAATATCAATCAAAACTACAATGAGACATCACTTCACACTTGGTGGAATGGCTAAAATCAACAACACAAGAAACAACAGGTGTTGGTGAGGACGTGGAGAAAGGGGAACCCTCTTACACTGTTGGTGGAAACGCAAACTGTGGAAAACAGTATGGAGGTTCCTCAAAAACTCAAAAATAGAACCACCCTGTGATCCAGTAATCACACTACTGGGTATTTACCCCCATAATACAAAATAGTAATTTGAAAGGAGATATGCACCCCTACATTCATGGCAACATTATTTACAGTAGCCCAACTATGGAAGAAGCAGCCAAATGTCCATCGATAGATGAATGGATAAAGAAGATGTGGTCTATATACATAATGGATACATATTACTCAGGCATAAAAAAGAATGAAATCTCACCATTTGCAAAAACATCGATGGAGCTAGGTAATATAATGCTAAGCAAAACAGGTCGAAGACAAATTTCACTCATATGTGGAATTTAAGAAACAAAACAAACGAACCAAGGAAAACAAAGAGGCAAACCAAGAAACTGACTCTTAACTAGAGAGATCACACTGATGGTTACCAGAGGGGAAGTGGGTGGGGAGATGGGTGAAATAGGCGACGAGGATTAAGGAGCGCACTTGTTGTGATGAGCACTAATATATAGAAGTGTCAAATCACTCTACTGTACACCTGAAACTAATATAACACGGTATGTTAACTACACTGGAATTAAAATTAAAACCTTAAAAAAAAATCACTAGAAAACCTTATGTTTGGAAATATTAAATATATATAAACACATCATCATGGATATTAAAAATACTTGGAACTAAATTATAATGGAAATATCACATCCTAAGACCTGTGAGATGTAGGTAAATTGTACTAAGAAGGGAATTCATAAATTGTTACATTAACAAAGACGGCTCAAAGTGAAGAAGCAAAGTATCAATTTTAACTTAGCCAAGAAGAAAAAAAATAAGTCCAAAGGAACAGATGGACATAATAAACATAGAATAAATTATTGAAATAGAAGTTAAATTGTAATAAAGAGGATCAATGAGTTTATAAGATGGTTCTTTGTAAATCTCTGACAAGATTAATCAAAGTAGTCAGAAAGCACAAACAGAAATGAATAGAAATAAGAAGAGGGACATAATCATAGATTCTGGGGAGAGTAAACAGGTAAGAGAATATTATAAATTTTATGACAATAATTTAAAGATTTACATGAAGTGGCTATATTCCTAAACAACGGTGACTTAATAAGGAATAGAAAACCTTAATATCCCTATAACCGTTAGAGAAATTATAGGTAAACATCTCATCAGAAAGAAAATACCAAGCCCAGATGTTCAATAGATTTAAATCAAATCTTCAAGGATCAGAGAATTCCAATCTTACACTAACTCTTTCAGAGAATAAACAGGAAGGATTACTTCCTAACTCATTTTATGAAACTAGCAAAACCACAGAGCAAGATCAGAGAAAGTAGGAGAAATTAAAAGTGAAGGCCAATCTCAGTCTCAAACAGAGACACATCAACAATAAACAATATATTTGCAAATAAAATCCATCAGTGGATATATTGGAAAAGATAATACTTTGTGTTGGGATTTTGGGCTTTTCTCAGTAAAACTCAGTTGGCTTAATATCAGAAACCAATATACTCACCACTTTAACATTTCGATGGGAAAAAAAACAGAATTATCTTAACAGAGTTAGAAATAGTACTTCATAAAATGTTATCTCTGTTTATGTTAAATCCCCTTAACAAATTAGAAATAGAAGGGAATTTCTTTAGGGGCCCCTGGTTGGCTCAGTTGGAAGAGCATGCTACTCTTGACCTCCGGGGTCGTGAGTTTGAGCCTCACATTGGGTGTGGAGATTACTAAAAAAATAAATAAACTTTAAAAAAAAAAAAGAAAGGAACTTCTTTAATTCCATAAATAGAATCCACAAAAACTCATAGCAAGGGGCGCCTGGGTGGCTCAGTCGGTTAAGCATCCCACTCTTGATTTTGGTTCAGGTCATGATCTCAGTGTTGTAGGGTCGAGCCCCCCATTGGGCTCCGAGCTCAGTGTGGAATCTGCTTGTCCCCCTCCTTCTGCTCCGCCCCCTGCTTGCTTTCTCTCTCTCAAATAAATATATAAAATCTTTAAAAAAAAATTCATAGCAAATATTATGCTTAGTGGTAAAATGCTATAGCATTCCCGTTTAAGATCAGACAAGATAAGGGTACCTGTCATTATCACTTTATTCAACATCAAACCTCAAGTCCTAGCCAGTGTGGCAAGAAAAAAATAGTGATAAAATGCATTAAAAAAAAAACCAAAAAACACTGAGAAGGAAGAAACAAAACTATTATAAATTTGTAGATGACGACTATGTTAACAGCAAATCCAAAAGAGCGCACAGCTAAATTACTGCAATTAATAAGTTAATTTAGCAGAGATGCTTAATACAAAAATCAATAGATGGAAATCAATCCCATTTCCACAGAAAATACGATTTTAAAATATCGTTTGTACTAGGAGCCCGAAATTAAAATGCCTAGGAATGAATCTTAAAGACATGAGGCTTATTTTAAAGGTAATGATTACAAAATGTCATTGAAAAACATTAAAGGCGTTCAGAAATGGAAAGATGACGTGTTCTTGGGCAGGAACACTCAGTGTAGAAGGATGACCATTGTCCTCAAATCGAACTATAGTCACTGCAAATATAATCAAAATCCCAACACATTTCTTCTCCTATAAATGGATTTTTAAATTTATGTAAAATAGCAAGAGCCAAGAATCATGGAGACATTCTTAATGACAATGAACAACGTAGGGACTTGCCCTGCCAGGTATTGAGATTTAGGACAAAACTAGAGCAATTAGGACTTTGTCATACACAGCAACAGCAGACAAGGGGCTATGGAATGAGAAAGATAAAACCACAAAACTTTTAGGAGAGGGCATAGGAGAGATCATTAGGATCTCAGGGTGAAAAGCGATTTATGTAACAAGATAAAAGGACGGGATGTAAGGGAAAAGATGAACTTATTGGGCTATGTGATGAGGCAAACATATGCTAAATGCGGTGGGAAGTCAGGCCACATGATGGGAGGCTGTATTTGCAATATATACAACTAGCACAGGATTAGACCCAGTATATATCGAATATCAAAAAGAAAAGTTTCAAATTATCATAAAGGAAAAAATAAAGTCCACTAAAAAGTGGGCAAGAGCTCTGTACGGGCAAAGAAGGGGAAACATGAAACTCACCAGAAACATACAAAGATGAGTCACTTCATTTATGATCAGAGGAATGCCAAATTCGGACCACAGTGAGATACCATTGCACTGATCGCATTGGAAGGCACTGAGGACGAGAACTCTGTTTATCCTGTCACCCTTACCAGCAGATCCTATGAAGCCATGCCTGGTAGAGGCACCTGGCCACTGCCATCACCGTATCCTGTATCAGCCAAGTACTCTGAGGTCTTACCCACCCTGGAGGGACTGCCTCCTCTCCCAGACCTGGCTGACCAGTTCCTAGAAGAGCTAAGTGACTTGCCTTTGAGCATGCCTTTCCTACGCAAACCAATCAAACCAGAGTCCGTCCGTGTCTCCGACCACCTCCTCCATCTGGCTCTCACACTCCAGACCACTATCCACCTACTCTAATCATTCCAGGGTCAGGAACCAAAAAACTAGAGACAGTCCCTCTGACCCCAGAGCCCGCTGAAATCATTCAAAAGAACCCATCCTCATGCCGCTGACCCTGTCTCGACAACTCTGTTCCATGGAAACCACAATAAAGGCTCCTGCCCCCGTTTTCCCATTGTTCCCTCCGCCTGATTGACCTCAGTGCCACCCTGTGTGGCCCCATGGGACATGGTGTGTCTTGTCATCTTAGAATCTGTGAGTACAACCAACTACCTTTCCAATTGCAATCATTTTCCATTGAGTCTCTCGGTTGGCCCGGCTGCACACAAATAATAATAAGATCTACATTTTGAAACACGCCTCCGGGTCCTTGATAGCCAAACCCACCTATGGAGAGCGACCACAGAGCAGCTACATTAAGAGACCTCTCTATTTCTACCCCATCTCCTCCCAGTGCTTCCCCTTCTTGCCTCTCAGTTCCTCAGTGAGCCAAAGTTCTTGTGAACGTGGGAAACTGGGTTCTTCTTTATTTTTATTTTATCACTGTGTTACATTAGTCACCATACAGTACATTATTAGTTTTTGATGCAGTGTTCCATGATTCATTGTTTGCGTGTAACACCCAGTGCTCCATGCAATCC
>CM052891.1:47408096-47446176 GCA_028534135.1 Potos flavus
TGCTGATCGGTACCTGGTAGTGGGGAGAGCCATTCTGGGGGGAAAGCCGTGGCACCAGAGACGATATTCCAAAAATGCTGGTGACCAGACCCTCAACGGCATCATAGAAACCGCCCTTCACCCCATACTCCAGGGACGGAGAGAAAACTAATTCTGGTACGGCCAAGCTCAGCTGGGCTTCAAATATCGGGGTGAGGCCTGGCTTGTTTTCTGAAAAACAAGGAAAGCACGTACGCATAAAACCAAGAAGAATGGTTAAAGTGGGCGAAGGGCAGTGCCCATTTTTAAGGTGCTCTGAATATTTCCTCGCTCAAAGCTGTTTGGGTAGAGGAAAATGGAAATGTAAAATTTGCTAACCGCCTCCTCCCCCCCTCCCCCCAAGAAAAGGTGAGGGTAACAATCTCGCAGTGTTTACCAACAGGGGAAACACTGACATTTTGAATAGGCCACTTCTTGCGCTGGGCTGTGCTGGGCATCGTAGGACATTTACCCTCCTGTCCTCGGAGGGCACGTCCCAGGGACTGAACAACCCAAGCCAGTTGCCTTCCGCATTCCCAAATGCCCGGGTTGGGGGAACGACGGGCGAGGGGCGGCTCGCACGGCGGGCGGAAAGGCCTCTAGTTGAGAACAGGTTGATTTTGCAAAGCTAATTTCTCAAAAGCAGCTGTTTTCTCCCTAGGCACACCCCCATGCAATTCCACCGGTAGCCACTAGGTGCGCTGTGGCGCGCCTGTCAGTAGTAGTAGGCATGGGCAGGAAGAACAAGGCTACCACCCTGCCCGTTCTGATCTTTTTCCACGAAAACCGAACTCCTTTTAATTGTGGTTCCAGAGTGATAAAAAATTTAAAAACAGTGTAAATAATTAACAGGTCCCTATTACTTGCTAGACTAACTTGCCTTGCTAAATTTAAATCAAAATATAACAGGGAGCGAGATGTTGCAAGGACAAGATGGGGTGCTTAAGCTTTTATTAATAACTGCTTATATTCGTAGGTCTTGACCGTGGAAATATTTGGGAGACCGTGATGTGCTGGCTGCTGTGGGCGGTGGAAACCCCTGGGAATCCGTTATCCCCCTTCTCCCGGAAGCAGAGGTAAGCGTGGGCACGTGGCTGCCTTTCCCAGCCCTGCTTGCGGTCAGGTTGGCAATAGTGGGGAAGAGCGATGGCTGCCACTTGTGGGCTGTGGCCCTGGAGACAGCAGGGGAGCCATCTCTACACTCTTTTCCCCGCTCCTGGATGAGAGCCAGGCTGTGGCGGTGACCCAGCTCAACCACAGAAATGAAGGCAAGGCCCTAGAACGTGGTGGAACCACAGCAGGGCAGGAGCCTGCCCACTAACCCGAAGCCCTCCCCTTAGTCTAGAACTCGGGGGCTAGACCTCTTTGTCCTGGAAGCCACATTATTGATGGGCTTCTGGCTACCACAGCTTCATCATTCACCGCAACTGAAGCCACAGTGGGAGCCACAAAGCTCTGTGAGACCAGGACCTCGCCTTCCACATTGTGGGGCTGATAAATTTGCATTCCCAGAGTCATACGTGACTTAAAAGAATGCACAGAAATTATACGACTATCCCGGAAGAGTTTTTTTTTAAATGCCTATAATTTGCATATGTACTCATGATATATTCTGCATTACTATATGTATGAGATACTGGTAATTTAATAGATCAGGGTCACATACAGTTTATAGGATGTAAAAGACTCATGAGACCATTTTGACTTCAAGATTTCTGTCCTACGTGCTGCTGTGAGAACCTAATCCCTAAGGTTCAATGCAATGCCATCATCATTACCGTATAAGCCAGATTATCTTGGTGGTTCCACCACCTTGGTACAAGTCAGTCACTTTAGGGGTTAAGAGGGGGGGAAGAGCATTTCTGGATAGAGTGGGTAGCATCGAACCTAGACAAGGTTTGCATTATAAGAGGTGACAGGGAATCCAGCCCGAGCTGTGGGAAGTGTTGGCCTCACCAAGCACAAGAAGGTGGAAATGCTGAAGGGGGGCTAGGAGGAGAAAGCTGTCCAGCTGCGCTATGCAAAGGGCCACAGTGCTTTCTTTCTTCTCAGAGGCTACCCTTCTTAGGTTCCTTCTCCCCACTTAGAGAACCAGGGCCTTCAAAATTTCATCTAGAGCTCCTTGGCTCAGGCACCTGCCAAGTCCAATTCCTGCCCATTCTATATCGTGAAGAAAGTACCTTTCTCCTTTCCGCCCGTTCCATGGAGAGAAGGTCACTTTGGCAATCTTGAAGGACCACTTCCATGCCCTCTCCCTCCTCTTGCTGCCCCCCAGACAGCCCAGATCAGGAGAGCCGGACAGGCATCGGTCAAGCACGGAGTCACTATGTTTAGGAAACATTTCCCATGCAGCGCCTGTACCAAGTGTGCTGGGGAAACTTCTAGAATCTTCTAGAGGATGGCTGAGTCCCCGTGAACCTCCAGTGCTAGACAAGGTTTGGTTGGTTCCCAGGAGCCAGTTCTCCCGTCTCAGTGGCTCTGCTCCATGCCCCCCTGGCTACTTGCCCCCAGGCTCTAGAAGGTGACTCCCCCCCCTCCCCCAATCATGCCGACTATCCTGGATCCTGTTTCCCGATCCCCGATCTCCTTTTTTGGAGCACCTTGCGAACAAAGAGCATGTCTCTGACCTCAGTCACTCCACCTACTAAGACCGCTGGAGGTTTGCCCATCTGCACTACACCCAGCGCTGGCCTTGCTTTCCCCTCTGTATCCTCAGCCCAGTATTCTCACGCTCTCTTGTTTGGGCTGGGTATCTGGACACCCATCTTACCACTGGATTTTCTTTCTTTCCTTGGGTTGGACTTGACGTCTTAAACTCTCTCAAACACCTTCATCCTCTGGCTTCAAACTATTCACCTCAGCCTCTCCATTCTGACAAATTCGTCGATGGGACCCTTACACCAACCTCCTCAGAACTACCAGAACGTGAAGTTTTAACTCTTCCTCTCTTTCCATCTCACCACTTACTAGCCAAGGTTGGCCCTGTGTACCTTAACTCAGTTTTTCTGCCACAAATTCAAAGCTATTTTTTTTTAACAGCTTCAGAGAATGCCCATGATTTTAACATCCTTTTCCTTGTGAAAAGTACCTCATCCCCAGCTTGCCTCTTTTCACAGAAAAGCTTCTGTTTCTTCCACTTAACCTGGCTATGACAACCTCCCTGTATTCTCAAAAGGCTACCAAGATAAGAGTACATTAAGCTTGAAGGCACAGAACATCCCCCTCCCACTGCCATGAGCCAAGTCCAAAGGAAGCCGCCATTACTAACTATGCTGCCTGCTGCTCCAACTTCGTCCTCTTTACGAAGCTTTATTTAGACTGAATTGGCACTTATGGTTTTGCTTTTGCTATGGGCTTCGCTATCTTAGAGGCTGGCTTACCACCTGAGTTTTAAAGAGAGAGACCTCTTTTTTTCTGGAAACAATGCAGAGACTCAGCACCTTGGCTATTTTACTATGTACCATTCACAAAACAT
The DNA here is from genome assembly GCA_028534135.1 of Potos flavus. Taxonomy (NCBI): domain Eukaryota; kingdom Metazoa; phylum Chordata; class Mammalia; order Carnivora; family Procyonidae; genus Potos; species Potos flavus. Next base: position 47,411,590 of record CM052891.1, read on the forward strand.
CTGCAACGTTTTGGGAAAAGGCACAAAGCACTCGATCACGCTTCGCTTTTCATCAACAGGTGCTACTGTTATCTTTCCAGTAATAACACGCATCCATATGCCAGTAAATACCGGTGTTTTCCAGGAGGTACTTGAGGGAGCACTCGATGGCAAGAAAAAATCCATCCAGCAACATCTCGTCAATGTAGTTGACGTAAGTCTTCCAGATATTAGAGGTTGGGTCTGCTGCAAATAGACCTAGGTTTTCCTATGAAATAGAGAAGAATGGATTTAAACCATATTTAATAATATGGAAGGGCTGGTCTAGTTATCATTAATAGGAAAAAAAACAACACTGAGGGGGGAAAGTTTGCTATTACACATATATCGAGTCCATTCTGCCTAATGGGTATAACCACTGAGTGAAAGGAACACGAACTTAATACGTGAAGGGAATATGGGGGTCTCATCCTGTCCCTGAGAAAGGAGGATGGGGTCAGGCCACTCTCCCAGGAAAAATGGGACACAGGCTGTGATTTATAAGTGCTGGCAGGTATGTTGTGGAAGAAGCTACATCAAGGCAGAAGTTAGGGCAGAGAGAGAAAGGAGTGCTATGGGTAAAAGGCTTTAGGATTCAAGGCGTGTAATAAATTTGGGGTTCCAGTAAAGCATTTCCTGGCTAGTCCTTAGAAATGAGCTGGAGTGTTTTGTTCAGGGCACTTACTATTAAAAGCCATCATGCTGAGTGACTTAGAAAATGCATACACATAGGGGCACCTGGGTGACTCAGTTGGTTAAGCTTCTGACTCTTGGTTTCAGCTCCGGTCACAACTCGGGGTGGTAAGATCGAGACCCGTGCCAGGCTCTGTGCTAGGCATGGAGCCTGCTTAAGATTCTTTCTCTCCCTCTCCCTCTGCCCCTCCCCTCCCTCTCTAAAGAGAGGGGAAAAAAGAAAATGCATTCACATAAAGGAACACATGTGTGTTCCCTCCCCCCACCCTCTCCCTCCCTCCCTCCCTGACCTGATGGCATGGCACAGACATCCCATTAACTCATCATCGTTTTCATTATCAAGTCTTCTGACATTAACTTGCCATTTATCCCAGACCTTCAAACAAAATGCTAACTACTTTGCAGAAAGAAGTACATTTTTCAGGTGACACACACCCCTTTACAAACATTTCCATGTATAAACCACCCTGGATTAAAAAAAAAACCCTCATGATCCTGTCTTTACGTGACAAAACTCTAAAATGTCTAAAATGCATTACATACCTCTTTCCTCCCAAAGTAGATAGACGATTTTCTTAATGACTTAAAGCCCATCATCACACAAATCATAAGACAGTCACAATATCGAGTTGCTCTCAGATGTTATTAAGTGTGTCTGTCTGCTTCTTTATTTTTTAAAACATTTTAGTTTTAGGACTGCTTTGTATAGTTGTTCGATCTCCTCCCTAATTTCGCACCAGCAGTGTGGCCATCTCTACATTTCCACATTTTACCTGAACTCTACTATGGTCTAAGGAGCAAAAACGTTGGCATTTCCGGGAACTAAGAAAGAAAGGGCTCGAGTGTCTGATTCTAGCCAAGACAGAGGAACGAGATCAGACCTGCCCAAGAAACAATTCTTTGGGGGCAGCTAGAGAAGAGGGATGTGATCCTTCAGAGAAGGGAAATCCTCAAGGTGAGCTTCACAACCCCCTGACTTTCTACCTAGAGGCACCTGCCAAGCCATGGCTCGGGGAAGTGGACCGTGATGACAGACATCCTTCCTGCCGGGCAGAAAAAAAAAATGGCAATGGGGATTCGGGGTCTACGGAGATCTCACAGTCTCCTTGAATCTTTGAATACGAAGCTGCACATCCCGGGGGCCAGTCTCTGTAAGGCTGGGTGGAGCTCAGTTGTCGTAAGCTGCACGGAGATCGTGTGGTCATACGGTCCTGGACAATGTTCGTGTTCTAGCAGAAGTAACAGAAGCCCTCACAGATAGCCCAGGAATTCTTCTAGTACCCCAGAAACACCGTGCTCTGGGGGTTAGGGCTGCCCTAGAGCAAGGTCTCCTTACATCCCATCCTCACAAAGCTTAACATCCAGCTTCGGCAGGATCAAGCCGACCCACGGGTAGGTTAACTGCCTGTCAGAGGAAACTCGCAAACTCGTTAAGGAAAAGAACAACTCCGTTCTAAAGTGGCCTCCAACATGACTGGAACAGAACAGCAGCGACAAAATCACCAGACAGGCCAAGGAGCAGGAAAGCGTGACATTTAACCGAGAGTGGAAATAATCACCAAGAACAGACTTGGCAAATAATTGCCATACCGATTCTGGAAGACTGCTTTCTCAGATTTATTTTATGTGAGAGAAAAATAAACTTCTGTCACATTAAAAAAAAAAAAAGAGTCAGAAAATAAAATAGAGGTTGGGATTAGCAGACAAGAGTGTCATAATTTGATTTAAAAACTCCTCAAAGTTGATGAAAAACAGGTTCGAGAAGCTCACAGACTCCGAGCTGGGGGAACAGAAAGTGAAACTATTTGGGCACATCGCAGTGAGACAGGAAAAAAAAAACAACAAAACAAAGATTAAGAAAAGAATCTATTAAAAGCAGCCTGAAAGAAACAATACATTACATATAGAGGAACAAAGACACAAATTATGGCTGGCTTCTCCTCAGAAACATTGGAGGGGAGGAGACAAGGAAATAACTTTTGTTAAGACAAATAAAACCGTCTACGCAGAATTCTATACCCAATGAAACTATTTTTCAAAAACAAAAGTGAAATAAGGACACATCAGGGAAACAGAAACTGAGAGAATGTGTCATTGGCAGACCGGATCCGCCAAGAAAAACTAAAGGGAGTTCTTCATCCTTCAGGCTGCAGAGAAATGACCACAGGTGGGAGGTCCGTTTTCCAGAAAAGAAAAAAACGAAACTGGAAATGGTGAGTATGTGGGTGAATGTAAAATACTATCAATATTTTTTCTTGAGTTATTTTTTTTAAAGATGTATTTGTTTATTTTAGAGAAAGAGCGAGAGTGTATGCGTGTGTGTGGGGAGGGGCAAAGGGAGAGGGAGAAAATCCTAAAGCAGGCTCCCTGTTGAGTGTGGAGCCTGATGCAGGGCTCTTTCCCAGGACCCCGAGATCCTGACCAGAGCCAAAATCAGGAGTCAGAGTCAAACTGAACTGTACTGTGGCTAGGTTCCTATAGTTCTCAGGAAAACTCTGAAGTTGATTGTGATTCGTTTGAGATAGACTGAAATTCAGAACCACAGCAAATGTCATGCAACAGGATGCAATGCCCTTTGAGAAATCAGAATATTAAAAAAAAAAAAGTTAATAACAAGAAGGTAGGAAAGCAAGAACAGAAAAGCAAATCAGACATGAAGCAAATAAGAAATGGCAAAATGGTGAGCTAAATCCAATCATACCGATCATTACGTTCACTGTAATCGTCTAAACGTTCCAGTTATCGGCAGAGTTCTTAGCAAAGTGAGTCTCTACTATACGGTCTAGAAGAGAAGAACTTCGAATCCGAGGAAACAAACAGGTTGAAGGTAGAAGGGCAGGAAGATGGGCAGGGCAAAAAGGAACGGTGAATCTGGAAGGCAAGATTACAATATTAACAGGAAAAAAGAGACCTCAGAGCAAAGGAGTATTCTGAGAAATAAAAAGAGAATTTCATAAGTATAAAGTGGTCAATTTATCAGGAAGTTATGATAATTACAAATGTGTTCGTAGTAAAAGAGCGTCAAGGGACACTGGGGTGGCTCCGTCGGTTAAGCGTCCAACTCTTGGTTTCAGCTCTGGTCGTGATCTCAGAGTCTCGAGATCGAGCCCCACATCAGGCTCCGTGCTCAGTGCAGAGTCTGTTTAAGACCCTCCCTCCTCTTCCTCCCTAAAATAACTAAATCTTTTAAAAAAGAAAGAAACGAACATCAAATACTTGATGAAAACTGACACTAAAGGCTTAGACAAATCATCATTCAGAGTCACAGGAAAGATTTTAAGACTCGACCTTCAGTAATTGGTAGAATGAATGGACAAAAAAACTCAAACTGTACAGAAGATCTGCACAATACTATCCACCACTTTGAATCACTTGATATTTATAGGACACTATGCTCAACGATGGAAGAATAACGTATTGTCACATGTGCGAGGAACATGCCATAAGACGGACAGTCTTCTAGGTCAGGGAAGAAGTCTCGGTGAATTCCAAATGATTCAGATCTTAGAGGGTATTTTCTCTGACCGCAGTGAGACTGAACTCGACGTCAATTTCATCAAGCTGTCCAGAAAAGCCCCAGACATGGGGAAATGAAACAGTGCACTTCTAAACGACCACTGAGTTAAAGAAGGAGTCACAAGCCAAAAAAATTAAAGACTGAATGACAATGGAAATGAGGCACGTGAAATTTGTGGATTGCAACTAGAGCATAGCTAACAAGGAAAATTATGTCAAATGCTTGTATTCAGAAAGAAGGCTTAAAATCTATACCCTAAGTTTCTGCCCTTGGAGGTTGGTGGGGTGGGGGGAAGATAAGCATCATAACCCCAAATTAAGAAAAGAAAGGCTAAAGAACAAAGAGCAGAAATTAGTGAACTAGAAGACAGATAAATAAAATCAACCAAGTCCAAAGTACAAACCGTCACTTGCTTCAAACCATGTATCATCCCAAATAGCAACTGTGATTCGTTACTGACTTTGGGTTTGAGATCGACCTGCCAGAAACAGCTGGGGTAGGGCTGAAGCTGGTGGCCACTTAGTGCTCCCATCCACAGTCCCGTCTTTGACAGCAGACACAAGGCTGCCGTGATCACAGGCGGGGCAGAGCCTTACTCCAGGCAAGCAGGGAGACCAAGGTCATCTCCCACCTCCTCGGGTTTCTAGAGCTGGGTGCAGAGATGCTGCTGGGGGTCTGCACCGGATTGTGCAGGCAAGTCGGGGCTGGTTAGTACAGACGCTAATTTAGGATTCTGTACTGGGCACGTCCTTCTATCTCCTTGGGGTTTGGCATGGGACTTGTCATGCCAGTGTCCTAACTAGCATTAAGAAAGTATTAATTTGGACACCCTGATACCAAAATGTGTCTTGCCTCTCTTCCTGGCCATTAGCTTTAGTTCTCTTGCTATCACTATACACTTCCGTCCCTGAATGCAAAAGACACAGCGTCTGTTGATTTGTTTCCATTTTGCAATCGTTTCTTGCACCCCGACACACTTCCCCATGCCCTCCCTTGGCTAGTGGTACTGAGTGTATCTGAGAGGCCGGTTATTACCTGAACAAGGGCGTGAATCTTAAGGCCAGATTCTTTGATGAGATGGTAATATTTTTCCATCTGATCATGCTGATCGTCCATGGAAAGAAGGCATTCCTTTTTTCCATCTTTTTTCTTAAATATTGGAGACACCCATGTTTTCATGATGTTCTGAATCTCTTCCACATTGTCTTTAGCTTTCTGAATTCTTTGTTCGAGATCATGAATGCTATCGGTGATTTGAATGACATAATCCCAAATGCCTGCTCCCCCAAAGAAACAATTAATTGAAATCGCTAAGGTCTAGTTGCTATAAAAGGAAGGGATTTAATATTTGAAGGTTTTTGGTTTTTTTTTTTTAAGATTCTATGTATTTATTTGAGAGAGAGAATGAGTGGGGGCAGAGGGAGAGGGAGAAGCAGACTCCCCGCAGAGCAGGGAGCCCGACGCGGGATTTGATCCCAGGACCTTGGGATCGTGACTTGAGCCGAAGGCAGATGCTTAACCAACTGAGCCACCCAGGCATCCCTAATATTTGTAGGTTTTAGGTTTTGTTTTTTTTTTTATTTTATTTTATTTTTTCAGTGTTCCAAGATATTTGTAGGTTTTAAAAGACTTTTCTGCAAGGTTACTTTGTTATCACCAGAGCCCTTTTCTTCTTAGTTGTGTTGAACAGCCAAAGCTGACCATAACCCTGATTACGGAGGAAGAGAAACAAAGAGGTAATGCTTACCAACCAAGGACACAAAAGTTGGCACAGCACCTGGAGCATACCAGCGCCCCAGGATGATTTCATTTGGGTTAATGGACCTTATATTTTTAAGCACTTTTGCTTTATTAAATGTTGAAAATATTTTTCCCTCTTGCATATAAAATAAAGTTTGAACTCGCTTAACATGGCATTCCAAGACTTCTGAGTTGACCGTAACTTTCTTTTGAAACTCGACCTCTTTTGAGGACTCTAAGGAGAATTAATCTCCCTCCCCTGTGACTCACCATGCTTTATCTTTAATTCTGTGATGGCTTTTTATCGTAGCCTGTCTTGCATGATTTATAGTTGTACATATGTCCGTGTCCCAACTAAATGTGAGCCCTTTGAGGGTAGGAAACGCATCCCATACACCTCATATCCCATACTCCCTCCCCGTCCAGTCCCTCACATACTACCCTGCAAATGTTAAACCATCCATGATATTAGTACTGAATTGGAGGATACTTGAGAATTAAATACATAGTACCCCCATTTGAGATGACCACAGTCCAGGGGCGCCTGGGTGGCTCAGTCAGTTAAGCGTCTGACTCTTGATCTTCATCAGGTCACGATCTCATGGGTCATGAGCCCAGCCACACTGGGCTCCACGCTCAGCAGGGAGTCTGCTTGAGTTCTTCTCCCCACCCTTTCTGTCTCCCTCTATCCCTCCTCCCACTCGCGTGCTCTCTCTCTCTCTCTCGAATGAATAAATCTTAAAAAAAAAAAAAAAAGTCTACAGTCTAGTGAAGGAAATTAAGTAAGGGGATAACATAGTGAAAGCTAACGAGCCCAATATACGCTGGAGACTGCGAGAGTCGTCATGCAACCTCAGAGTCTCCCCCAGAGCATGGTCGCAAGATTTTCTAAATCTACCCATCATATCCAAAGAGAAGACAAGGAACATGAGCCCTTCTTGCCCTCTCTGCTATGGATCAGTGTCTGAGAGGGCAGGCTTGTGTTTCAAACACAAACCAGATTACTGGGGGGATATTCAAGGTTCTACCAACTTTATCAGGATCTCGACCCCCCAACCTCCCCACCAGATTGCAGGCGGTGCCCCATTACCTTCCGTTTTCCAGTCCAGAGTCCCCTCTGCAGCTCTCAGATGGAGATCGATATCCCTCAGCTCTTCCTCCACTAATGGAAATTCCACCTCCAATAGAGTTTTAACCACCTTGTTGTACCAACTGGCCATCAGCTCCAACTTAGCCACGAGCTGCCGATAGAATTCCCTGGAGGAGAACATGGCGGCCGCTGTCTCGGGAACGCGTAGCATCTGCTTGGGTTCAAGATAACTCATTTCCTTCAGCACTGAAATCAGCTGGAGAGGAGAGTCAGCATTAAGTGGCTGTAGCCCCATGGCAGGGAAAAGCAGCAATTATCAGTCAAGGACTAGAAAACCCCAGGGCCCCAGAGACCTTCTGGGTCTCTTCTTTACTCTCACTCCTACGTGTTCCTCAAATCTAGAGAAAGGAAATTGAGTTTTAGGCAGAAGAGGGCTCGGAGGCAGAGAGTCTTGCCAAGTCTGTTAGTCCCAAAGAGCAACAACAAAAGAAAACTCGAGGAAGGTGGCACGAGTGACAGGAGAGGTCAACCTTGATGCTTCTGGGCACAAGGCTGACCGAACCAGTTAATTCCTACAGGGGGTGAAGGCACGAGGGAGGGGCATCACCAGGTCTAGGCCAGTCACGTGCCTGAGAAGCCTCAAACTCAGACTTCTGCTATTCCCTCCAATCAGGTCACATGCACAAAGTCACAGACACTGACAGAATTGGGAAGAGATGCCCAGCGCACAACTTTGTTAGATATAACCGTTTGAAATAGCCCTTCATTTCTGGAAGCCTGCGTTGGCTTGTCTTGGGGTTTTAATACACTAGGAAACGGAAGTCACCCAGGCCTCTCTGAACTTTGGGTACTAAGTTTAGTGGAACTGCCCAAGTGAGAGGCCAAGCAGATGCGGTCCAGTGAAAAAGAGGCCATAGGCTGGGCTTTTACACATCCTGGTCTTCACCCTTTGTTTTTTTTAAGGATTTTATTTATTTACGAGAGAGAGAGAGAGAAAGAGACTATCAGGGAGGAGCAGAGGGAGAAGGATAAGCAGACTCTGCACTGAGCATGGAACCAACATGGGCCTCCATCCCACAACCCTGAGATCATGACCTGAGCTAAAATCAAGAGTCAGACGCTCAACCTCCTGAGCCACCCTGGTGCCCCACACTCTTTGTTTATTTATCCTGTTTACCTCTGAACCTATGAGGACTAATGGGTGACAAAACAGATACCAGGCCATAGATTCTCCCCATCCCCCTTCTGCTCCCCTCCCCCACCTCTGCATGGAGACACCTGGGCTCCTACTCTCTCTGCAATGGTTCTAGGCCAGTGCTAAACTGCTGCCCAGCCAACCCCACTCAGGGTTAAGGCAAATGCTAATCGTTCGGCAGGGAAATGACCTCAGTCTCCTAGCTTATTTTCAAATAAGCTCAAGATAGATATTAAAAATTTTAATGTAAAAACCAAAAACAAAAAAGTAAAACCTGGAGGCTGCTTATATAATATTGAGGCAAAGAAGGCCCTGCCAAACAGCCGACCAGAAAATAAAAGATAAAATTTATAAGCATAAAGTATCATTCATATAATAAAAGGTACACCTCAACTGGTAAAAAACAAAAACAAACCTATGCAACAGGTTTCTTAATGACAAATATTTCCCAAATAGTCTGACAAATTCAGAGGAAAAGAGGGCACTTCCACTCCAAAGTGGGGGAAAGACACGAGCAAGCAATTCATAGACAAACTACGGCCAATGAACACGTGAGAAAGTTCTACTTTACTAGTGGTCAAATAAATACAAATTAAAACAATGCTCAGATATTATATATATAGTTACAGATATTTAGTTCAACACGCTGGAAGCGATTTGAAGAAATGGATATCTTGGTATCTTTCTGGCAGGAAAATGACAGAGTTCCATCTTCCTGAAGAACAAATTGCTAATACACATGTGAATTCTCACAACATGAATATCCTTTATCCCATTTCCAGGCATTTATTCCAAAGAAACCATTGAGGATGAATACGATAACCAAAGATCTTTCCTGTAGCATTATTTATACTGTATTTTATTTCACTGTAAGATGCCTTCAGTGGTAAGATTCACTATTATTTCCACGTCTAACTAAAGAAGAAAAAGTGTGGTGTGTTAAACTATAAACTAACGCGTGCCATTTTCAGAGATGCCAAGATGTTAAAAAAAAAAAAAAAGCGCATCCTACGGTCAACAAAATACAGATTGATAAAACTAGAAAATAATTTAAATGCCAACAAGGAATTTAAAATAGTTTAAAGAAATAATTTACAAAATATATTTTTTTCCCGTCTAATTGCTGTCCTGGCTCAAAAGGGGCAAATCTGATCATGTCCCTCTAGAGTATGTTTCTATTGACTCTTCCTAGCACAGCCATTTTCACATTGCTCAAAGCTGGAGCCAAGGGATGTTCGCGGCTCTTCTCTGACTTGTGCATTTGGTTGTCTCCCCTTGACTCACTTTATAAGTCAGGTATTAATTCCCTCCCCCCTTTCCTGCTCTCACCTATGAACACCTATAAAGCACCTACTATGTGCTATGCGCTGGGGCAGAGAGTCCTTGCTCTGGAGTCTACGGAGGAGTGGTCCATTCTCAAAATCATCTTGTCCTGAGGGCTGCATTCCTACAATTACGACATCTAGACTGTGGCCTAGTTGGTAATCCAGAAACTCCCCCACTTTGGGCATTTAACATTCAACACTGCTCAGAGTGCCTGCTGATCAAATTATGCCAAGGAGTTAAATGATTTAAATGTCAGGCTCGTGTCATACCAAAGTGAAGAAATGGACCCTCCAATTCCCTTTGCTGACTTTTATTCTAGTCGGAATTGATATTCTACTTAAACTCTAATTTTCTCAAAAGACTCTCATATTCTATCAGCTCCATTTCTGGCTCTCTCTACGCATTCCTGGAGAACATGCCACTGAGACAGAAGTAGGCAATTGCTTTTAGCTCAGTGCAGCCTATATACTTTTGAGATTTTTTTTTTTCTGATACACTTCCTGATATGGGCTAGCTTTTGGTTTTCATGTTCTCCAGCCTCATGTTTTCCATGCCGCATGAGGGTCTGCTCTTCTGATCACCTAGAGCAGGCTCTCTCAAATCCAGCACTACTGACATTTTCAGACAAACACTCTTGGTTGTGGAGCGCTACCCGGTGCCTTGGTAGGGAATTGAGCAGCATTCTTGGAATCTACTCACCCTATGCCATTGGCATCCCGTCCATGTCTCACAACCCGAAATATCTCCAAGGGGACAAACTTGCCTCAGTTGAGTAGCAGTCATCTAGAGTCTGCTTTCCAAAGCTACTCCACTGTGATGTATCATATATGATCTTTGCATGTTGAGGTTCTAGCTCCCAACTAGCTGGTGGGTTCCTTGAGGGCGGGAGTGGGGTCTTACGCTGGGTTGGCCCTCCCGTGTCTAGCTCCACAGCCTTCATGTGGAGCGTGCATTCAAGGTAGGTGCCGTCAGCTCTGTTTGGTACTACATGATAATGCTGTTACCCCATCTGTCCAAAGACGGGGAGCAATATCTATTACCAGTTTAAATATACCTTCTGGAATTCTAGATAGCGTCTTATCTAGAATAGAATATTTAAACTTCTGGGTGAGTCCATCTTGAGTGTAACTGCCATTCTAACTTCGTGTCTGAAGTCAAGTTCATCGTAAAGCTGTTACCACACACACAGGAAAGTTTAAAAAGTTATTTTGCAGTATCTGCTGTTGTGCAAAATCGACGCAAATTTATTGGCCAACCGTGGAGAAAAAAGTGGACATTGGACAACCTGAGAAAACGCCGCGCTGCAGGACTCATCCCCAGTAGGAGACCCAGGGTGGAACAACTTCTCAGCAGCTTCTGCGTGTTCTTATAAAAAGCCTTTTTGCCTTGGAAATCAGCCGGAGTTACAGGAGTCCCTTCGGGAACCCAAAAGGCAATTCCTGCTGCCTGACTTACCTGGGGGTTAAAGTTGACGGCGATCTGCTTCGTCTCCGGGTCACGTTTCAGGAGTGGCCGGGAAAGATTGTACTGTGACTTCTCTGCCACGGTCCGACACCAGTCCTCGTAAAGTCTTGTCTCATACCTGCCAGAACCAGAGAGAACAGCCACCTCTTGCACACGCTCCCAGCACCCGGCAAAGTCCCACTGAAGACAGATATCTTAACATATATATAACCCAGATAGCTACGTCTGTATATGTGCATGTGTATATCGCGAACTGAAGATACTATTGGCAAAATACCTGAATCCATTCTTTTTTTTTTTTTTTAAAGATTCTTGTTTATTTGGGGGGGGAGTGCATGCACACCTACATGCACAAGTTGGGGGGGGCAGAGGGAGGGGGAGAAGTAGACTCCCCACTGAGCCGGGAGCCCAACTTGAGGCTTGATCCCAGGACCCCGAGAGCATGACCGGAGCTGAAGGCAGACGCTGCACTGAGCCACCCAGGAGCCCCTCCCTGAATCTATTCTTAAGTCAGAGTCAATGGCTCAGCCAGGCCTATTAGCTCCTGTGGGTAATACCTCCTTTAAATCAGAGAAGAGCAGAAAGAAAGGCTCCATGCAGTCTTTGCAGGGCATAAGGGGAAGTTGTGATTTGTCTCCTTAACTGCTGGAAGAAGTTACTGGCTAAGATTTGCTCTCACACTGATCTTCAAGCAGCTCAAGGTGTTGGAGGCTCGGTCGTTACACACTGACTGAGCCCCTCCCCCATGCTGGGCTTGAGGGACAACATGATGAATAAACACCCCACGGTCATTGCTGCTAATGCAGTGGAGCATGGCTAAACAGGAAATACAGAAGCACAGTCCTGGACAGATGGACAGGAGGTATCCAATGGCAGGGGCGAGTGCTTGATGCAGAGAATACCGGGACGGCTTCATGGAAGAGGGGCCGCGGTGAGGCCTGAGTGAGTCTCAGAGGAGGAGCAGAGGTAGGACAGTGAAAGGGAAATGAATGCTCCCAGCAGAGGTGAGAAAGGGTGGACTGGGATGTGGGACCGCCCGAGGCCAGAGGGGGCAGGCGTCAAGGCTGGAGAGGGAGGCGAAGCCCAGCGGGAGTGCTTAGAGACAAGAGTCGGGAGGGGGCGTGGGCGTGGGGAGGCACTGAAAGGCCCCCCAGCCAGGGGATGAGCCAACATCCTGGGATTCGGGATTTGCTAACCGTGTGGCAGCGTAGGCAGCTGGAACTGTGCCACAGGAGACTCACAGCCGCTTTAGAGCAGGAACTAGGAGTTCGTGTAAATGGTCATTCCCGTGTTTTCTCCGAAAAGACCCAGGAAGTATTTCTTAAAACTCATTTTCTCTTTCTGCAGCACAAACTGTTGCTTTCCGCTTAGCAAGCAGCTGCTGTGATTTTCCACGATTTTCCACGACACAGACCTCAAGGTGCGGCAAGGAGAGCCCTACTTCCTCTAGTTCTGCCAAGTTCACGCTCCCAGCAACTCTGCCCTGCAGAGGGTCCGTGAGGGGCACGGAGCGCATTCCCCAGAGGCCCTGCGTCGGTGACCCAGCAGCGCTGTAGTCACCGACATCGCAGTTCCACCGTGAGACACGGACTGGCATTTGGCAGCCACGGGGGCGGGGAGGGGGGAGGGTAATCTGCACAAACCCAGAACCACGAAGGCAGGGCGGGGGCTATGCCATTTGCAGAACAATGCGATCCCAGAAGCAGCTTACTTTTCCAACAGTGAGAGCAGATCTTCGTATTTCTGGGTCATTCGCTTTCCTTCGGCAGAGTCCATGCAACTGTCCCCACAAAAGAGAAGAAGAAATGGCATCGATTCAGAAGAAGTCGAAATAATGATCCAAGTAACAAACTGCAGCCTGTAAAGAACAGACTGAATAGCTTCGTGGGCCGGTTTCCAAAGGCCCCTCAGTGAGCCGGCCTCGTTCCTCGCCAACATCGCTGACCGGCCACTAGAGGGCACCTGCACTTCCTGAAATGCAGGAGGGCCCCCAGGGGACAGGGAGGGTGGCACACAGCCCCCCACCCCCACCCCAGCCAGTCACACATGGGTAAGTGGAGTCCATCCGAAATCTGAATAAAAGTAAACTGAGACACAACAGGAAAACTCTAGGTGCAGTTTTCTGCATTTAAGGAAGAAAAGCTGTATATGGTATTATGCATTATAACAAAACTAGAGAACATTGAACAATGGTGTGTGTGTGTGTGTGTGTGTGTGTGTGTGTGGTTTTGATACTCCTTTGCAACACGAAATGAAGAGACCAGCCTCTGGGGAAATTGGTGAAGCAGGGGCACCTTTCAGAACTTTCCCACGAATCGTGTGGGTTCTGCTGGCAAAATAAGGCAGCTTCTTGTGAAGATTTTTATAAAAACCCATTCGGTCTTTATACCGACACAAGGTTTCTTCACCAGATCGCCAGAGCTTTCCCTGTAAGCCCTCACGCCTGCACAAAAAGCACTGGATTTCCTGAAGGGCTTTTTTTTTTTCCTTCCCCATCGCTTAGTTCCCCTCCCTGGTCAATGAGCAGATGCGTCGGTCCGAAACGTGGAAAGGCCTTCAAACTAGGTGGGCCGGCTCCCCCCAGCCCTTCTCCCCTCACTGTGGATTTCTGCAAGCCTCCTCACCCCATCTCAGTTTGTTTCTGGAGCAGAAGGAGGCCGGAGGGGACAACGGTTTCCCACACTGGTGCCTGGAAATTTGGTAAGTCACGGGGGAAGTGCAAATTCCCCATGGATTCTACTTCCCTTCCTGGTGAGGACTGGAAAACATTCTTAGGAACCCATTGGTATGTACAGCTGACCCTTGAACAACACGGGGACGCCAACCCCCATGCAGTCAAAGATGCGGCACAGCAGTCGTGACTTCCTAAAAACCAAACTACTAGCTACTCTTGGCCGAAAGCCTTCCCGAGAACATAAACAGCCAATGAAGGCATATTTCTGATGTTACATGTAATATATACGGTATGCTTACAATAAAGGAAGCTAGGCAGAGGAAAACGTTAAGAAAGTCATAAGGAAGAGAAAATATACTTACAGCACTGTAAAAACTCCGTCTGGGCCAACGGCCCCCAGATCTGTCTCCTGCTTCAGCAGTATGTGCAGGGGACAGACGGGGCGTCACCCCTCTTTCCAGCCTCCCAGCCCCCTCTGACCTCCTTTCCAGTCGCAAGCTTTGAAACTATCTTCTCAGCCATCCCCTGCCTCCGGGACCAGCCAACACCATCTTCTGAGCTCAGCTCCTTGCTGCTGACCACCCACGAGCTCCCAGGTTCATCAGATTTATTGCACCGAGGAGGGGGAGGCCACGGTCAGCTGCCTGGTCAGCCTGCACCTGCAGACCGCCTACGCCTCCCTCCCTCCACGCTTCTACTTCAATGATGTGGCCCTGGAGGGCTGGGCTGCTGCTTCTGCCCTTCTGGCCAAGAAAGGGCAAGGGCATCCTTTGTCTCTTGAAGTTGCAACACTGGCGCAGCGGCTGGGCCTCTCCCAGAACGCTGGGAAGCCGTCCCTAGATGGGAGGGGTAAAACCTACGATGCCGTGGAAGCTGGCGAGAGCTAGACAGAACCCCGAACCAGCTCCTTCCGGGTCTGCTGGCCCTGGGTTCTGCCCACACAGGCCCTACGTCTGCGGTTCCCTGAGAAGCACGTCCTAGATGAACAGGTGAAACTCCTCAAGACAACGACAATGGCAGCACCTGTGGCATCTCCGCTGGCTGGCTGCCCCCAGGCTGGGCTGACAGGTGGCTCTTCCCCTTCAAAGGCTCACTCTCGAGCACGACAAGGAGCCTCCGCAGCCTAGTGGCCCTTGAGGGACCCCTCTGGCATCCCCCTGTCTGAGTTCACCCCGGAGCCCTCGCCCAAGCCCTGGACCAAATGGAAACAATGAAACTTTGGGGGGCAAAAAAAAAAAAGGAAAGGAAAGGAAAAAAATCTAGGTATCAGTGAACCCACACAGCTCAAACCCGCGTTGTTCAAGGGTCAGGTGTATGTGGTAGGGCACAGTACGAGTGTGAATTCATTTGTAAACAAATGGGACTTTTCAGGGGAACTGTAGAGGACACTCTGGGGAGCCCTTCAGATCCCCCCTCCAGGCCCAGGCACTGTTAACCACCCTCCCATCCCCCTTGGTGCCCGATGTTGGCTGCTGATAAAGCCTAGCCGCCTCCCCCTTGGGGCACAGCTGCAGCCCAACAGAGCCCCTGGTTCAAGGTCATGCCCTCCCCTGGGCCAGCCCACATCCTCGGGTGGGTCTGAGAAGGTGAGGGCTCCTGTGGCTGGGGACTCCCGGGGAAGAGCTCCAGGCTGTTCCAGTCCTTTCTGGGCTCTCTCTGGGCAGGTGGGCAGTTTCCCCTCAGTTTCTTCCTTTGCAAAACAAAGAGCTCAGCTAGCTCAGGCCAGATCAGATGTTGCAAATAGATTGCCTGCTGGGCCCACCTGACCCGCACTTTATCTGATCTGTGCAGAGTTTGCAGAAAGGGGGGAGGCTTGCTCATTCTAAAGTTGGTGGCTTTACATCCCCACCCCGATTTTCAGCTTCTCCCGGTGTCAGCATCTGGCTCATATTGAATCCGCTTTTCCGCTGGGCGGCACTGGATGGGGCGGCCGTGACCCCCGTCGGCCCCTGTCCTGGCTGTCTGGGGTCATCTTCCGGGCCTCTGAGAGCGCTCAGCCTTACCACCTGGGCCAGACCGTCTGTTAGGCCCCACCTAGTGGGGTCTCCCCACCGGTCCCTCTCTTCTGGTTTTGTCTGCCCTTCGCGAGCCCTCGACGCGGTTCTTTGGAAAGAGGGGTCAGAGAGACTGCCCTTCCTCAGAGCATTGTGAACGCGATCCCGCGAACAGTTCTGTCTCTCGCTTCTAGCAGCCGAGGTGCCTGTTTACCTAGCTTGGCATCCAGGCTTGCTGAGCAGCAGGCCGACGTTCCCACCAAACCTGGTCAATCGTGGGACTCGCAGCGGGGAGCTGCTCAGGACGCAGATTCCCAGGCCCCACCCCACTTCCAGATTCGGATTCTGGCGAGGAGGCAAGGCCTGGGAATCTGCATTGCACTAGAGCCCAGGGTACGCTAACAGGCAAAGTCCTTACACCACGCTTTAGGAAACTCCGGGCTTCGTTCCTGTCCAGCCGCCTTAGTGGCCAAGAGACATGTCGGTAGAGCCCCACAGAGCTGGAAAACCCTGACTCGTCTCCCTCTAGAAACCCATCTCACGAGGCAGGAAGAGGCAGCCCGACATCCTTTAAGCCTCAGTTGACACCAGGGGGGCCCCAAAATCAGTCCAAATGTATCGATCTCACTCCTGAATGTTGCACCCCATCACCCCAAAATTCATGTTGCAATCCTAACCCCCAGTGGGATGGCATTAGGAGACGGGGCCTTTGGGGGGTGCTGAGGCCACGAGGGGGGAGCCCTCATGAAGGGAGAGGAGGACACCGTGAGAAGACCGTGACCTTGGACCTTCCCAGTGTTTCTGGTGTTTGTAGACCACCTGGCCTGTGGTATTCTGTGTAACAGCCCGGATGGACTGAGATGCTGGTCTATTGCTCGAGGATGCAAAGAAATGAAGATGATTTTCATGCCTGAGCTGAGTGAGTTGTGTTTCTCCCAACACTCAAAATTCCAGAGCAGGAGCAGAAGCCTAAACCGAACCCGCCTTCCAGGAACCAGTTACTCACGGATGGGCGATGCGTCTGAAGTTGGCGAAGGGCCCCTGGATGCGCTGTCTCAGCTCCCGCGCCCAGCGGAGACCCCCGGCCACCATGGGCATGTTCTTGTGCACCGAGGAGAACCCTGGGGACACGGCACAGGTGGAATGAGTGAGGAGCTGGCCCCCAGCCCCGCTCCGCCCAGGAACACCTGTCCCCTCCCCCCCGCCCCCGGTACCCGGCCTTCACGTGCTAACGTCACCCTGTGCTCACACTGAGATGGGGGCTCCTGGGAGATCGCCGTGTAGGCTCAGGGGTACAGAGGGGTAACCTTGGGGAGAACATTAAATGCAGTCAGAGGACGGGGGTGCCCAGCCCAGCTCTGCCGCTCGCTGGCTTTCTGGCTCAGCGCCCATGACTTTCCACCTGGCCGCGTGCGTATCAGCCACACCTGTGGGGCCCTTTAGAACTACCGATGCTTGGACTTGGACTTTGCTTTTCTGATTTAATTGGTCTGGGTGGGGGCCGGTCGGCTGTATTTTCAAAAGCTCTGGAGAGGAATTCAATTGTACATTCAGGGCTGAAAACGCCGGCCTGCAACAGGCGACGTAATCTCTTGGGGCCTCAGTTTTTTTTCACCTATAAAATGAGGAATGATATCTTCCCTGCTTCATTGCCACAGTTTCTCTGAGAATTCACTAGACAGGCCACGTGGATTGTGAGCCGCTTGACGAGAGTTAGCACAGTCTGGATAGTCTGACTTTAGTCCATGCTGTGGGCTTCTTTGCTCATAATTAGTTGTCATGATTGAACAAATATTAGATTTCATTTTTTTTTTAACTCTCAGTTCGAAGATTTGGTGAGAACCAGTCACTGCTTCCAACTAGCAACTGGAGCTAAATAGTGGTTGCTTCCCTTATTTTGCCACAGACCCCACCGCTCCCTGATGTCTTACACTCAACCCAGATCTATTATAGTCACTTTCTGCCTGGCCTCCACGGTAGGCAAAATTCTACAATGATACCAATAACCTCACCCTTGCATAATCCTCTTCTCGTTACTGTGGTGGGAAACTGGCTACAATGAGAAAGCACTCCTGTGATGATGTTATGTTAGAGAGCAAAAGGGAAATGATCGCAGGTGGGCCTGGCTTAATCAGGTGGGTCCTCTAAAAGCAGAGCGTTTTCTCTGGTTGCTGGCAGAAGTATTCAGGGATTAGAAGCATGAGAAGGAGTCAGCGTGCCACGACTGGCTTGAGGATGGAGGCCGCCATACAGCCTGGCCACACGGTAAGGAAGGGGACTGGCTGGCTTTCAGTCACTAAGTAACCACTCCCCAACCCCCCCAACCCCCGGCTGGCAGCCAATGAGGAATTGCAGACCTCAGGCCAATAGTCACAAGGAACTGGATTCTCCCAACAAAAGGAGCTGGAAAATGGATTCTCCCCCCAAAGCCTCCTGATGAGAATTTGGCCAGTCCGACTCTGATTTCAGCCCTGGGGCCCTCTGGGTGGAGAATAAGGCCTGTCAAGCTGGGCTCTGACCTACAGAACTATGTGCCAAAAGATAGGTATTGTTTTCTTTAAGCCACAGACATCACAATAATTCGTTGGGCAGCAGTAGAAAACTAATAAGGCCTCAGAAGGCATGTGAACTTTCAGATTCTGCATCTGACCAGAAGAAGGCATGACGATGGCCCCACAGATTTTCTGGGGATGACCTCCTACCTGGAAGCAGTTCTTAATGACCTCGCTAGGAAACCTGTTTATCCACAGTGGTCCTCCTACTCTCTTGCTTAAAAACCTTGGAAAATTTCCTGGTGCCTGAATAATGAATTCCAGATTCCTAAATCCGGCCCCGGACTCCATGGCTCACCTAATCTCCCTCCCTACACCTTGTGCGGCCATGGGCAGGCCTGATCGGTCACCTTCCACATCCTCTCCTTCCTCCTCTGCTTCAGAGGCCTCCACCACTTCTCCCTGGCCATCCGTTCCCCAGCCTCACAGGGCTCGGCTCAAGGCCCCCTACTCCACAAGCGCGCCCTCGGATCTCCCAGCCACAAGCCATCTTATGTCGTTACGGTTCTTTATGGTACAAGTTGGACACTACTTCCGTTCTGCTCTGTGTTCTTGTTAATATCGCTCATACCCGATGTGTTCCTTGAAGAACCACCTTTCAGGACTGATTCCTTCATCCCTCACCCTGGCCTGCCTCTCCTATAAGTGCCCACGAATGTGTCCTGCACCCAGCAAGGACTCAAGAAATGTTTGTAGAGCTGAACTGGACTTGTGTTTGACTTTCAATCAGATAAGACAGGGCCTTTAAGAATTGCCATAAAAATGGAGAAATCACACCTTGGCATGGCGCCGCCCCCTGTCGGGCTCCTGCTGGTTCCTCCCTCCAGAAGCATGGCTGCTATGGCCTCGGAAGGGATCCGAAACTTTCCTCAGGCATGTAAAAATCTACCGTGGAACTGAGGTATGTCGGAGGTGAAGCAGCATTGGCAACACTGCCCGAGGGTCAACTCCTACATCATGCTAAGGTCTCAACCAGAGGCAGGCAAGACCTCACGGCTCTGGGTCGGCTGCCAATCTCAGCCCCAGACACACAGAAATGCAGTTCTGTGAATTCTACAATGACCCAAGATGGTCTGAAATTTCAAGCAAGAAGGTTGTGCTTTCTTTTCTTGGAGAGTATCAGGGATCCCTTGTGGCCATTTCACAGATAGAAGGGGAGTGAGTGGCACCCTTCCCGGTAACACAAGTGCCCCATCCAAATCTGCGGGCGACAGACCTACCATGTTCTGCCTCCTCCTGGACACACTGATTGTAGATCGCCCTCACTGTATCCAGGTCTTTGATGAACATTTGGATGAGCAGCAGGTATTTTTCAGAAGCATCCTGTGCTACCAGTGGTCTTTCCAGGAGTTTCCCTGCTATGTCCAGCAGCTGCAGAGGAGGCAGAGAGAGAAGAAGAAAAAGTCACGGAGTCAACCTTTTTAAGGTTACATACATTCTGTGTCCTGGCTTTTCTTTCATATGTCTGCCAACAGAAGAGGGTAAAAAATTGTTATTGTGACTGTATCAATAATTATGAATGGGTGGATAGTGGTAGTGTGCCCCTCTCTCCTTTGCTTTTTTTTTTTTTTAAGATATTTTTTATTTATTTGACAGAGAGAGAGAGCGTGTGCGTGCCCAAGTGGGGAGAAGGGCAGAGAGAGAGGGAGAAGCAGGGAGCCCAACATGGGGCTCGATCCCAGGACCCTGAGATCATGACCTGAGCCAAAGTCATACACTTAACTGACTGAGCCACCTAGTTGCCCCTCTCCTTTGCTTCTAAAGGGGAAGGAGTCCTGTCTGCTAAATTACCCACCGAACACTGATGTGTTGAGAGAATCTGAGTAAAGGACAAAACAAAGAGAAAACTGAAGATGTCAGGTGAAGGTCTCCATTAAAAAAAACTTAAAACAGAGGTGGAGGGTGAAGATGGAGATGAGATAAAGAAGCTAAGTGGTCTGGGTGTTGGGGAGAATGTGAAAGGCTAAAATTTGGGGGTGGGAGCAAGAAAAATGTTTCAGAGAGAACTAATTCTGGAACTAGTTTCTGGAATGAGTTCAAATGCTTGGAGAGGAATTCTACTAGTGTTCCCGAACGAGTTAGGGAGCCTCACTATTTATAAAAGGTTGTATCTGTACTCGATGGCTAATGAAGCCTTGCATGCTGGGTTACCTGGTACCCTAGGATAGCGTGGACTCGCCCATCTGAGGTTTGAGCTTCTTCTGTGATTGTTCCACCGGTCATTAAAGCTACCTGAGGACATTTCCAGTGACTGGAAACTTATCCACTTCTCAAGGAAGTCCATTCCACCTTTTAATAGCTTTCGGAAATCTCTCTCCTCCACTGAGCCAAAATCTGTCTCCTGGTAACTGCCACTGACCAGTCCTGGTTCTAATCCTTAAGCCTGTACACAGTAAGTTCCTTTGTAGTTTATAGAAGGTCGATCGTGCGCTACAAAAGTGTCATGTCTCCTGACATGTCTCAGTCAGAATTCTCAGTATGCAGCCATTTGTCTAGTCATCATCCTAAGCTGCCTCACTATTCTTCCATCTTGCTCCTGCCCTGTGATAGAGGGCAAGCGTACAGTCTCCTCGTTCTAGTTGCTAGTAGCTGAGTCCTGTAACCAGTTACTTGCGGGGTTTGCTTCAGCTCGAATCAACGGGGCAGCACTGGTTAAATAACAGGTTACAACAGAGCCCTGGATTCAGGGTGACAACCACAGTAGACTTCTTCACTTTCAATGGCCACCCTACTGATAAGGCCCAAAGGGAGCATTCCAGAATAAACCCTTAAAAAAAATTTATTTAAGTAATCTCTACACCCGACATGGGGCTCGAACCCACAACCCTGAGATCAAGAGTCACAGGCTCTTCTGTGGAAAAGAGAGACCAAAAGTAACAAAGACTAGAAAGGAACAGAGACAATCTACAGGAATAGCAACTTTATAGGTAATAAAATGGAACTAAATTCATATCTTTCAATAATTACTCTCAGTGTAAGTGGCCTAAATTCTCTAATCAAAAGATACAGGGTATCAGAATGGATTAAAAAACAAGACCCATCGATATGTTGCTTACAAGGGGCTCCTTTTAGACCCAAAGACACCTCTAAATTGAAAATAAGGGGGTGGAGAATCATTTATCATGCTGATAGACATCAAAAGAAAGCTGGAGTAACCCTACTTATATCAGACAAACTAGGTTTTGAACCAAAGACTGTAATAAGAGATGAAGAAGGACACTAAATCATAATAAAGGGGTCCATCCAACAAGAAGATCTAACGATTGTAAATATTTATGCCCCTAACTTGGGAGCAGCCAAATAAAGAACTTAAAGAAACTCATTGATGATAATACAATAATAGTAGGGGACTTTAACACCCTCCTCACAGCAATGGACAAATCATCTATACAGAAGATCAACATGGAAACAAGGGCTTTGAATGACACATTGGACCATATAGACTTCACAGATATATTCAGAGTATTTCATCCTAAAGCAGCAGACCACACATTCTTTTCGAGTGCACATGGAACATTCTCCAGAACAGATCACATACTGGGTCACAAATCGGGACTCGATGATACAAAAAGATTGAGATCATATCGTGCATATTTTCAGACCACAACACTGAAACTTGAAGTCAACCACAAGAAAAAATGTAGAAGGACCACAAATACATGGAGGTTAAGGAGCATCCTACTAAAGAATGAATGGCTCAACCACAGAATTAAAGAAGAATTTAAAAAATACATGGGAGCAAATGAAAATGAAAACATGATGGTCCAAAATATCTGGGATGCAGCAAAGGCTGTCCTAAGAAGGAAGTATTCTGCAACACAGGCCTTCCACAAGAAGCGAGAAAGTCTCAAATATACAATCTAACCTTACACCTAAAGGAGCTGGAAAAAGCACAGCAAATAAAGCCTAAGTCCAGGAGAAGAAGGGAAATAATGAAGATCAGCGCAGAAATCAATGATATAGAAATCAAAAGAACAGTAGAACAGATCAACGGAACTAGGAACTGGTTCTTTGAAAGAATTAACAAAATTGATAAACCCGTAGCCAGACTTATGAAAAAGAAAAGAGAAAGGACCCAAATAAATAAAATCCTGAATGAAAGAGGAGAGATCACACCAACACTGCAAAAATATAAACAATTAAAAGAGAATATTATGAGCAATTATATGCCAACAAATAGGCAATCTGGAAGAAATGGATAAATTCCTAGAAACATATAAACTACCAAACTGAAACAGGAAGAAATAGAAAATCTAAACAGACCTATAAACAGCAAAGAAATTGAATCAGTAATCAAAAATCTCCCAACAAACAGGAGTCCAGGGCCAGATGGCTTTCTAGGGGAATTTTACCAAACATTTTAAGAAGATTTAATACCTATTATTCTGAAACTGTTCCAAAAAATTAAATGGAAGACTTCCAAACTCATTCTATGAGGCGAGCATTACCTAGATTCTAAAACCAGACAAATACCTCACTAAAAAGAATTACAGACCAATATCCCTGATGAACATGGATGAAAAAATTCTCAACAAGATACTAGTTAATTAGATCCATCAGTACACTAAAAGGATTATTCACCATGACCAAGTGGGATTTATTCCTGGGCTGCAAGGGTGGTTCAACATCCACAAATCAATCAACATGATACACCACATTAACAAAAGAAAGGACAAGAACCATATGATCCTCCCAATAGATGCAGAAAAAGCATTTGACAAAATAAAGCATCCTTTCTTGATCAAAACCCTCAACAAAGTAGGGATGGAGGGAACATACCTCAACATCATAAAGGCCATATAAAAAAGACCCACAGTGAATGTCATTCTCAATGGGGAAAAACTGAGAGCTTTTTCCCTAAGGTCAGGAACATGACAAAGATGTCCACTCTCACCACTGCTGTTAAACATAGTCCTAGAAGTCCTAGCCTCAGCAATCAGACAGACAACAAAAAGAAATAAAAGACATTCTAATAGGCAAAGAAGTAGTCAAACTTTCATTCTTCGGAGACAATATGATACTCTATGTAGAAAACCTGAAAGACTCCACAAAAAAATTGCTAGAACTGATAGAGGAATTCAGCAAAGTTGCAGGATATAAAATCAATGCACGGAAGTCTGCTGCATTTCTATACACCAACAATGAAGCATCAGAAAGAGAAATAAAGGAATCGATCCCCTTTACAATTGCACCAAAAACCATAAGATAGCTAGGAATAAACCTAACCAAAGAAGTAAAAGATCTGTACTCTGAAAACTATAGAACACTGATGAAAGAAATTGAGGAAGACACAACGAAATGGAAAAACATTCCATGCTCATGGATTGGAAGAACAAATATTGTGCAAATGTCTGTACTACCCAAAGCTATCTACACACTCAGTGCAATCCCTATCAAAATAATATGAGCATTTTTCACAAAGCTGGAACAAACAATTCTATAATTTCCATGGAATCAGAAAAGACCCCAAGTAGCCAAAGGAATGTTGAAAAAGAAAACCAAAGCTGGAGGCATCACAAGTCCAGGCTTCAAGCTCTATTACAAAGCTGTAATCATTAAGACAGTATGACACTGGCACAAAAACAGACAGATCCATGGGACGGAGTAGAGAACCCAGAAATGGACCCTTAATTGTATGGTCAACTAATCTTCGACAAAGCAGGAAAGAATATCCAATGGAAAAAAGTCTCTCTTCAACAAATGGTGTTGGGAAAATTGGACAGCCACATGCAGAAGAATGAAATTGGACCACTGTCTTACACCATACATGGAAATAAACTCAAAATTGGCGAAAGACCTAAATGTGAGACAGGAATTCATTAAAATCCTAGAGGAGAACCTAGCAACCTCCTTGACCTCAGCTGCAGCAAATTCTTGCTAGACATGTCTCCAAAGCAAGGGGAACAAAAGCAAAAATGAACTATTGGGAGTTCATCAAGAAGCTTCTGCACAGCAAAGGAAACAATCAACAAAACTAAAAGGCAACCTATAGAACAGGAGAAGATATTTGCAAATGTCTTATCAGACAAAGGGCTGGTATCCAAAATCTATAAAGAACTCATCAAACACAACACCCAAAAAACAAAAACTCCAGTCAAGAAATGGGCAGAAGATAGGAACAGAGATTTCTCCAAAGAAGATATACATACAAATGGCCAACAGACACATGAAAAAATACTCAACATCACTCGGCATCAGGGAAATTAAAATCAAAACCATGAGGAGACACCACCTCACACCTGTCAGAATGGCCAAAATTAACAAGTCAGGAAACAACAGATGTTGGCGAGGATGCAGAGAAAGGGGAACCCTCCTACACTGCTGGTGGGAATGCAAGCTGGTGCAGCCACTCTGGAAAACAGTGTGTAGGGTCCTCAAAACGTTGAAAACAGAGCTACCCTACGACCCAGCAATTGGGTATTTACTCCAAAGATAAAAATGTGGTGATCGGAAGGGGCATGTGCACCCGAATGTTTATAGCAGCAACGTCCACAATAGCCAAACTATGGAAAGAGCCCTGATGTCCATGGACAAATGAATGGATAAGAAGATGTGGAGACACACACACACGCGCGCGCACACACACACACACACACACACACACACACACACACTGGAATATTAACTCAGCCATCAAAAAATGAAATCTTACCATTTGCAATGACGTGGATGGAACTAGAGGGTATTATTGTAAGCAAAATAAGTCAGAGAAAGACAAATATGGTATGATTTCACGCATATGCAGAATTTAAGAAACAAAACAAATGAATATAGATGAAGGGAAGGAAGACTAAAGTAAGATAAAAACAGAGAGGGAGACAAACCACAGAAGACTCTTAACTACAGGAAACAAACTGAGGGTTGCTGGAGGGGAGGTGGGTGGAGGGATGGGGTGACTGGGGGATGGGCATTAAGGAGGGCACGTGATGGAATGAGCACTGGGTGTCATATGCAACTGATGAATCACTAAATTCTATAATGAATAATACATTATATGTTAAAAAACTTGAAATTAAATAAAATTAAAGTAAAGAAAAAAAAAGAGTTGTATACTCTTCTGACTAAGCCAGCCAGGCACGTCCAGAATAACTCTTTTGAAAAGTATTTTTACGTCGCTGTATTTGTGTCTAGGAAAGCATTAATAATCAACCTGAGAAGCACAATTCTGCCCAGTCCTGTGCCCTAGCTAATTCACCCACAGTACCTCTCTACCAGATTGACAGGAACAATTGTTCTCTGCAAGGAACAAAACAGTGAGAAGAGGGTCCTTGACCTCCTCTGCTGCGGGTAGGGGTGGGGATGGAGAATGGAGCACAGCAGCGCCCCCCCCACCTGTCCCCCAACCCCCTCCCCCCACCCCGCCCCTGCCCTACCGCACAAACCTTAAAGGCGTGCTCCAAACCGGGGGCATCATCGAGGGCTTGACTGAAGACAGTCCCCAGTCTTCGGTCAAGATCTTCTACTCTCTGGTTAAATTCATACACATCATTTTCGAATTCCTGAGGAGACGGCCCGCAGACAGAAGACAAACATGATTTCCTCAAGGCCACTCCCACAGGTTCGTTACTACAACCTCTGTCCTTGAGTTGGCTATGCCAAGGATTTGTTGTAATTTTCTAAACTTCACCTTGGCATTGCCTATTTTTTGCCCATGTAGACAATTACCTTATTATTGCAGTATTGTTTTCCTAGACCCTAGGCAAAAGGGTAAAGTGAGTCAGATGGGAGGTTAGCACTGTGTCACTCTCTCTCCGGGCTCCTCTTCTACATCCCGAAGCACCAGGGCCAGCTCATGCCACCCCAAAGTTCACCCCAACAGCAACACCCCCAGCAATGAGGCTAGCCTATCATTACCACCTACATTCCTTCCGCCCCCAACTCAAAATCCTATTTTTTTTTTTTAGTATAAACAAACTAATCTGGCCATTAGAAGGAAAGCAAACTAATTAAAGGAATACCCATGATTTCTTCTAAGTACACTTTAATTGGTTAGAGACGGCAGCTAACCATTGTTCCTCCGGTTGCCAAATTTAGCAAATAAAGTTACAAGACACCCAGTTCAATTTAAATTTCAGATCAACAGTGACTATATACGTATATTTTGAGGGTAAGCACGTCTCAATTATTCTACTTTATTGGGCAGCCCAAAGTATGTTCTCTTTCTTAGAAGGTACCAATTTCCCAAGAAGCTTGGTTCACTCAAATCTCTGATCCACGCAAGCATTATCTGTTGTTATTGCTTTACAACACTGATGCATATACTTACAAAAAAAGGGAAATAGAAAAGCATAGCATTTTTCTCTGTCCCAAACCAACCACACTAACACTATAGCAGGTTTCCCTGTGCATGCAGGATTTGATGTCTTCTTATTTATCATTTGGTAGGAAACACACGGTATGTATCTTATTTTGTTACCTGCCCCCTCCCCCTTTTTTTTCCCTACTTCAGACTCGTGCAATTTTTAGAAAGTGTTATCTTCTGGGTTTGGTCAACTAATCCCCAACTGTCTGATGGTGCTTAGAGAAGATTTCTGCTCAATTTCTTTCTCCTCTTCCCCTCCTGTACTCTTGCAATTCCTTCTCCCGTAATTCACCACTCCCTTCCCAGCATTCCATTCCCTGTTTCTGTACTGACCCTTCTGCTGCTTTTTTTCCTGCTGCAGGCTTGGACCCACAAGTCTCAGATGTCCCCAGGCTACAGGTGACATGTGGGCTCCTGTGTCCTTGATCCTGCCCACCGCAAGTCTACCCCTTTCCGGAGCCAAAGGAAATACACAGGAAAAATGAGAGTAAACACCTAGACCTTCCTGCCTGCAGGCATCTGAGAAAGAGAAGAAAGCTTGCAAGTTAGCCTTTCCAAGCCTCACCGTGCTCTGGGGGTCCAAGCAGTCATAGGAGGACTCGGAGAAGACCCTGTACATCTCTTGAAATCCATCGTACATTTGCTGGACCTGTCGACTCAGGGCATTCCCTCTGATGCCGCTAAATTCAAGCTTTCCCAGTTGGTGGAAATCCAAGGTTGTCTTCAGGAGATCCTGCAGGGACAATGCACAAAATAGTTAAAATGATAATAATAGGGGTGCCTGGGTGGCTCAGGCGGTTAACCGTCTGCCTTCCATTAAGTTCATGATCTTGGGGTCCTGGCATCCGGTCCCACATCGGGCTCCCTGCTCATCGGGGAGTCTGCTTCTCCCTCTCCCTTTACTCCTCCCGCTGCTTGTACTCTGTTTCTCTCTCAAATAAATAAATAAAATGGTTAAAAATAAAGTAAAATAATAACAACAGTAGCAGCAACAGATAACACTCACATTAGTACTGGGAAGGGCTAGAAATCACAGGGGTGGTGGTTGCTTAGGAAAATATGAAGGCTGATTAGTATCGGGACCTTATTATTAGATTGGGTTGGTATAAACAACTCTTGGTGAAACTCACTAACAAGGGAAAAAGAAAGTACACATCAATAAAATTCACACAAACAAAAAAAAATCAAATTTATGCTTCAGCCTCTTTCCATGTTCTCGAATAAATAATAAAACTTAACATTATTTACATGATCGGTAGCTTTACTTCTGATGTTTTAAAAAAAAAATCCATTTCAAAGGGAGCATGCCATCTAGTTCTAGAAGGACAGCGATCTTAGGGGACATTGATGGAAGATGGATCCTCCAAATAGTCCCAAGGACAAGCCAAGAGGGAGACACCACCACTCCCAGGAACCACTCCTGCCAAGAAAAGTCAAGTGCAAGCGTCTGCAGCCACGGGACCCGGTGTGGCCAGCTGGGTGACAGTGGGCAATTACGTGACATCTCTGTGTCGGGCTTCTTCATCTGTAACAGGGTAATAATAGTGGGAATGAAATAAATCAGTGCTGGCTTAGGATTTCGGCCAGTGCCTGGCGCACACTTAATACACGGTAAGTGTCTATTACTGTCACTGTTGTCGTTGATATGGCTGTGTCCCGGCCATGCTCAGAATTAAGTGACAGGTGGACAGCCCAGAGCCTCGGGGAGGAACCCCCCCAAGCCCCTAGAAGCCACTTCGTCCAACAGGAGTCTCCAGAACACGCCAACATGACTGACTGTATTTATCTCTCACGAATACCGGTCTGAAATCACGGAACCTGCAAACCAAGACTCTCCCCGTTACAACTTCCAGTGTAGGGGCACTCGTCTTCGACAGGAGAGAGGAAGACAATAATGGCCTTTGGGTGGTTTTGGCAAAGATTTGGCATGGAGCCCTGGGAAGGGGTCTTCTACCGTGAAGGAGTTTGAAGGGCAGGTACAGGGAACACTGTGTCACAGGGCAGAAAACCCAGTGGGTCCTGGTTCCACTCCAGGAAATCCTTGCTGCCAGTGGCTCAGTCAGTGAAGGGTCTGCCCTCGGCTCAGGTCATGATCCCAGTGTCCTGGGATCGAGCCCCGCATCGGGCTCCCTGCTCGGTGGGAAGCCTGCTTCTCCCTCTACCACTCCCCCTGATTGTGTTCCCTCTCTCGTTGTGTCTCTCTCTGTCAAATAAATAAACTCTTCTAAAAAAAAATAAAAAATAAAAATAAAAACACGGTTCAACTTTACATACAGCGAGGAAAACAGAAATGAATTTGATTTAAATGAAATTGACTTAAGTACTAAATCAAATCATTCAAAAAGTGCTTAGTTGCAATCAGTGTGTGATAAGAGAAAGGTATTTGTGCTATGGAATGTCACCTGGGTACTTATCTTTCCTAATTCCGTGGGATTTCAATTTCAATTTTTAGGGAAATACTCTCTAACCACGTTAAAAGACAGATGCATCTCGATAGGTTTGGTGACATCAGAAAACTAGATGGCATTTTGTTGCACTATTTTAGTCTCAAGCATACTCGAAGCATGGTCTTGGGTCCCAGGAATACCACGGTATCTTCAGCCCCTGGGCGTCCTAGACGCCAAAGAAACATTTGTTGAATGAAAAACTGCATGATCTGTAAACTCACACTTAGCTCCAACATCTCCAGGAGAAGGTGACAGGTCGGCAGGGAACCAAGGAACCAGGGATTCCAGAGCAATTGGAGCAAATAAGAAAAATTAGACAAGAGAAGAACACTATATAGCACGGTGAGACTGCCATTACGTGTTTGAAGGGCCTTGGTCAAGTGCGAGGCAGAACCTAGTGGGGTCCTACTCAGAGGGCAGAAAGAAGGCAAATGAGGGAAGAGGACAAAAAAGTGGATTTGGCCTCAACTTGCAGGTGGCACTGGTAACACGTCTTGCCCTTGACCATGTTGACCTACCCGAAATGGCAATTTCACGTGGTTCCACTTAATAAAACAGAACCGTCTCGTGCCTCGAAGTGCCGGACTACAGAAGGGAGCCCTAAGAGAGGTAGTGAGCTCTCCATCACGGCATGGCTTTTAGGAGAAGTCTGACATCAGAGGCATCGTAGAGAAGGTTCCCGAATCAGGCAGGAAGTTGTCTCCCAATCGTGGAAACAGACGCACTGTAGTGACTATGGCTTTGATTCTTAACTTATCTGAACACCAGTTCTTTTCATTGTTTATTTAGAAGTCCTCGCAAAACAGATAAAAGGCAATTTAAGACAATATGAGGCTTAACTGACACTTAAAAATATCCTAGGACCAAGGGCCCACAGTCCCTGGGTCCCCCCAACCCTGGCCTGCCATTTCCCAGCTACGCAGCTTCAAGCAAGACACCCAGTTTTGCTAAATAAACCTCACCCGCCCGTGCACGCACACCACGTGGTTCGCTACCCCGACTTGCCGTGGGGCTTCTGCGTGACATGGCGAGTGCCTTGGTGTGACTTCCATACGCGGCGGCCACTGTCATGCACTGCCATCACGCTGCTGTCACTAGCTCAGGGTGGTGGGTAAGAGAGGTCCGAGGGCTGATAGGCAGCTGCCCCCTCCCGGCCGATCCCCCAAAGAGCGTGGGGTCCCAGGCAGCCCACTGGCCGCTTGGGTCCTCTTCTCCGGAACGACTGAGCAACCTTTATCAGCGGCGATGGGGGGGAGGGCTCACTTGTGCCGTGGCCCGTGAGGCGTGGACTTGAAAGCGGGGATGATGACCAAGCCCCACAAACACAAGCCTGGTCTCGAAGGAGGTCGTGCCACCCATCTTAAAAGAAATGTCTCCAGAATTCATTAAGGGAGAGCACAAAGCAGGCATTCATGGATGAAAATCTCGAAAGGTCGTTGGGTGAAAGGCTGTTTTCTTTACCTTTCAACAGAGGCCGATCTTATGTAGCTAATGGTCTCCTACGTGGCCGCATGCTCGGGCCGGGCTGGAAGGGAAGCCGCCCCAATTAGGCTCGGAGAGAAGGAGGCTACAGACGGTAAAGGAGCCCAGGAACTCGGTGCACGTTAGGTCAGCTGATGACCTCTCCCCCTGCTAATCACCTCGCATAAAGCCTCAGCAGGAAATCATTTTGTCTCCAAGTGAATCACGGCTTTACAGCAATTTGATCAAGAAATGAGGGTTCTCTCCAAGCTGCTTCGGACATTGTTTGTAGGGAAGAGGCTGCAGGCAGAAACAGAAGCGGGGGTCTGCAGCTTCCCCGCGAGGAGGGCACAAAAACGAGCCCCGTGTGGGGCGTGTGTGCACGTGTGTGTGCTCGCTGAAGCACCAGATGGGAAGGCAGGGTGCCGGAGGCAAATCAAGAGGCAGCTGAGCCCCTCTTCGCCCCTTTGAATTTTGACTGTTGCAAATGCGAAGGTTTTAAATACTTTTGGGATTTCCTTAGGAAGTCATAAAGTCCAAGAAATAAGGCCTTTTCATGGAAGGGGGAGTGGGTCATAATTTGACCCAAATGATTTATTTAGAAAAAAGAGGTAGGGATCAGGCGGTAGAAATTGTGTACGAAGAGGCAGAATCGAGTGTATGAGGGCAAAAGAACAGCACAAAATCGGTTTGAAACCCTCTCAACGCAGGGAGAAAAGCAGTGCAAGAGGAATCGGGCCCTTGGGAGCTCCCTGGGAGATTCACAACTCTGCTGGAAAGGTAATAAATGCCAGCCAAACCTCCCTGCCCCATGTGACCACGAGCGCGTGAATTTACGAGTCGCACGTAGTGAGGGCAGTGGTACCCAGCTCTGGCTGGGAGTGGGCTGCCCGCCAGAGCAGGAAGTAGGCTCCTGAAACACAAACACATTCATTCGTTCTTGATTTTCCTCTGCTTCCTTTCCCTCCCTGAGGGTTGGGTCTATCAGAGATCAGCTGTATCCTGGTTGGATGGAGGAGGAGGGGGAGAAGGGGGAGGACGATGGTAACCTGAGAACCCAATCCCTCTGCACGCTCAGCCCAGCCCACTCGGCTCAGCAACTTGCAGCCCCCCCACCCCACCCCCTCCTCGCCCAGCCCCCAACTTTTGTTGTAGCAGGTGCCCAGAGGGAAGAGGCCATCTGCACAATAAAACTTTCTTGTGCCAAAGAGCAGGGAGAAAAGCAATACAAATCAGAGGGGAAGAAATCCAAGGGAACTGGCGAGATGAAAAACCAGCCTTTTTACAACATAACCCGGGCCTTGGGCATGCAGAAGGGTAAAGGTACGGATGCCATCTTATTAATGTGGCTTCGTGTGTTTGTTAATTCCCACCAAGCACGTCTCTGTTGGCCACATATTACAAGGGCAAGATGAAGAAGGCGAGGTTCATGCTAATTCTTGCTGGAGAGAAGCAGATTAATCCCATTTCAAACAGGCATTGATCACA
Organism: Potos flavus; assembly: GCA_028534135.1. Taxonomy (NCBI): domain Eukaryota; kingdom Metazoa; phylum Chordata; class Mammalia; order Carnivora; family Procyonidae; genus Potos; species Potos flavus. The sequence goes on from CM052891.1 coordinate 47,443,551, forward strand.
GAGGTACACAGAATGGTAACTACAGGGCCACATGAAATACGCTCCCAGAAGATCGACAGCCCCGTGTCCTCTGCACTGAGCCGAGCAGGGAAGCGAGGGGGGAGCCAGAGGGCAAGGGGATGAGTCAGATCAAATCCTAGGGAGAGGCAACTTGGAGAGGGGAGGAAATGCTAACACAGCGGGGAGAGGAGGCAGCCACAGGATCAGGAAGATCACAGGAAGGCAGGGGGAACAGAAAGGTAAGGAAAACAAAACAGGAAGAACAGAAGGGAAGGAAGGAAGAGAGGGAGGAAGGAAGGAAGGGAGGAAGGAAGGAAGGGAGGAAGGGAGGGAGGAGGACGGGAGGGAGGAGGAAGGGAGGGAGGGAGGGAGGGAGGAAGGAAGGAAGACAATAGTGAAGGGGAAGGGGGGTAGGTGGGAAGGGAAGGAAGAGGAAAGAAGAGGTGGCATCTGACCTCAGAGCGGAGAGGCAAGCCAGAGCGAAGGACAGCAGACTCAAGGGGGGGACGAAGCAGGAAGATATTGTGCGATGACATTCAAGCCATCCTCCAATTAAACTGGGGCAACTGCTTTTCATGTGCCCTTGATTCAGAAAGAAAGAGCAGCCTGCGAGCACTCTTGTGAGAGTAATGAGTTCAGGGTGCCGGGTGGCCATCACTGCTTGTGTTTACTGAAGACGCCCAGCAGACTAGACGGCCTAATGTTAGCATAGCTGTCTGTATGCAAAGTCACATCATGAGCATGTGTGCACACGGCCGGAGGCGGGGCCATGCCTCCCTTCTGCTCCGGGGCTGAGGGCGGCGGCAGGGCGGGAGAGGCTGCACTGGGGGTGTTGGCTGGTATCCCACCCCATCACTAGGCTGGGCAGGCTGTCACCTGGGCCAAACGGTGGGGAAGGACTTGATCCCAAGAGGGAGAGAGAGGAGCAGGAGGCACTTAGGGTAAAGCTAGATGTCCATTATTTGTACTCTCCACCATCCGGCGAAGGATTTAAGGTGTGCTTCATGTAAGATCTAGCTTCTGGCTTTCTGGCTTAGAACTTTTCTCCGTCTCTAGGCCCTTCCCCGTCTTCTCTCCCTGGAGAAGTCCTCCTCCGGTTTCGAACTGTATTTCCTCTCGTGCTCCGCACTTTCTCAGAGCCCCTCTGAATGAGGGAGCCCTCGTTCCTGCTCCCAGCTAACACACCCATTTCACGTTTATCGCAGCGTTTAATACCCGCCCCCCAATGACATTCCCTGATTCCGTGTCTGCCCTTCCCTGGGTCCCCTCCGCCCGTCCGCCCGCCTTCTCCGGCTCTCGCTCCTCCCGCGTCCAGCCGGGAACGCAAGCACCCACCTGCACCATGAGCAGCCGCCCCAGGAAGCCGTCCAGCCGCTGGAAGACCAAGGAAGACTGGAAATCCCACTCCCGGACCTCCTGGTTCTCTTTGAAGTAAGTACGGAGATGCTCCCTTCTGTCCCGAAACCCCTGCTTGAAGCAGCTCAGTGTGTCCACGGCCACGTGCACCTTCCTCTGACTTTCCTCCACCTCACTTCTCAGGAGGCCCTCCGGGCCGAGATAATTAGAGGCCTGGAATGCAAACAGATCAGGGGGTGCTGAGCATACACGGGCACAGGGCACCCTACAGTGTTTACCCATCCCCCCCAACTCCGAGCGGAATAATTGGCACAGCAGTACTTTCCAGAAGCATCCTCGAGGAGACCCTCTGACCCCGTGCGCAGTTCGGCAGGTGGACTGGGACCTAGGCTCAAGCCAGACTGTCCGGGATTGGCTCAGGGACTGGTCGGTGCCCGAGCGGAAGAACCACCGTGAACTTGAGTTGGGCCAGCTGGGGCTGGAGGATGAGTTCTTCCCCGGGTGTTCTCTTGTGACTAATTGGCTTTCTATAGTCAAGTAATTCAAAAGCAAGAATTCTTTGAGAACCTGTCTCCAAGAGTCTTGAACTTGGAAAACTAGGAAGGAAGCAGGACAGCCGCCTTCACCACCACCGGGTGGGGCAGAAATGACTGCGTCCTGGTGACATCATCTGAGCCCTTCCTGTCCGCCGGGGCTGGAGCCAGCCTTGCCTCAGGCTTTTGAGGTACATGAACCGGTAAATTATCTTTTTGTTGATGCTAGTTTGAGTTGGGTTTTCGTATCCTTCCAACCACAAGAGTCCTGGATGAAAAACAGGCAGCAATGGAAGGATGCTGGTCTAGCAGTCAAACAATTGGTTTCTGGTCCTGGATTGGGTGATCTTGAGTGACTCGGTTAACCTCCTGGAGCCTGAAGTCACATCTTTAAATATTGATAATAAATTAATAAGGCTCTCCCTGCCCACCTCACAGGGTTCATCTGGAAACGGCTGTGGACAGCCGCAGGCTAGCTGTTAAAGGGACCTGCTGAGCTCGGACTCGTGACCCCTGCCCGAATGGGCGGAAAGCGGTCGCTAGAGAATGGGCTTGTGCCCTGACTCGTGACCCCTGCCTGATTGGGCGGAAAGTGGGCGCTGGAGAATGGGCTCGTGCGAGGGGCCTTGAGGCATGCTGGTCTGTGATTGGTCATGCCCCTTTGAAAAACAAGCTGTACAGGTTGCAACCAATTATCTTGCTGATTTGTGGTAATGTCTCTGAGGTATATGCACGTG